>JAOTQZ010000948.1:1517768-1558155 GCA_026546895.1 Pogonocichla stellata | reverse complement strand
AGGCTGGCTTCAGCTGCAGGATAATGCATAATGCTTGGCCAGCTCTTTGAGAATACACCCTGCGGCAGCTCCGCTCCTGCCGCATCCCCCGGGGCCGGGCCGGCCCCAAAATCCATCGGTGCCCGCGCCCCGCTGCGAGTTCGTGCTGGGGCTGCAGATCAGTCCCGCTCACTCGGCTCGACACACGAGGGGAAGGAATTTAGAAGAGGCAGAAAACGCCTCGGTGATGCTCGGCTTAGCTCGTTGCTACGCGACCCCGTGCGGTAACCACGGCAACGCCCAGCAGCGCTGGTCCAGCCTTTTCTGGGCCAAAAAACCGAAAATTGGGGTCCTGGGGGCTTGTCCACACCGCCCTGACGATGGGCTCGGCAGCCCAAATTTGTCCCAGTATCCCGTGGCTTTGCTTTTGCGGCTACAACTGGATTTTTATATTGTTTTTTCAGTTATTCCTTCAAAAAGAGTGAAATTTTCATGATTGTCAGCCTTTGGATTAAGAAAGCCTGGCCTGAAGAGCAATAAAACTGCAGGGGAGCCGAGCAGGCCGTGCTTACACGGAGCAGTGCTGTCCTGAAAGCAAAGCAGATTTGTTCTGGGGTTTTTCCTGCTGCAGGGAGGGGAATCGTGTCCTTGTTCCTGCAGGGTCAAAGCCACGAACAAACACTCCCTGCTCTGAGAAGCATCAGGCTCTTATTGCTTCTCTTCTTTCGGGGAGGTGGCCCCAAAAGGAAGGAAAAGTGGGGAATCAGGGGTGGAAGGGAGGTGTTCTGGAGCCCTGGGTGGCTCTGCCTGTCCCTGCTCCCCAGGAAAGGTGCTGGGGTGGCAGCGGGGTCGTTCCTTTCCACCCTCTGAACCGAGGAATCTCCTTTGCATCCCTTTGAAATGCCGGCTCCGGGCACGGAGCGTTCCCGAGGATGTCCCAAATTCCCCTCCCCGCCTCCACCAGCCCGGGCACAGCTCCTGCCCCGGGGGAGGCACAGCAGAGCTGGAGGCACCAGCTGGAGACGCTGCTGCAGAGCAGAAAATGAAAGAGATTGGGAAGAAAAAGCAGCTTTTGGGGAGAGCGAGCACGCCCGGGAGCAGGAGGCTTGGAGTAAAAGATGATAAATGTTTGGGATTAAGCAGTAAACCCAGAAGTGATGCAGATCTCTGCGAGGGGTGGGGGTGACTCTGTGCATCTGGAGTGATGCTGGAGGGAGCCCGCTGCTGTCAGACGTGCCGCGACAAGCACGGCCATCCCAAAACCTGCCCAAAACTGGGAGCGGGGAGGGGACAGGGCTGCTTTAACCACTCGCGTTTGCTCAGAGCAGCTCCGATTTTACTCTGCTTTGCTTCCAAAGCCGGCGTGGGAGGGCAGCTCCGGAGCTGAGAGCGGGAATTGCCCTCGGGGCGAAATCCAGAGGCTGCAGCCGCTCTCCGGGAGCTCACGGGGACACGGGGCTGTGCTGGGGGAGCCCCGACTGGGGCAGGGGAGGTGGCCCCTGGGCTCTGGAGCTGCTGGGATGGACAGGGCAGGGCTGGCCGTGCTCAGCCCGGCCCCAGCAGAGAGTCAGGAGGAGCTGCAGGGTTGCCAAGCAACAGCGAGATCCTGCAGCAGCATCCCTGCCCTGCATCCCTGCCCTGCATCCCTGCCCTGCATCCGTGCTCTGCATCCCTGCCCTGCATCCCTGCCCTGCATCCCTGCCCTGAAACGCTGCCCTCACTGCATCCCTGCCCTGCATCCCTGCCCTGCATCCCTGCCCTGCATCCCTGCCCTGCATCCCTGTGCTCACTATCCCTGCCTACATTGTCCCAGAATTGTAAAGGATTGGCCTCACAAGAAATCCAGCCTGGATTAAGGGACAAGGAGGGGGTTCAGGACACGAGGCAGCTCAGGACAGCTGGGAAGGTGTGTGGGAGGACTGACAGTCAGAGAACTGCTGCTCCTTTCTTTTTCTTTTTTTTTTTTTTTTCCTTCTGGCATGAGATGATATTTAGTCATTTTATTCCAACTGTGATTTTTTTGCTAACTTTGAAGGAAAATTGGTTTTGAAGTGTTCACTCCTCTGCAGAATTCCAGGTTCAGCACCCTACGGCCTCACTCACTAAATTCAGCTCCCCCAGGCCAGGATTTCCCTGGCAATAAATATCTCATCCTGCTCCTAAAGCCCGTGAAATTCCCATGGAATGTCAGGCAAACAGCCATGGCACAGAGACACAGAGAATTCAGTCAGAGATCAGCAGTCATGGGGAGCAGGGGGGTGGGACTGGCCACGTCCAGGGGGTTTGGGCAGAGGGCTCAGAGCTGTGCCCTTCCTGCTCTGCTTCTTGGGGCTTCCCAAAATTGTTTAGGGGTGAGGAATGCTGCACATCCCACTCAGAGGGGAGTTTATGTTTCTGGGGGTGTGATATCCTCCAAAAAATACTCCCAAGGGGAAGCAGGCACAGGAAATACTGCAGGCAGTCCCAAAACCACTTCCACCACAACAACAAAAGCAATTCCAGCAGAGGAGAGCTGGCCCTGATATTCAAATTATGGAATTATCTCTGACAGTGGGGAGCTGAGTTCTGATTTCAGCTTTAATTCTGGTTTTCTCCTCTCTTTTGTTTGGAATTCCAGGTTGGGAAAACATTTGTGGGCTCTGCTTCATGGCCAGATTACACAGGGTCCTCCCCTGTGTGTTTGTGCCTCACCACAATCCCTGTTAATTTGGGGTTTGTGCTGAATAAATAGTGCCTGGCTATTTGATTTTATTTTTTTTGTTAAACACATTTGTGATGACAATAAATTAAATTGCTTTCTGATGTTTGACAAATATAATTTTCAGGGTGGGTTTTTTTCTTCTTCTTTCTTTTTTTCCTACTGACAAAGATTGCAAATAAAAAATAAAAATAAAATAAAAAAAAAACCCAAACCAGTCATCAACTCCAGAAAGCAAGAAAGTGCATTTTATGAACAGAGTGAAATTAGATACCTGTCAAAATACATTTGTCCTCAAAATAGCAATTCATACACTTCATTTTCCTGAATAAATAGATACTCATCTGCTCTCTCCTGCCTGTCATTTGTTACTCAGAGCCAGCACTGGCTGTGGGAGGGAAATATTTAAAGCTGCTTCCAAAGCAATGGGCAGGCTGGGCTTATAATTTCTGCCTCTGGCTTCCTTCACTTCATTATGAACGGGGAAGGAAACATCTATTTAAAGTCAATCAAACAAAGCTGTCTCCCAAAACATGAATTCCTGGCTGCAGCCCCTGTCTGGGCTCTCTCAGACGTGCAGCTCTTGGGGTTTTGATTTCCCAGGCAGGGCAGAGCTCCCTGGGGTGCTCAGGGAGATCCAGGGGGGTTTAGGGCTCTGGAATGGGAACATTCAAAATCCTTTCCCTAAGGGATGGACGATCCCAGTTCTCCCTGTGATGCTCAGAGAGATCCAGGGGGGTTTAGGGCCCTGGGAACATTTAAAGCCCTTTCCAGAAGGGATGGATACTCCCAGTTCTTCTTGTGGTGCTCAGGGAGACCCAAAGGGGGTTTAGGGCTCTGGAATTGGGACATTCAAAATCCTTTCTGTAAGGGATGGATACTCCCAGTTCTCCTTGTGGTGCTCAGGGAGACCCAAAGGGGTTTTGGGCTCTGGAATGGGAACATTTAAAGTCCTCTCTTTAATGGACAGACACTCCCAATTCTCCTTGGGGTGCTCAGGGAGATCCAGGGGGTTTGGGGCTCTGGAATGGGAATATTCAAAATCCTTTCTTTAAGGGATGGATACTCCCAGTTCTCCTTGTGGTGCTCAGGGAGATCCAGGGAGTTTAGGGCTCTGGAATTGGGACATTCAAAATCCTTTCCATAAGGGATGGATGCTCCCAATTCTCCTTGTGATGCTCAGAGAGATCCAGGGGATTTTAGGGCCCAGGGAACATTTAAAGTCCTTTCCATAAAGTTTGGATACTCCCAGGTTTGTTCCACTGGATTTCTTTGGAGGGTTTTGGTGAAAAAGCCAATGGATCAGCCCCAGGGCTGCAGGGAGGGACAGCCATCCCCTCTCTGCTTCCTTAAAACCCTGGAGCTGTTTCCAGCTGAAAATTCCCACTGGGAACCAGCTGGAGGGTGCCTGTGCCAGTGCAGCTGGGCAGGGAGAGCTCTGAGGAGATGCTGGGGAAGTATCAAAGTAAAAACCTGCTGGTGGTGTTTCTACCTAGATCAAAACCCTAAAAATTCCAGTTGCCACATGGAAAACAACTTTGCAGCACAACCTTGAGGCCAGAGGGATTTAGAGTTCCACGTGGTTTGGATCCAGCCTTTACAAAGATAAAAAATGGTTAAAAATCCCTTCCCTGCTGCTGAAATTTGGGCGCTTTGCTCTCTCCCTTACTTTGTATGGCAGAGGCAGCTCCTGGAGGGAAAGGAGCACATCACTGGCAGGTTTGTCTGAAGTGTGTGGACTGGTTTTTAATTGTCAGCCCCAGCCCGCCGTGAGGAGCTGCTAATAAAATTTCCTCTCTTGTTAAGACTTCCAGCACGAGCACGTCTGAAAACGCTGCGGATAAAAGAACTTTTTTTTTTTTTTACCAAAGGAGAAAGCACGGATTTGAAAGCCTGCAGAACCAACAACACTCATTAGCATCTGCCTTTCTTCTGGAAGGGCTCGAGGGGGGAATGTGAGCACGTTTAACACCGGCTCTATCAAAGGAAGCCACTCCAGCTCAGCACAACATCCCAGATGTGGCAACAGCCTGTGCTGGCAGAGGGTGCTCTGCCCAACAGCACCTGAGTTGTGCTCCCAAACCCCCCAGCATCTTCCTCTCAGCCGAGCTGGGAATTCAGGCACAGCTTGTTCATCCTCTGACCTTGTTCCAGTTTTATTTCTTTGCTACAGAAAGGGTGGATGAGGAGCTGGGGAGAGGAGCAGTCCCTCCGTCCAGTGCCCTCACCTGGCTCTGGGGGTTCACCTGCCTTCTCCTTGCCCAGGGATTTGTGTGCTCCAGGCACCCCCAAGGACTGGATTTCTGTCTGAATCTCCCTCTCTCTCCCCAGGACAGTTCCACTCGTGAATTTGGTTTAAAATTAAGTGGGAAAAGCACAGGTGGGAAGTGAAGCCACAGCCCAAGCCTGGCTGTGCTGCTCCCTGAGCCCCAGAGCTCGCACACATCCACACCAAACCTGCAAAGCTGAGCCTGGCCTAATTCTGGACATGGAGGTTCAAACCTGGGCAGCCCCAGAGTGTGGGAGATATTCCAGGGGGTTTCCTCAGCTCCAGAGGGGGCTGGACACCCCAGTGCCTTTCTGGGATGAGGAGAGGGGACAGGACACATCCCAGCCCCAAACCCCACTGGTTCCTAACCCCAAATCCCACTGGTTCCTAACCCCAAATCCCACTGGTTCACCCCCAAATCCCACTGGTTCAGCCCCCTGACAGCCCAGCCTTGCCCTGCAGAGGTGGAGGAGCAGAGCAGCAAAAGCCTCGTTAAATCTGCAATTTGGAGCTGAAATATCCTTTATCAGAAATTTATAACCCATTTAAAATGAACCCATTCAGGGTCCTGGCTGAGGGAGGAGATTATTCCCCAGGTTTATTTATATAGTTTGATAGCTTTTATGCCAGGTTAGTAAAAAAGAGTCTGTGCCAATAAAATACTTTTTCTGCTTGTAAAACTCGGGAGTGTTTTATCTGTGGTGCTGAGGGAACAGGAGGGAGCAGTTGTTCAAGCTCTCCTCTCTCCCCAGCATCCCAAACCATCCCTTGGCACCTGAACCACCCTTGAGCTGCTAATTCGGGTGTAAAGAGAGCTTGGACTCACTGATGGAAGGAAAACCCATCAAGGGCTAATCAAAAATCCCTTCAGCTTTCAATCACAGGCATGGAATTGTTAGAAATTACACAAAGTTTAAACTTTTAAAATGTAACTTTAGTCATCATCAGGGAATAAAGGAGATGTGAGGCCCTGGGTGAGACTGGTCTAATCCGAGGCTCCTTCTCAGCTCCAGGGATTGTTGCTTTGGACTGAAATTCCCTGGTTTTTTTCCTCATACTCATCCATTTCATGCCCAGCTCTGGATTTGATGCCCACTAAAAGGTGCCAAGCAGTGCCAGTGGTTTCCTTGTCCTTGTTAACAAAAGAAGAAAACCAAGTGGAAGAGGAAGAGCCCCAAGCTCCAAGCCCCAAAGGGCAATTTTAGTCTTGGTTTTCTGTGCTAAACTGTCACTAGACTGAGCTTGGTGCTGATGATGGTGGGGTAATAGCAGCTCTGACCACTCTGATTTGATTGGAATGCAATTCCTGCTGCAAAAATATCATTATTGTGGAATTTACAGTGATTGGGGAAACACTCTGCAAAGTGGAGCATTGGGAAGAGGCAGCAGAGGTGATGCTGCTGCTTAATTCTGTGACCAGGTTCTGTGTGGTGCTGGAAACTCCCATTTTTGGAAAAAACACCAGGAAAAACTCCCCAGGAATGGGGGGAATTTCACCTAGGAGGCATTTCCTGCCCCTGGAAAAGACCTCAGAGGAAGAACTCTCTGAAGATTCAGGCTGTGGGTGTGCTAACAGCCGGGAGAGTGGGTTCCAGGGGATTTGTCATTATTTGTAATTTGACATGCTGTTCTGCAAAGGGCTCTATTCACTCCTCACCCAGCTCCAGCACGGAGAACACACGGATTAATGGCAGCGTTTATCGCACAGGAAAACAAGGTGATCAAACGAGTGTTCCCTTTCCCGGAGAGATCCCGCAGCAATTACAGGGACAAGGCGGTTTTTGTGCGCACACAATGGGGAGAAGAAAGGGAAACCCGCGGGGAAAAGAGGAGCGGGAGGGACAGACAGAGGCAGGGGAAGGAGCAGGAGCGGCGGTGTCGCCTGTGACAGCGACACGGTGGGCACCGAGTGACAGCGACACGGTGGAAACTGCGGCTGGTGATGCTCAGGGCACCGGGATGCAGGAATGGGATTAACCCCGGGAAATGGGGATGCAGGAATGGAATCAACCCCGGGAAATGGGGATGCAAGAATTAACCCCATTAACCCCGGGAAATGGGGATGCAGGAATTGAATCAACCCCGGGAAATGGGGATGTAAGAATTAACCCCATTAACCCCGGGAAATGGGGATGCAGGAATTGAATTAATCCCAGGGAATGGGGATGCAGGAATTTAATTAATCCCAGGGAATGGGGATGCAGGAATTGAATCAACCCCGGGAAATGGGGATGCAGGAATTGAATCAATCCCGGGAAATGGGGATGCAGGAATGAAAATAACCCCAGAAAATGGGGATGCAAGAATTAACCCCGGGAAATGGGGATGCAGGAAATAACCCCAGAAAATGGGGATGCAGGAATTAACTCTGGAAAATGGGGATGCAAAGGATGGGGATGATAAAGGGGAGCTGCCACAGGGCTGGGAAGGCTCTGGACACTGGAAATCCCAATTTCTCTGGGTTTTTTGGTGGCTTGAACCTCACAGGTGCTTCCCCTGAAGAGGCCAAAGCTGAAAGTGGCTCGTGGAGACAAAAGGGATAAATCCTGTTTTATTTACAGTTTTATTTACAGTTTCCTACCCTTCCTATCTTGCTTTTACCCCCTGATTAAAATCCTCTGGCACCTTGGATGGAGTCAATTGATCAAGACCTGAGATGTTCATGGCACTGAGCAGCTGGCACTGAATCCAGGGCTTCTGCTGCCTTTCCAGATGTGCCAGAATTTCTGAGTCCTCCCTTTTTCCCATTCCAGGCACTTGGTTTCCTGCTAAATCCTGAATCCGCTGTACTCTAGATGATTAAAGCAAAATTCACAGGCAGTACAATGGAAGTTAAAATATAATGAGCTCCAACAATGCTTTTTGTTGTTGTTGTTTTGCAAACCATTCCTTGCTGTCCACGCACCCTGCAAAGAACCCAGGGAAGTGCAGTTGGTGTAATGAGATACATGAGAACCATGGAGAGCAGTCAGCCACAAGGCAAAACCTGAAAAAACCACGATGTATTTTCACCACCTCCAGCATGGAATTGTGAAATAAAAGCATGAGAGTGATGAGAATATTCAAGCAAGTCCCAAAAGGAAAACAGGGAGAAGCTGTTGATAGTGGGGACTTGTGTTTGGCTACAAAATAAATCTGGATTTGGATTGGCATTGACCAGGCTGCTCGTGGATTCCTCCTTCCAGAGAGGGAATGTGGTGCTCTGCTTTGGAGCTGTCCTAAAGAAAAATTCCTTGGATACCAAGTGCCAGCTGATGTGAGCAGAGAGGGAAATGAGTGTGAGGAGATCTGCAGTCCCTGTGCAGTGACAGCTTTGATAATGATTGGGAAATTCAGTGTACAGACAGAGCAGTTCCCTCCAAAGGCACTGAGGGAAGCAGTGACATTCCACAGGCTCCGTGGTGCCAGCAGAGCCATGAAAAGTTGTTTATGTCAGGCTCATCCCTGTTCTGGGCATTTGGGGCAGCCATTTGGTTTCCATGACAATTTAATTTCAAGGTGCTGAGTTCCCCTCCTGGTGTTGTGCTGATTTGCCTGGGTTGGTTGAGTGTCTTGTAATAGATCTGAGAGAAATGACCTGGGTTGTGTTGATGGAATTTTAGAGAATTCCCAATTAGAAAAAAATTCATGCCTGGACTCCATCAGCCTTACTTGTTTATATTTTAAGTCAAGCGAAATCACTGAAGACATAAATGTTATTTGTTATTGTATTAACATATTGCAATTTTGCATCTTTTTCCTGCCCTGTTCTCATTTTCCCCTGCAGCTGGGTGGAGGCCACAGGTAGATTCTGACACTTTAGGGATCACAGTGAATTCCTAAACACAGTGTTGGGAGCTAAATTCCCCCAATAAATGCACACTCGTAATGCCTGGCAGTGAAAACAGGGCAAGCCAGCCTGCAGTGCCTAAAACTCCTTTTTTCCAACTGTTAAAATAATCACTATAATCTATCTCTCCATTTTCAAAGCAGGAGGATTTTTGTAAAACTAACTCTGGGTGCAGAACAAGTGGATAAATATTGCTGGGAATGGCTCAGGATGGGGATGAGTAACGGCAATTATCTCCGTGGTAAAAGGTGAAAGGTGTTTATATTGACAAAAGGGGTTTATACTGACAAAAGGGGTTTATACTGACAAAAAAGTGGTTTATCCTGACGTGTGTCACGGCAAGGAGCAGCTCTAGGTGAGATTTTGGGAAGGAATCCTTCCCTGGGAGAGTGGGGAGGAGCTGGGATGGAATTCCCAGAGCAGCTGTGGCTGCCCCATCCCTGGCAGTGCCCAAGGCTTTAAGGTCCCTCCATCCCAAACCATTCCAGGATTCTGTGTCTGGCTTCTCTGGATTTGCAGTGGAGCAAAGAAGAGCCCTGTGCTGGGGAAGGAGGGTGGCCATGGGGCACAGGGGTCACCCTGATATCCCAAAATCACCTGGATTCTGCTGGGATGGCACTCAGGGAACAGTCAGTCACAGGGAATCCGTGGCAGATTTAAAAAGAGTGAGGAATAAAATCCCCTCCATCCCTCACTTAGCTCCAAACATATCAAATCTGCCAACTGGGGACAAAAATTGGGGTTAAACCAGGGAGGAAAGGAGCAGGTGGGCAGGAGGGGACATTTCTGCCAACTGGGAACAAAAATAGGGGTAAAACCAGTGAGCAAAGGGGCAGCTGGGCTGAGAGGGGACATTTCCAGGCTGGTCCCTTCCAGGTGATGCCCAGGGCTGGGCTGGTGGCAGGAGGAGCAGCAGGGACAGCCCCAGCCCAGGGACAGGCTGATGTTTGCATCCCAAATGAGCAGGGAAATGAGGGAATGTGATGCTGACAATTCCTGGGTAATTAATTCCAGCTCAGCCCTTTGCTGGAGTGTTCAGGGAGGTGCAGCTCAGCCCTGCCCTGCTCCAGGGGCTGTGACAAAAATCCTGGGGGTTAATGATGGAGTCTGAAAACCAAACTGGGATGAGAGAGGAAAAAAAAAAATCACAGATTTCTCCCACTTTCCCCCTTTCTTATATTAACCTCTAAATAATTAACAGGCAGATCCTGCTCTGTGGCTGCTGTTTGCAGCCAGAGTGGGCCCTGGAGCAGATGAAATAAATCCATGAGTTGCCATTCCCAGTTCCCTAGCAACGAGCCAAAGCAGGGAAAGGCGCTGGCTCTGAGCACAACGAGATGTTCATGCAATTAATATTCCTCACCCGTGGCTGGGAAGAGCAGCCCTGGTGCAGGGATGGGCTTGGGGAGGGAGGAAATCCTGTTACTCCAAAACCAAGGGGGCACAAAGAGAACATCTGAGAGTGGGGAATGTGGAGAATAAATCCCTCGGTGAAAGTTTTCCTACAAAGGTGTCCACTGAGCCAATGACAGTTGTTAGTGTTTGTATGTCCACCCAGTTAATCACAGTTGTTAGTGTTTGTATGTCCATCTAGTTAACTACAAGCTGTTGGTGTCGGTATGTTCATCCAGTTGATCCCAGTTGTTAATGTTTTATGTCTTTATAAATTGTCAATGCTCCCGGTTGTTTGTCCTTTCCCTCCATCACTTACCCTGCATCCATGACCCTTTTCTGTCAGGGACCACACCCACTGCTCCCAGAAGAACTTGTGCATGGACCATATGCAAATGAGGGGGCTTTGGTACAGTTCAGACCCCAAAACAACAAAATGATGCACAGCAAAAAGATAAAAACTGTGATTCTAGCCCAGTAGGATCACAGGGAATCATAGACCATCAACTAGAGCCAGGTTTCATTCTGTCTCCATGACTTAATAGCATCTGGTCAACATGACACTCTAGACTAAAAGAAAAGTTTTTTATTTGAGGACTCCCATCCTCAAGAGAGACTTGTGGATTTTTTTTTGAGGACTTTTTCTTGAGGACTCCCATGAGGGTGGACATCACAGCTCTGCTGTGAGACGAAACTGAACTTTTTTCTCGGTGTTGTCCAGTGTCAAGAGCATGTGTGATGTGTGTGACCCCTCGGGTTCTGCACCCAAAGCTGTTCTCAATAACGGCCTTGAAAAGGGAGCTGGAGTCCTGCCCTGTTCATTTCAGCTGGGGGCTCGCCCGGGGCTCTTGGCTGCTGCAGGGAAAGCTCCCTCCTTACCCTGCTCTGAATAACCCCACTCTATTTCTTATTTAAATAATATTTTAATTTCTCATTAGGTGCATTTGTTTCCATACTGAAGCTTGGAGGGATTTTTTTTCTTCACTAGAATGAGAAAAAATGAGGTGTAACAATGTTAAAAACCAACCAAGGATCTGCTTGAAGCGTTCTGGTTTTCTACAATTTTTTTTGTGGATGAGAAGCAGCTTCAGATTTCCTCCCGATGCAATGAATTCTCTGCCAGGAGACCAGGTTAAAACACACTTAATTGACCCCTGACTCATTAATTGTTTAAGGGGGAAGATAGCGACAGCTTCAGAATATTTAATTAAGCGCTGCAAATTCAGCAGCAAGTTAATTACCACATAACATTTGCCTCTCTAACAAACATTTCTTGAGATGGGGTAAGCAAGGCAACAATAATTGTAACAATTAATTAGAAATTAAACTGATAATGGCTACAGCTGCTAACAATTAGCAGCTAATTATGTCAAGCACTTTAACCATTTGGAAAAGGACTGGTCGGAGAGGGATAAAGAATGGGCTCCACCCTTCCTCATTTTTGATATTAAGGATTTTTTGGGAAGCAAGAAGCTCAGCCGGGTTCCAGGGAAGGCTGGAAATTCTGAATTAGCAAGGACTGGGACGAGATCCATTAAAAAACTCCCTGTTTATCAATAATTATCCACGTTTAGAAGACTTTAAGCCTTCAAGTTTTAAAGCACCATCAATATTTTTACTTTATTTAACTGGGAAAAAGAGTTTCCAAGAGGTTTCACTCAATGCAAGAGCTGCCCTTTCCCAATGCTTTATTTCTTCTTGGCTTGGAAAATAACAATTTCATGTTTTAAACACCTTGGGCCTCTTCTTCTGAAATTCAGTGAGGGAAAAATAGCTGGACAATTTGACACTTCCAGGCAGCAAAAAATCTCTGCTGCTGCTCAGATGTGATGTGTCCCCCTGAGGCTCTGCCTGGGACTTTATCTGCATTTCCAGGAGGAGAAATTCATCTTTTTGTGTTCCTCCAGCCACACCAGGGCAGGAACTGCTCCCCTGCAGAGCTTTCCCAGCAGCACAGGGAATATTCCAGGGATGCTCCAAACCCTGACTTTAGTGCTGGGGTTTGGATGGCAGAGAAAAGCAAAGATTAGCAAGGTCTGGGGTGAATTCCAGAGCATCCCACGGACAAAACATCCCACAGTGGGTGAGACCCAGCAGTTCCAGGGACACAAATTGGCACAGGAGCTGGAAATGAAGGGATGTGTGAGGTGCTCAGTGAGATTTGGGTGTGAATTCCTGGATTTGGGAAGTTCTGATAGAGGACAGAGGGCTGGTGAGGTTTCCTTGGCTGCCAAAACTTTGGTGTTTGGGAACCAGTGAAGAGCAGGAACTGGGTCTCTCAAGGCTTGGGTTGAAGTGAGGAGCCAGTGGCTTTTATACCCCCCTAGAAATTCTCTATTTTGGTGTCTCTTAGGACTTCCTGCCATAAAAATGGATCTGTTTGATGTTGTGAGAGCTCCTGTTGGTCTGGGCAGCTTTTCCCCATGTCCCCTTTCTGTTTCTTGGAATCCTGAACACATTCCAGGAGAGCCATTCCATGAAAAATGGTTTTGCTATGGATCTCCTGAGAAGGCAAAAATATGGGATTTTTCTTACTTTTTTTTCCCCTGTGAGCAACATGAAATTTCTCACTGCAGCATCTCTGGTAGGCAAAACATAATTTTTGACTGATTTGGGCTCCAGGTGCGACCTTGGGGTGCTGTCTTCTGTCTTTCCTCACATTGTGGGTGCCCACTTGATTTTCCCTCCCCAAATCCCAGCCTGCCAGCAGCCCCTGGTTGTTTTTGGAGCATAATGAAGCCCAGACTTTGCCAGCACAAGACAATGAAATGTAATAATTGGAGCTGTAAAACCCATCTGTTCAAGCACACCGAGTTGGTTTTTTTTTCCCATGATGTGGAATTGCTTGTGCTCCCCATTTATATTTAAATCCTGTGCCTGTGGAGGGAACTTCCCCTGCCAAAGCTGCAGAGCCTTTGGAATAAGGGAAGAGCTGTGCCCAGGAATTTTCAGGGCTCAGATTTAGGGGCACCCAGCTGGGGCTGCACCTTCACAAGGCACAGAGCTGGCACTTCTGCCATTCCCAAGGTTTGTGCTGGATCCTGCTGGATTTGGGGCAATTTGGAGCCCAAATTTCGTGGTGTAGGTGCAGCTCAATGATTGTTGCTGCCACAGGAGTGATGAGCAGGTCCTAGCCCTGCTCTGCTCCACCTTTACCCCAGTGTGAGGAGTGAAAACCCCAGGGATGTTAAACCACAGGGAATTTTCTCATTCCAATCATTTGTCATGTTACATTCCTGCAGTTTGTGCCATCCCACCCACATTTAGCCTCATCTGTGTTCCTGAGGGGCTGAATCTGCCCAAGGCCTTGGGGGATGGAGCCAATTTGGGCCAGTGAAGAATTGCAGGATTCTGCCAGGGAACATGCAGAGCTCTGGGCTGCACTTCATGTCAAATTCCATGTTTAGCCTGGTTTTTTGGGGAATAATCCATTCCCTGGCTGCACCAGTGCTCTTGCAGCAATGCTTCATTGTTTTTGTTGCATTTGCCTATTTTAGAATAAAAAATCATCCCTAACACCTTTTATTCTGAAATCTCCTGCACAAAGCTCGTGCACCATCTTAGGGAAACCAAGTTTGCTGGTGTTGGGCTCCACAGAGGTGCCTGGTGAATTCAGCTCTTTAATTTTAGTCAGAGGAGCCACACGTGGCTCTTGCTGCTGTTCAGGAGACAGATCCATCACCAGGCAGACAGGTGGGAGAGGGGAGATGTTTTCCCCATGTGCTGAGGCAATCAGCAGGAAGATATTCTGGGAGCTGGGATGTGCCTGAAGGACAAAAAATCTGGAGGAACAGAAACTAAAAATCCCTGTGTGGCTGTCAGGTCTGGGGAAGGAAAAAAAACCCAAATGAAATGAGAGCCCATCATGTTTTTGAGGAGTGTTTTATGAGCTGGAGAGGCTGCAGTGGCTCTCCCCTCTCCAGGGATGCTGCAGTAAGATGTCAAATCTGCACTGAGGCACCAGCAGTGATCAGGAGATGGAGTCTGCAGGGTGATTCCAGATCTGAGTGCTGGAGCACCAGGAAAGAAATTCATTAATTAATTCATGAATTCATGAATTCATTAATTCATCTGCCTCAATGCAGCCAGGCAGGAGGAGCAGAGAGGTGGCAGCAGGAGAGACTCCTCTCCTCAGCAATCCCCTGGGTTTGATGGGGTGGGGAGGATAAAACCAAGCCCTGGGCACTCCCTGTGCTGCTCCTGGCTGGGAATTCTCTCTGGGCAGCTCTCAGATCCTGCAGGAGCACCCAGCACAGAGCAGGGGAGCAGCTTCCACCCCCTCCTGCTGTTTTCAGAGGGACAGAACCAGCTTGGGACCAGCTTGAAGAAGCTGGGATGGGACTGAAAATAAGAATGGGCTTCCTCCATGGCTTCTCTATCAATGCAATTAAATAACAGGTGGAACAACAGCTAAAATCAAGTTTAATGCTGAAGTTGAAAGGGGATAGAGGGATTTTGGGGCACGTTAAAGCAGTGATAAGCAGAAACGGGCAGGAGAATCCAGTCTCAGTTTGTCAGGGAGTTTGGGGATGGAGTGGGAACATTTCCTTGCCCTTTGCTATCCCAGCTGACATTCCCAGCCCATGTGCATGGAGGAATCCTTGGTTTCCCTGTCAGGGACACCAAACCCCCATTTCAGGCTCAAGGGCTGCTCCAAGCTCTGCTTCTGGCCAAGGCAGGAAACCTTTGTCCCCACAGCTCCTCTCAGACTGAAGCAACCACAAAAAAATCAAAACAAAACCTGCATCAAGCCCAAACCCAAACATTTCTAACCTCTTGATTTTGCTGGGACAGCACAAGGCAGATGTGCCTGGATGCATCCTGCTCCATTTTCCATTCCAAGTGCTTTTTAAAGGGAACTTCTCCCCCTCCTGCTCCCATCCCAAGCTTCTGCTGCCAGAGCTGTGCTGCATTTCTGCAGGAACCCCTGCTCCTCGTGCCCACACTCTCCATTAAGGTGCAGTTTATAGAATTTCAGGAGTTTTGGGAGCCCCAGTGAATGCTCTGTGTTCCCCCCTTCAAATCAAGGCTCACATCAGCATCTGCTGGGTCTCCTCAGGTGGGGAGGATTCTGTGTGTGTGTAAAACTTCCCTTTTCCTCCTCTGCTCCCTCGGTGCTGCTGGCAAACACAACATCTGTGCCTTGCACCGTTAGTCTTTATGTGGATACAAGCAGACAGGGATTTTCTCTGCAATAAAAGTCATCAACAGAGCCATGAAATGGGTTTGGCTCCCTGGCTCAGGCTGCACACGTCCAAACAGTAAAATCTGTGACCCAGAGGTGAATGTGCAGTAAAAAAAAAAGATTTTAAAATAAATATATATATATATAAAAAATAGCAGCAGGAGTTTACTTCAAGTGATTTTCTCTGGAGCTGGCAGCTCATTTAAGGATGTTTGTGGCCTTGTGCTTAATATTTCCTTGATAAATTTGGGTCAGACACGGATTGCTGCAGGTGTTTCAGTGCAGAGGAAGAAAATATTTGTAGAACAGGAGCTCAGTGCAGGCAGCACAGGTAGGGGGGTGGAGCAGTGGGAAGCTGCACTGGTTACACTGGGATGGATTTATGGTGGGAACTGGGGAGAATATCCTGTGTCATTTCTGTTCTGGAGCAGTGTCTGTGCTCACAGGGAGCAGTTCCTCCCTCTGAGGATTCCTCAGCCCTGATGCTCAGTTTGGGCCCCTCCTGCAGGGTTCCTGGAGCCTCTTCCAGGCAAGGATTCATGGATTTGTGGGTTCATCATGCTGATGCACCAAGGTTTATTTTATTTAAAGCCAGGGATGTTTGCAATTACCCTAAGTGTGAACACATGCTCCCAATCCTTGTTGGAAGAAAACCTTGGCTCCTAATGAGATTTATTCCTCCAAGCCTGAAATAAATGGAACATGGCAGCTTTTCTTTCTGCAGCAATGCAGCGAAGCTGTAAATATTCCTGAAGTGATCTAATCCTTTCCTACTCCTCACCAGGCAGAGGCACTTCCAAGGGATTCCCTTTTAAGGCTCCTTTTCCCCCCAAATTCCTCTCCCCTGCTGTCACTGGGGTGGTTTTAGGCAAGGTGATTCCCCCCCAGCACCTGGAGGAGAGCAGGTTAAGAGGGAGACTCGAGGTCTGAACAAGAGAGGAGAGCACAAAGGACATTTTTTGGTTGATTCCTGATGGATTTTTAATCCTGCACACGAGCTGTAGGAATACCCTGGACAGGAGGCAGTGCTGCTGGCTTTTCCATGCTTTCCCTGAGCCACAGGCTGGAGTTAAATTGTGGAGGATCAAACCATCCTCCAGGAGCTGTGGCTTTAGGCTTGGCCCCTCCTCAGGCTGTGGACAAGCCCCTGTGCTCAGGGCAGGGACCCTCATCCAGACCTGGGCCAAGCAGGTCAGTCTGGGCTGAGTTTCTGCTGTAAGCTGTGGTTTAAACCTTCCCTTCTGCCCTGGAAATCCAGGGCCTTGCTGGGCAGGTGACAGTGAGATGGATGTGAGGCAGCCCAGGAGCTTGGCTTCAATCCCTGCTCCAAGCCAGGAAGGCTCCCAGCTGTTTGCACATCTGGATTCTCTGTTTGTGGCTAGAGAAGAGATGCTCGTTCTTGTACAGGACATGGACAAAAATTACTCTGAGAAAAAGACAAAAAGCTCTCTGTCCTGCTCAGAGTTTAATTTGCCACTAAATGCCCCAAAAATCAGCTGTTAAGTCAAAGTTCGGGGGGTCCAAAGTGCAACCCTGCTACAGGTTGTGAATGGCTCTGAGTAGCAGAGATGCTCCCTGTGACCTGTGAGACACAAGTCCAAGGCAATAAATAAAGATCTCTCATTATGAGGAATGAAATTAATTAGGAAACTCAAAGGTCATAAGGAATGGCCAATTCTGGGATGGCATTTGCTTGCAGTGATTTGGTGAATGCTGGTGGAACAGATGAACTGGGGCTTTAGCAGGGTTTGAATAACAGAAGGGACCCAGACCTGCTGCTTTCTTCATATTTCTGTCCTGTACTTAAAAAAAAAAAAAGTTTTCTTTGAACTTATTAGCTACGAGTTCTTTGGGTACTCTAAAAATGATTTAACAGCTTGGGTTGAGGTGACTGTTAAATCTAAATTGTCAAATTAGGGTTTTATACCATTCCTAATGAAAAGATTAATGTCATAGACGTGGCCCTTGAAACCTTCTGTTGCTGGTGCTTTTTCCATCCCTGTTGCAGGTGTTCTCCTGATCCTGCTGGGTTCAGCTGAGCTGGGTGAGCCCCAGCTCTGCCTCCTGGGGCTGTGGGAGCTCTGCCCACAGGAGTCTGTGGCTCCCAACACAATTCCCTGTCTGCACTCAGGCTCCTCTGTGCTCACAATTCTGCCTGGGGTCCCTTGGCAGATGTTTTCTAAAAATAAAACCATTGGTTTCCTCATCCTGAACTTGCTGTGCTCTGGCAGAATTCCCGTCCCACACTCTCCCTGCCATGGGTGCCATGTAAGGAATTAACAGAACTCTGAGGGAAAAAAAAACAACAAACCACTGATGGCAAACTTGATTGTAAAGTCAAACTTCAAATTGTAAAGTCAGCTTGGGTGTGTTAGTTTTGATTGGAGAAGGGAGAATTTGGGGTTTCCTTTGTTTCCTTGAGATGTGGATCAGGGTTTTACAGAGCTCAGAGGGCTCAGATGAGTTGGAATGAACTGATCTGCTCCTCTGGGAGATGACATTAGTATCATTATTATTATTAGTACTATTATTATTATTACTATTATTAATGCCTATTACACATTTTCAATGCAGCAGCATCCCTGATACCCCAAATGTTCCAGTGAACCAAACACCAACCCCAACTTCAGGATTTAAAGTCAATCCTCACAAATTCTGCCAGCTGCCTCTGCCTTTTCCTGTCCCTATTCCAGGCTGGAGAGAAGCTCACAGTGCATTAATTATTCTCTGTTTTCCCCTCCCTGCCTCTACCTTGAGCTTTTAGAGGCTGCAGCCACTGAACCCCCCAACATTTTGTCACTTTGGTGGCCCCAGGGTGGTTCCCAGGTGTTTTCTGCCTGACCTCTGCTTCCTTAGCACCAAAAATCAGCCCCTGGCTCCTTATGGACTTTAATGCCAATTTTCATTGGGATTATCGATTTTTAATTAATTCCCTCCTATAATTACTCAGAGGAAAACTCAGATTTGGCACCAGGGCCTGTTGACTCAGCTTTCCTTGGGAATGGCTGGGAATCAGCTCAGCAGATGGATTTTTAACAGCACCCCTGGCACTCACTCCCAGCATTTCCAGCCCAGGGAGATCTGGGGGGATCTGAGCACCCCTTTGTGCACTTCCCATCCCCCTGGCTCTGCTGTTCTGGGTTTCACATGGAATGAGGAGGTAAATCAGAACAGAACTGGGATTTTAGGACTCTTCTTTCCTGGAAGGAAAATTTCTCCCCCAAACAAATCCTTGAAGCTCCAAGTGAGCATCTGCCTGCAGCATATGGGAAACAATGTCTGGGGCTGGAGGGTGTTGGGAGAGCCAGGCTTCAAAGCAGGGAGATGCCAAAAAAGGCATTTTGGGGATGCTTGGGGATGAAAACAGACTTCTGCATAAAAATTAAATTTTTGGTAGGATTATTTTCCTGTATAACTTCTTAAATTGATCATCAGAGAATCTCAGTTTTGGAGAATGTCATTATGTCTAAAGCTTAGATTTTTACTTCCCAATTTTTGGGAATGGAACCATTTCAGCCCCTTTTCTGCCCATAGTGTGGGCTGTAAAAACCTCCAGGTTCCCAGCCATTTTCTGGGGGAAAGGGTTGGAAAAATTCCTGTGATGTTGTTTCTCTGGAGTCAGAGATGGATTTATCCTGCATCCCTACAAGAGAAACCTCCCCCCCATCAACAAAGTGCCCTTATCTTAATAGGAAAGGACCTTTGGGGTTGAAAAGGGCTGGAGGGGGTCAGAAGAGGGAATCTCTTCCAGGAGAAATGAGGCAGTGCTGCTGCTGACACCACAGAATTGATTTTTACAAGTGGGGCACTTCAACATCTTCACTTTCAGACAAACATTCAGGGGGTCACAGATAAGCTGGGGAGCTCAGCAGGTCCCATTGTCTGGGACACTGCAGAGTCCATCAGGCAGGAAGGATTTGGGCAGGAAATGGATGAAAAAAGAGGCTCCTGAATTTAAATTTTCCGGCAGATTTTCTTTTTTTTCTCCTCGGAGCAGAAGGGAGCTTTGATGGTGGAGCTGAGGACAGAACGAGCAGGAATGTGTGAGGAATTAAACACCTTGACAGCTCCTGCCTCTCCCAGCTGCAGCCTTTGGTGCTTTTCTCAGCTTTTCCAGCCTTTGCAGCCCCTGAGGGTGGGGACAAGTGAAGCTCACTTAGATCTGAGCTTGGCAGTGGCAGAACTGGGCTTGGACCTGGGACATTCCTCATTTTTGCCTATTTCTTTGTGCTTGCCTCCTCCTTACGAATATAGCCTGGCTGCAGTTCCAAAGCAGTGTTTTAGAAGCAAATCACATCTCTTTTTTTTTGCCTAATAATCCCTGAGAAAAAGAGTTCCCCAGCAGCCCCAGGCCAATTAGGGGAGCTGGTGGCATTCTGCACCTCACACCTGACTCCCAGTGGCTTTCTGGGGACAGCAAGCTCTGATTTTATTGGTTTCATTATCCTTTTCTCAGGAATTAATAGCTCCTGAGCCTGCTGGCCTAATGTGGCTGATTTATGTTGGAATTGAGCAGCAGCAGGGAAATTGCTGGCTGGAGGTGAGGATGCAAACAAGACACAAAGCTCAGCCAAGGGGGAGATGCTCTGGTTGTGTCTGGGGGGTTTGGGGGCTGCTGCTGCTCTCTGGGGTCAGCCCTGAGCTCTTGAGGGCTTGGACACTTAATTATTGCTTTAATTTTTAATGGGTTGGGAGAAACATGTCCTGAAATTAAAGAGGCCGAGCAGGTGAGATGGATGTGGGGATGTTCCACGTGCAGAATGTGGGGGCAGCACTTTCCTTAAGGAATTCCAAGCTAGTTCCCAGGAATTTCTGGTTTGGAAATTCTGTTTGAGATCTCATCACATGTGGGAGCTTCCTCTGGGCAGGAGCTGGAACTCTGGAGCTGATTTTTTTCCCCCACATGCTGTCCAGAAGGGTCTGTGTTCCCTAAAATCCCTGTATTTCAGGCAGGCTGGATATTTCAGATGCTGTAACTGCTGCTCTCAAGGTTCACTCTGTTTTGAAAGAGAATAAATTCCTGCCTCCTCCCTGTTTATCTGCTGAGGGATCTCAGCTCTGAGGCAGAGGAGGAAAGAGGAGATTTTCTGCAGCCTTGGCATTTCCAGAAAACAGCAGCCCAGTGTCCCAGGGGCTGGGACAGGGAGAGGTGATGGGTGTGAGGGGGAACGTGGCCACTGAGACCTGGACAAACAGAGAGCCTGGACAAACAGAGACCCTGGATAAACAGAGAGCCTGGACAAACAGAGAGCCTGGAGCCTGCAGGAACAGAGCTCTGCACTCCACTGCTGCTGGCAGCAGAGCTCATCACACTGACAGGGATCACAGGGCAAATTCTGGAAATTCCTGCCTTGGGAATTGAAGAATTTGGATCTAAAACAAGGGGAAAGTGGGTTAGCAGGTGGAGAAAATGGCAGCTAAGGCGTGGCATGGCAGGCCAGGTGTGAGAGCTGTGCAGGGAGTGTGGAGACCTTGGGTAGTGCAAGGGATGGGCTGGCTCTGAGCTGCATCCCTGGGAATGTCCAGGGACAGAGGAAGGGCCACGTGGAGAAGGGTTAATCCCCCTGGATCTCCAGATCAGCCCTTGCCCTGCTGCTGGGTGAGCTGAGACCCCTCTGCCTCGTGGCTCTCCCCCCAGTCGATCGTGTGACTCCGGTGTCAAACACCTCCATTTTTATTGCAAGAACAGCTCTCTGCCAATGCCCAGCTGCTCCTGCCCTCGTCCCTGCAGCCCTGGACAGCCCTCGGCCCATCCCTGCCTTGGTCTGGAGGGAAAACAAAGCTCGATTTGCCCCCGAGGTGGGGCTGGGGGCTCGGGGCTGGAGCCACTGGATGGCACTGCTGCCTTGCACAAACCCGGGAGCAGCTGCTGGGCTGGGAGGTAACACGGGAACGCAGCAGGGACAGCTTTGGGATGTGCCACATGTCACCATGGCCGGGTCCTCGTGCCAGTGATGGGAAGAGGAGCTGGGAGCGCTCTCCAGCACTGGGAGCCCCCGGGCTGGGCACGTTCCCTGTGGGATGGGGGCTGTGCCTTTTTTCCCAGGCTGGAATCAGGATTTGGGATCAGCCCTTTTTTCCCAGGATTTGGGATCTGCCACCCCTCAAGGCTGCCCAGGAGCAGGACACAGGTGGATCCCAAACCCTCTCTCCATTCTTGGGTGCCCCAAGGTGGCTGCAGCCTCTGCTTTGTGCTTGTACAGCTTTAGAAAGACTCTCAGGGCTTTGCTTTCTGAGCTATGAGAAAGGGGAAAACCCAAGAAACACCAGGCAGAAGAAAACTTGCAGAGAGAATGAGAAATGAGGCTTTCTTGAGAAACTTTGCAGGTCACCCTTGCTTAGATCCTGTTCTGGAGCTGCTTCAGAGCACGGCCACAGCTGGGGGAGCCTCAGGCCTGGGAGGCAGAGCAGTGATGACAAGCCCAGAGGGCTCACAGGGAGAGGGAAATGGAGGGGAAAACTTTGTGTGAGATCAGCAGATGAAAACCCAACCACTTGACCTTCTTTGAACTTATTTCAAACCCATCAGGCACGGAGAAAATTGAGGCTATAACTCAGGTTGCTCCTGTTGGTCACATTACCAATTCCATTACCCTGAGCTGTTTGTCTTAATTGAGCTGCAGCCTGGCCTATGACTAATTGCCCGGTCACACTGGCCCTAAATTAAAGAACACGGTTGTTTTTTTTTTCCTTTTAACAACTTTAAAGTCCAGTTATTGTCACATTTCTTCCCAAAGTCTGTGGGTTTTTTCCAGGCAGCCTAAATGGTGTGCTGAGTTCAAACCAAGCCACATTTTTCTTCTTGGGATGGTTATTTATATTCCAGTGGTGGCTACAGAGAAAATGGCCCTGGAGGTTACTCTGAGCACAGGGAGTTCATTACATCAACAGAAAATAAGGTGAGAAAACAGTTTCCTGCTCAAAAAAAAAACCTCTCCTTGCTGCTCCCTCTTGTCCCACACCATCATCTGTGGTGGGCTTTGGCTCCTCCTGCTTCTTCCCAGCATCACCTGTGAGGCTCAGCAGCATTTTGGGGGCTGGGGCTGCTGCTCAGAGCTGCCCTGCAGGGAGAAACCCTCCTGACCCTAACCCAGGCTTTGGGGGGTCAAATCCCCTCCTGACTCTAACCCAGGCTTTGGGGGGTCAAATCCCCTCCTGACTCTAACCCAGGCTTTGGGGGGTTAAATCCCCTCCTGACCCTAACCCAGGCTTTGGGGGGTCAAATCCCCTCCTGACTCTAACCCAGGTTTTGGGGGTGAAATCCTGACCCTAACTTAGGCTCTGGGGTTTGGGGGTAAAATACTCTTCTGACCCTAACCCAGGCTCTGGGGTGTGAAATCCCCTCCTGACCATAACTCAGACAGGTTTTGGGGGGTGAAATCCTGACCCTAACCCAGGCTCTGGGGTTTGGGAGCAAGGCCAGGCTCAAGGCAGGGCCTGGCTTAGCTCAGAGCTGCTCTCTGTTAGGCTGAGCTTACCCTTGCTGCTCCAGCAGGGCACACACAGGGCAGGGGCTGCCTGTTCTTGACTTGAGCAAAACCAAAGCTGCCCTGGAGGCTTTGCAGGCATTTCCCATTGCATTTGTGTTCCTCCCATTGCATTTATGTTCATCCCATTGCATTTGTGTCCATCCCATTGCATTTCTGTTTCTCCCATTGCATTTGTGTCCATCCCATTGCATTTCTGTTCATCCTATTGCATTTGTGCTCATCCCATTGCATTTCTGTTCCTCCCATTGCATTTCTGTTGCTCCCATTGCATTTCTGTTCATCCCATTGCATTTGTGCCCACCCCATTGCATTTGTGCTCATCCCATTGCATTTCTGTTCATCCTATTGCATTTCTGTTGCCCCCATTCCATTTCTGTTGCCCCCATTCCATTTCTGTTGCCCCCATTGCATTTCTGTTCCTCCCACTGCATTTTGTTCCTTGCCCAGAGCCTGCCAGGCCTGGGCCTGCAGCAGTTGTCATTAGCTGAGTGCATTCGTTATGGTTAAAGGGCCTTGCTCATAATTATTCTCTCTATAAATTGCCCATCCATTTAAAATTATCATTACAAGATGCCTGGCTAATGATTCCTCCCCTTGGATTATTTATAGGGCATTTCCTGTGCCTGGGCTGCGGCCTGCAGGATGGGCTCCAGGCTCTGGAGCAGGGCCTTTGCTGTGGCTTTCAATTAGGGAGGAATTAAAGCACTTCTGGAGGGGAGATCAGTGGGAGGAGGGGAAGGGCTGTCCCTGGAACCAGGAGAGGCTGTGCTGGGATTTTCCTTCACTGGGAAGCACTCAGATGTGCACAGGCATTGTCTGTGTAAGGGATGCTGATGAAACAAGGTGAGCTGGGGTTCCAGCTCCTCCTGGGAGGGTTGGACATCAACCCCCATCAGGGGATGCTGCTGGGGGTCCAAAATATTCTGGAGGAGGGTTTGTGAGGTTGGGACAGGGCTCTCCTCCCTGCCCTGGGGAGCTGGAATAAACTCCTGGTGTCCTTCCCTGCAGGGCTCAGTGCTGGCATCCCCCAGCAGCATTCCCTGAGAAAAACAACAACAAAAAAAAACCTAAATAAAAGGTTATAAATAAACAGAGCGGTGCCAGGGTTTGTGCAGCTCCTGCATCCTGCCCCAACCTTCCCAATAATGGGAATTACTGAACTCCCTTTGCTCCTGGCCTGTAAAATGAGGATCAAACCCTGCCCTGCTCTGCCACAAGGAGAGGTAATTAATATTCATGAGGCAAGGTAATATTCCAGGGGAGGGAATGGCTCTGCCTGCTCTGACTAATGAACATCTGTCATCTCCAGCACTGGCAAGGTACGAGTGATGTAAAAACGTGAGGAGCTGCAGCACACCCAGGCACTTCAGAGCTATTTACCCACTCACACAAACCGAATTAACACCTGCTGGGGAAGTGCAGGGGCACCCATTCACACAAACAGATTTTTCCCATCAAGGAATGTGCTTCAGAGATAGAGGCAGCCTCGGTTTCACAATCAGGCAATTAACGGGGCCGTTAAAAATGAGTTGAGCTCATTGAAGCAAAATGAAGTGCACCCAAAAATTTGGAATTGGGTGTGACAGACTCACAGCAAGGTGTGGCTTTACCTTCCTGATGTCGCTGGTCCCTGGGATGTGACAAAGGACTGGCTCCCTCCAATTTTCTTGGGAAAATATCAGCCCTGACCCCACTGCAGCTGTGCCTGCTCTCAGTGCTGAACACTTGGGAAGAGAATATTTGATTCAAAGGGCAAAAATTTCAAATTAAAACAATCCAGGTGCTGCATAATTCTTGTTTCAATGCCCAGAAAACTTCCTGGAAGTTGGTGAGGCTCAAAAATCACCAGGTCCTGATGCAACCCAGGTTTTGTGTGTTGTAACAGAACTTGTAATATCTGAAATTTTCTGCCCTCTGAAGGGCTCTGATCCCTAATTTCTAATTATAGCAGCCGGGATAACAAACTGTGCTGGGAAAATCCTTTTACAGAGCTGTGCTGATTTGTCCTGAGTATGTATTGATTAATATAATCCAAGCTTACAAGCTCCTGAGCACCGACTCCTCTTTATTTATTTTTTTTTTTATGGCTTATTAGCATTCACCTGAAGGAAGATGGGTGCTTTAAACAGAGCAGAATTTGGAAAAAGCAGCTCACTGCATAAAAGCCACTTCACCCTTTGCTGTGCCTGGCCCAGTGATTTTGGCTCCATCACAAAGCTTCTCCCCCACTCTCCACTTTTTTATCCATCCCGGAGCCAAGAGAAACGCTCAGAAACAAGAGCAGTGCTGAAAGGGAGTGCGAGGGAGCAAGAAAAATCCGCTGCAAGAAAAGAGGTCAAGGAATTCTCAATAGAAGAATCGGCCAAGGTGGCCACTTGGCCAGGTTTGATTTCTGTGAATGTGTCCCCTCTGATTAGCTTTACATCTGGGGGACTATTATGGGAGTGTATTGTGTTGGAAAGCGTTCTCCAAACTGCAAATGCCCCACTGCTTCTCAGGGAGCGGGAGTGTTTTGTGTCTGGGATGAACCATGGCCTCTCCTCCCGTCCTGATGCTTCACAGATTGTTCTCAGATTTGGACACACTTCAATGGACGCTTTTTAATAATTTTTTTTTTCTTTTTTTTTTATTCTGTCTATAGGTCTTTTGTACATTTTCTTTCTTGCTTTTCAAGGCCGAGAGAGAGTTTTGAAGATAACAAGTCCATTTGTCTCCTTTTTGAAATGCAGGCATCGATTTTTGTGCCGGTTTGCACCTGAAGTCAACTGGGCAGAGGAGCCAGGGAGAAAATGATGGATCAGTGAGGAGAAAGATGAGCTGGAAATCACAGGAGGCTCCCACAAGATGAGTTTTGGCTCTCCCATCCTGTTGTAGGTGGTGTGAGCCAAAAGCTGCTCCTGGCTCCCTCCAGGGAATGTTGTCCACAGGTGCTCCAAAAATTGAGTTTTTATCGACTCCCCACCCAGCTCTGGGTTCGATGCTAAATTCATCTGAGGGATGTTGTTGGGAGAGACTTGGGGCAGCAGAAGCAAGGAAAGAGGAGAGTAGGTGATGAAATAATGAGCAGGAGGTGCTGAATTCCCTTATTTCTGTGTCTGGCAGCATTATATTCCTGCCTAGGTGCAGTGGTCCCAAGGGCATTGGGATAATTGGATTTTTCCCACCAGATTTACCCTGATGCTCTGGAATTGCTGGGTAGAATTTTTGCTGCTCTCCAGCTCAGCTCGTGCCCTGGGCTGCCTGGCAGGAAGAGGGGAAGCAAGGCTTGGATGAGGCTTTTTTGGGGTGAAAAATGACATTTGTGAGGCGCAGACTGGTGTAAAAATGGGGTTTTTCTGGAGTGGACCGTTTCACACACGGAAAAATGTTCTAAATCCGTATTTCTCCATTCACAGTGTTCAGCAGTGTGGTGGTTGGTTTTTTTTTTTGTTTGTTTGTTTTTTGTTTTGTGTTTTTTTTTTTTTTTTTTTTTTTTTGGAGGGAACTCGGGATGTTCGAGTCTCCACCTCAGCACTTTGAGGCTTTTCCAAGGAATTTCTCCTTTCCCTCGCAAGAGACTGGGCTGATCATCTGCACAGCGGGTGGAAACAGCCTCCCGCAGCAGGATGGCTGCTGATTTTGGGGAGGGGTGGCTGTCACAGCCCTGCCAGCGCCGCCTTGGCTGTGACACCGGAGCAAAGCTCCGCGCTGCGCTTCCCTAACCATCAGCATGTTAATTAGATGCAAATTGTGTCTAAATATTTAAACTGAAATCAAAACAAGCCACTCTCCCTGCTCCATACCAAGCACCCAGCTCACCCAAGGCATAGCAACAATCTCCAGGAGCTTTGGGAGGGATGGGAAGGGGTGTGGGGAACAATTCCAACACGACCTTTAAGAATTAAAAGCATTTTTTCAGAGTGTATGGGTGCACAGAGCAGCTCTGACAGCTCTGCTGGGGAGTTTTCACAAACTGTTGTTCCATATTGGAATCCTAGAATGGCTGCAGTTTGTGTACGTTTATTTATTTGATTTTTTTTTTTTTTTTTTTTTGGAGGGTGTTTCTTGGGATTGAGGGAGGAGAAAGGAAGATCAGAGACTGATCAGAGACTGTGGAGTGAATTTCCAGCCCTGGGCTCTGTCTCCCCATCCAGCACAAATGAGATCAGACACCTCCAACTTTGCTTTTTTGGAGAGGTTTTCCCATTTTCCCCAGGGAAGGGAGGATTTTCCCAACAAAACTGATCAACACCTTCTGTGGTAACGAGATGTTTGTTCTCTCTGTGGTTAAATGGAGAAATCCAGTGTGGAAGGAGCCTCTGCAGCATTGCCAGGGGCCTCACCTCGAGTGGGAATGATGGAAAATTTGGGATTTGGGATGTGCTTCCTTATATTCAAACATCACCAGTGTGACTTTGGGACTTCCAACCCCCATTTCTGCTGCTCAGAGCCTGAAGAACTTCCCTTGTCTTTTCTTCCTGATTTTCACCTCTTTCTCTCTTTTGTTTTATTCCGGATTTTCACCTCTTTTTTTCCTGACAAGGGATTCCCGGGATGTTCAAACTGCGCCCACACAAACACCCAGCAACAGCAGCTTCGGTTTGCTCAGCCAGATGCCTTGAAATTGAATTAATCTCCAACTCCAGTTCCTGTGCAAACTCCATCAATTTGCCTGCAATTAACTCGTGGCTCTTGCAGAATTAATTTTTTTTTTCTTTTTCCTTGGAGAGAGTTTAAAAAAAAAAAAAAGAGGCAAATCAGCAGCTGATGGAGTCCTGCTTTTCATTCTGCAAACTGCCAACTCCTGGCTCTGTCTCCTCATGCCCACAAACAACAGGGCCTCTCCCTTCGTTAGCTTTTATTGCTTCTGCTGGATTGAACAATAACAAAGGTGCAGGAGTTCAACTGCAGGTGCAGGATCCAGTTCCTGCCCCTTAATGAGTGACTGTGGCAGTGGAGGCAGTGATTTTATGGGGTGTAACCTCAGATAAACACGAGAAAATCAGAATTTAGGGTATGAGAAGAAAGGTTTAGGCTCAGTTGGTTTTTTTTGCAGTGGACTAGTGGGGTGCACAGAGGCAAATATTGAGATTTATAACTTAAATAAAGTTCTATTAATTTGTTTAGCTGAGTGCATGTCTGAATCTGAGCTTTCATTTAATGCAGAGATTATTTCCTAGGTGGGATTTAGGCTCTGTGTGTCATCAGTGAGGAGAAAAAATTAACTTCTTTGGATGAACTTGCATCTCACAGATGACATGAGCCACAGAATTTACACTCCTGAGCTAAACATTATGACGGGAAAAATTAAAATGCATCCCATGGTGCTGGATGTTTGAAACTCCCCCAGCCACCTCCAGAGCTGGAATTGTGTGTTTGTACATCCCTGCTCTCACAAACAGCCCTTGGTGAAAAGTTCTGGTGAAATTAAAGCCTTGGGTTTCTTTGCTTATCTTTAAAACTCATCAGCCAGCTGGACACAGCCCACGCAGCTGGAACCAGGCTGGGTTTGGGAACTGGGTCACTCGGGTCTCATTCATTGTTCCTCACAGAGAGGAGAGAAGGAGCAGCTCCCCCCAGCCCAGCATGTCCCAAAATGCACCAATTTCCACTGTCCTGGCCGTGACAGGGGCGTCTGGGGGTGGCTCCAGGGAAGGAGAAGGAATTTGCAGCCTGGATTTTCCAGCCTGGGTTGAGTGCAGGTCTCCCATGTAGCAGCGTGGCCACACAAATAAATGTCTCAATTCCTGGGGACTGGAACAGAACCTTGGGGAAGAGCTCCCATCCCTGCCAGAGCTGCTCCCTTTGGAGTCAGAACCCAAAATGCTGCTGGCAAATGTCTGTGGGTGAGTTACACAGGCTGTGATTTGAAATGGGCAGGTTGTGCAGGAAGGGCTGGCAGGATCAGCTGGATCCTGTGAAAAAACTCTCAGGATTTATCTTCCCTCTTGTGATGCTGAGCCTCCTGACCCACAGAAAAAAGGATCCAGAGGATAGAGATCCAGAGGAGAAGGATTCTCCTGGTCCTTTCTCACCCTGTCCCACCTCGCAGAACTCGGTGCCATCTCTGTAACTGCACATCCAGGGGTGAAAACTTCAGTTCCCTCAAATTCCCATTTTTAGGAGAGTCTGGCTATGGGATCTCACCCATTAATAATTGAGATTGTTCATGAGCTGAGAGTCTGGCTTGTTTCTGGTTTTGTTTTTGGGGCAGGTTTTGATGTTTTTAGCTGATGCAAGAGTTTTCCATGTGATTCCCCTGGGTTCCCCAGGCGTTTTCCTGTAGAAAATCTGGAATCACCCCTTGCTGCAGGAATGATCAGATAATCTCAGCCCTCCCCAGACTTGGAGCACTGAGTTAATGAAACCCTGGCTCCCCTGTGAGAGTTGCAAAAATCCTTTGAGGGGAGGATGAGCACAGGAGGTGCTGCCAGGATTTTGGGCTGGGGGGAGCTCCTGGGTTTGTGCCAATGTCTGGAAGTGAGGATGGAACACACGCAGGTCAGCCCTGACCTGCACTCTTTGCTCCAGAAAATGCAGCTTTTCAGCACCTATTGATGTGCTTGGACTCAGCCTTGGGGGTCTTTTCCAGCCCAAATGATTTTGTGATCCAGGAGAACAGAAAATTCCAGCACAGGGAAAACCAACCTTCACCAGGAGCTTCTTTCTGCCCCTCTGCCCCCTCAGTACTGGCAAATTCAACCTGCCTGTGACTTTTCTCTCCCAGCCTTGGCTGCTGGTAGAGGTTTAAGTCCCTTTTTGTGTGGCTTGGGGATTGTTTTCTTTGCTCTGTGCTTGTTTTTTTGGTTTTCCTCTCGACTTTGCAGTTTGGTTTTACTCAAAATAGAAACATCTGTGGCTGGTGCCTCTCTCCAGAGAGCCAGGCCTGTTTATTCTCCTTTTTCTGGGCTAAAATCGTTGGAGAAATTACTCTTTGAGTCCTTGGGTAACAGACATCAGATTTCCCAGGGATTTCAGTGGTACAAATGTTTTCTTGAGGGGGTTTGGTACCTCAATTTTCTCTCCTATTTAAGTGCAAGAGTTAGGGGAAGAGAAATACCCTGTAAGGGACTCAGAACATCAGTGGTGGGTTCCTTCTCTGCTTTGCTGTCTGAAGGAGCTTCCAATTCCAAGTTGTTCAAGCTGTTGAACTTGAACTGTGCAAAAGCCTCCCTGCCCTCTAAACCTTGTAGTTTTTGGCCTGCCATTTATTTTCCTTGGGTTTGGGAGAGGAAAGAAGTAAAAGAGATGGAAGTGGGCTGGAGCACTTTGTCATCTTGGGGTTCATTGTGCTGCTGCCCTGATGAAAAGTTTGTTCTTTTGGACTCCCCCACCCTTCCCTGTGTCTGATCAAAAGTGCCCAGGGAAAATCCTGTGTGCAGGGGATCAGATGAGCTGTGTCAGCCCTGTTGGGGTTGATTCCCTCAGAAAGGTCAGCCCAGAGTTGTTTGTGCAGGGCAGAGATAAGGGACAGCATCAGGCTCCAGGGGAAAACCAGCAAAGGAAACCAGACCCTGGTGTCAGCCTGGCTTGGATAAATCCCAGCTGGGAGCAGCATGAGATGTCCCTAAGAGCCTTGGAAAAAGGGGGAATGACAAAACTTTTGTGCAAATTGGAATTAGTTTCAATAATCCCACACGATAAACTTTCATTTATCACTGTAAATATCTTCAGGATGGTGAAATCTTTGCTCTTTAATGACCAAGAAATGCCCTGGTCCTGTCTGGGGTGCTGGAACCCAGAAACATTCCTAACTCAACAACACCAAAGTAGTGAAGCCAAAGCTTGAACTTTTAGGGAAGATTTATCAGAATCCTTATCCTGACCTAGTGCACAAAGGACAGTCCAAAAAATGGAAAAAAAAAAAAAAAACTCCGGGTTTATAATTTGGGGCACTTTTGGCCAAAGGGAAGAGCAGCTCCCACGGACATTTATTGGCACAGATCCATGTCCTGAGTGGGCTTTGCCTCAGCTATCAGACACTCCTCATTCCCTGGAGCCTCAAAACTTCTGGAATTCACTTTCAGGGAGATGATGTTAAAAATCCTTTCCCTTCCAGATCAGCAGAACCCTTCCCAAGTGGAGCAGCCCCACTCCCAGCTGTGGCACTGCCTCAGCTTCCCCAGCATCTGCAAACTCTGCACATCTGGGTCTCCAGGAGGAGCCTGGATGAACATTCCAGCTCTTTCCAGCATTCCTGGCTTTCTTCTTTCAGTTGTGCAATTCTTCCCACTGGTAATTAGGGTAATTAATGGGTGCAAATAAGGGGTCTTGGATGCAGAACGTGGTGCTGGAAGCAGTGAGGAGACATTTCCTGATGTATCCAAGTGTCCTGGAGCTGAGGATGCTCCTGGCTGGAAATCAGGGAATTCTGTTGCAACACTCAGGGCTTTAATGGCTCTGCAGAGCAGTTAAAGGGAAATTAGGGCTGAAAAATGCAAATGTGACCCTGGGATCTGTGGGGTTAGGAGGTGCCCGGGTTTGTTTTTAGAGGAGATCATTCAGGGGAAAGCTGGAGTGGAGAACTCCCTGTCCCAGCCCACCCAGGCTGCTGTTCCTTCCCCCAAGTGTTTCTCCGTGGATGCTCCATGAAAGCCACGTGTGAACAGCCAGGGAAGGGGGGTCCAGCACCCCCGGGCACGTGGGATCAATAATTCCCAGCCTGGGAGGAAGATCCCAGCTTTAACTCAGCCCAGATCCCCTGCCTTGCTCTCCAGTATCCACAAAGGAGTTAATTCAAAAGCTGTGGTTAAGATTGTCTGGTACTTTCTCCCTTCTGCTCTTCATAATTAAACATTTCAGCTTTAATTTCTCCTGTCTCTGTAAACAGCATCATCTTTTACCCACTGAGTTCTGCTTTGATACCTTTTCTTTGCTGCAGGAGCCTCCAATCACCACAGTTCTGTTCTCTCCCCTGATTTCAACAGCTCAGTCCTCTTCATGAGTCATTCAGAGTCTCATTTATGTCTCTAAAATATGAATTATCTAGGAAATATTGGAAATATTTGGATTTGGGCTCCATAGCACAAGGTGATTTGGATCTTTGGCCTCTTATTTACATGGGTCCCTTTAAAATGGGGATTTTTAGAATTAGAGTTTAGTTTTCTCTTCCTCTCATGATCCAAGCAGGAATAGAGATTTCTAAATAATCTTCAATCTTCCTCCTGGTTTGTTGGTTTGGGTTTTTTTTTCCCAATCAATTGATTTACTTGGAGCTGTTGTCCTAAAGGCTAATGAGGCAGTACAGAGATTTATGGATGATATTTCCCTAGCTCTGATGGGACTCTTTTAATGCCTAATTAACTCTGTACCAAAGCATCCCAATCCTCCTGAAATCTGAGCCACCAAGAATCCACTTCTTGTTGATTTTTCACCCAGGACTTGTGAAAATTGAGTCCTGGCTTCCCTGATTCCCTTGGAATGAAACAAGAGACCACCAGCACCACTGGCTCTGGGATTGGGACTTTGTATATGCAAAGATTTGGGGGTTTCCATCCAAAATACCAATTTATTTAGTGAAGAGTTGAGGGGATGTGTGAAAAGTGGAATTTATTTGTGTGGCTGAGACATTTTTGGTTGAGCCTGCATCTCCTTTGAGACAGAGATTGCAGGGGCAAGGCCTGAGCCAAACATAAACAACTTTGGGGAGCCAGAAATTCCTTCAGTCCCATGAAAAGAACAATATTTGTGGGAAAAGCTGGACAGCCTCGTGCTGGATGTAAACCCAGCCATGTCCAGAACAATGTGAGCATCCCCACCAGGTTTGTTTTGAAACAGAAGCCACCCAGAAATGTGAGCAGAGCTTTCATGGCTTTGGCTTTTCTGCTGGAATGTGGCTGCTGCAGAGGGAGAGGGATTCAGAGGATCCTCAGGGCTTTGAAGCTGATACTGTAATTAAGGCCATATTTATATAAAAGTAAACATTTGGGACAAGAACTCAGCTCTTCCCCCTTTCCTGCTCCTGGTGTGTTCTGCTTTTGATTCCTCAGCCATTTCCAGATTATTTGCAGCAGCTCAGGGTGAGGGGACATCACTGGTGTCCCTGGAAGGAGCAAATTCCATGCTTGGGACGCTTGGGAACAGCTCCTGAGAGGCCAGGATCGGGGTGTTTGTCTCAAATGCAGTTTAGGAGGTGGTTTGCTGCTGCTGCTGGTGTGGAGGATGCTCAGAGACAGAAGTGGGAATGGATCCTTCCCCAGACTGCAGCGGAGAGAGCAGCAGCCCCCAGGAGTGCCAGGGGGGATTTGGGGCTGGGGTCTCAGTCCCACATTCCAGCAGCCCCTCTCTGCTCTCTGCTCCTGCCTCTCTCCAGCACCACAAGATTTTCTGCCCCTCAGTTTCTGGCAATCAGGGAATCTGCTCTGGCCTGAGCCCCGAGCTGGAATTGTGCTTGAGCACCTCCAGGCCACGTTCCTGCTCCTCTCACAGCGCTGCAGAAGTGTTTGCTGTCCCAATTAGCAGAGAGTGCAGCCAATAAAGCTCCTCCTGCAAGCACCATTTGCTGGATTTCACTTCCAAGTGGTTCTGTTTTCCAGGTCAGCTCAGATCCCTGTCACATTAGGGAGAGAAGCACTTAGAGAAGGAGTTTGATCCTCCTCAGGAGAGAAAGAGGAGAAAACCTCTGAATCTCCCTAAGAAATAAAGTGGCTCCTCAGCTGAGAGGGCACAGCACTGACGGGCCAGCGTGCAGAGGAACTGGGCTGTTGTAATTAGATATATTTGAGATATAAATACAATTTTCCAGGAGTTCTGTGGATCTACACCCAACCCTCTCAGTGTCCATGCAAGAACCTGCAAGAGCTTCTCCTTCTGGGCCATTTTTTATAGAGTGGGTTTGGGAGAAAGATTTTTCTTGCCTGTTGATGTGACCTTCAAAAGAAGAGAGGGAGTGGAAGGCTGGAGCCCAGGCTGAAATGTCTCATTCCATGAAAGACACAAGGAAAGTTAGATTGATTGATGCATAATTCCCTAAGGGGAGAGAATTTTATTAGAGGAAATGACTGCCAAAAAAATCTTGAAATAATTAATATCAGCACTTGCAGTTTTTAAGTGCTGTGAGAGAGTGCAAATGAGGAGAATTTATAATCCAGAGCACAGGAGCTGAATTCAGGGGCTGTGTGTTTTATCCAAGGTATTGAACGAGCTGATGGAGAAGCAGATATTTCACAGTTTCAATTAGCACAGATTACTTTATTACTTTCTCCCAGACAGTAATTATTTTGGTGATGAGGAAGCCTTGCAGATTTTTTAATTTTCCCTGTGCATATGGGATGGAGCACAACAATGAGCTGTAGTGACAGGGAGTCAGAGCCCCTCAGAGCTCGAGCCTCTCTGGAGGGATGGATGGCTCCAGGAAACACTTCTGACATTTAACAGCATGCAAGTGTCATAAATGTCTGATCAGGGCAATTAACAGTGTTTATTAGCAAACAGAAAGGCAGCATCTTCAAATCCTTTTCATTAGGGGCGTGTTTGGAGAGCAAGTGGAGCAGGGTGTGTGGGAATTTTGAAAATAATTTTCCTTGCAAAAGGAACTGGCTCGAGCTGGAGGATGAATAAATCTGTTTGTGCCCGAGCTGAGACTGCCTCATTTCAGTGCCCAAAATGGGGATTTAAACTGGGAGAGTGGTGGTTTCAGGGTCCTTTAATGGGCTCATTTGTCTCATGGTGAGGGCAGGAATGTTCTGGGTTCTGGAGTTTGCAAATCTTGGCTCTTTTGTGCCTGTGATCTCTTTTGTGGGGGAGGAAACTACAGGGGAAAACTGGAATAAATCAAAACCAAACAGTGGGCTTTTTTTAATTTGCATTATTTCAAATTTTTTTTTTCCATTGAAATTTTTAATGGACCGAAAGTTTTTATTTCAATAGGGCCCTGTTTGATTGAGGAAAGTGGCTGAGAAAAGACAGGACTTGATGGAATAAGAGGAACTCCAAGAGCTGCAGAGAAACCACTCTGGCCCTGCCCTATTTCCCATGCTCAGGCAGAGCTGAGGTTTTATTTTGCTCTGGTACCAATCCATAAAAGTGTGATTAGGAAGCCTGGCTTCCAAGCTGCTACTGAGCAGATGTGCCCATTGTAAAATCACATTTCTGTCGTTCATTGCCTGCTTTTTGTTTCCTTTCTTCCTCTCCTGTGCCCAGCAGCCCAAAGCAAACACTGCTGGCACTCTGCAAACACCCAGGCAGGGCTGGGCAGCCTTTCTTGGGGTACAAAAAAAGAAATTTTATCTGCTCTTCTGGCCCCTCACAGCTGCCCAGGGCTGTTAGCTGCGTTATTCCCCAATAAATGTGATTCCCCTGAGCAGAGGAGGGTGATAAAGTCTCTGTCCTGTGCTCTGCCTTATCAGCCCCTGCCCAGGGATTGTTTTCCTGGCTCTCAGTGGCAGGACTTGGTTGGAGACATCCCTTTTCTTTGCCCTCTGGCTGTACAGCTTTGCACAAATAGAAAATAAGAAAACCAGCACCAACACTAAGAACTGTCTATTTCTGTAGTAAAAATCAACTGATTTCACAGGCTTGGATAATTTACACTGGTTTTTCTCTGGTCAGTTTGATTTGGTTTTAATCCCTCAGTAAAATGAGGGAAATTTGCGTTTTCTGGAGCAGACACACTGACCAATAATGTCACTATTTCATCTAGAAGTGAGGAAAATACTGAATTTGGGAATACTTTTAATGCTCTTGAAACTCCCCAACTTGGGAGGAGCATCGTGGGTTAAAAGGGAAGGAGCCACTGTGGATTGGGCTGCAGAACACCCAAAACCCTGGTCATAAATAAATGATAAATACCCCAGTATTCATCTCAATAATTAGCCCAAAATTCACAGATTTATCCCTCTCCTGACTCTGAATCACCCACCAGGCTCTGGAAATGTCAGTGGTCACCTCTCTCTAAGCACTGCCCTTTGCTCTTCTCCCTCTGCCCCTTTCTTAGGGGCCAAACCAGGTGGGAGAGGGAAAGCAGGAGCTGTTTCATGGCTTTTTTGGTGTGGAGAGCCACTCTAATTTTAGCTCTCTGCCTTATAATTAAGGCTTTGAGCTGGTTTTTCTCTGCCTCCCCTCTCTGTGGTCGTGTTTACCAGGAGGAAAATAAATAGGAGCTCTCCCAAGGCCAAGTCTCAAATTGTACCCTCAGAAAATGTTGGGTTTAAATTGCCTGTGGTCCTGCAGCTCTTCCCAAGGCCCTGCCTTGATCTCAGTTTAAGAGCAGCACTATAAATAAGTACAAGCAATGGTAAATCTCCCAGCAATGTGGTCCTATTATGTGGCAGAAGCTTTACAAAATCAGCACAAAGATGCTTTGCAACCCAGAAATTCAAACTGCTGTGTCGAGCACGCTAAAGCATGGAAGAGGCAAAGCCAAATATCTCCTAAAGCCTTGCATTTAATCCACCCCATTCTGTGCCATGAGGAAGCATTTCTTGCTGTAAATCAGCACAAGAGATGATTAATTGCCTGGCATTAGCACCACGGTCTCTGGTGAAATTATCACTCCAGCCATGGCATCAAAACACATTTCACCTCCTCTCCCCAGGATGAAAACAGGAGCACGTTCCTGTGTGTTAATCAAGCCCTCCGTTAATCAGGGTAAGGCACTGTAATTGTGATTACAGTCAGAAATCAATTAATGCTCACCTTAAAATAAAACAGTGCTCTCAGCTGCAGCAGGTGCCCACCCTGGGGCTTTAAAGCCCTTTTTGGTCCCCACAGCACCTCAAGCCCTGCCTTGCTTTGCAATCAGCTGGACTTGCTTGTTGTCTTTTCATTTCCTCCCTTCCCAAGGTTCTGGTGCTGAGCAAACAGTTCTGAAAGTCAGGGGCATAAACACTCCAAAGGCAGGGAGATCTGGCTGCTGGAGTGAGATGTTAAACGTGGGGTTTTGTCTCTCCTGATCCCTGGAACTAATGCTGCTTTTGGCATCCTGCTCTGGCCAGCCTGGCCCTCTCTGCTGCCTCAATAATGATTTCATTTTATGACTTTCCAGGCTCAGTGCTCAGCTGGGTCTCTCAGCTCACTGTCAACATTTGCAGGGCAGAGGAGAGGGACTGTCCCGGGTCTGGGGTGTCACAGCAGCCCGGAGTGGATGTTTACTCACTTTATACCCACCCAGACTCCTCCAAATTCCCTCTCCGCGGCCAGAATTCCTGTGCTCAGCTCCCTTCAGCCTCCTGACAGGCGTGACAGACTCAGTGTGACCACCCAAGAGGAGCAGCTCCCCTCAGCCCCTGCTGGGGACGAGCTCTGGGACAGGACTTCAGGACTTGGTGAAGTTTTTGGGGAGAGGAATCAGTGGCTGAATAGCTGGGAGGGCTCAGGAGAGAGGGGAGTGATGGTCAGTGGATGTGACCCCACGTCTCTGGCTGGGAGGAACCTTCTGGTTGGAATAAACTGGCACAGACAGCAAAGAAATCTGGTCTGGGGCTTGCCAGCCTCGCCCAGAAATTCTTGAGGGAGGAAAGGTTATCCTGATTTGCTGGGCAAGCACTGCTCACCCTTTCTGTGCCTGCAAACAGCTCTTGCTGCTCTGTGCCAGTGAATTTGAGCCAGGCTGTGAGCAGAAAACCCAGAGCAAGGCAGAACAAGGCAAAAAAATGGAGTTTGGGACTGTTTGTTCAGCATTAAACTCTCTTTTGGTGCTTTCCTTTTTTTCAATTAAGCTCCCAGAAGCGAATCCATATTAATTTTCAGATCTAGACCTGATGAGCAAACGCTGCTTTGCTTCCTTCTCTTCCAGCTCTCTCTTCAAATATCACTCACCTCAGTTCTGGCTGCTGCTGGTGGAGAATTTCCCCGAAGGAAAACTTCTCCTTGTGGCTGTGGGAAGAGCTGAGGAGCAGGAGCTGCCCTGGAAGCAGCAGCACCTGGCCAAGGAGCCAGATGGAGGTGGGCTCTAACCAGGTCACTGCAGGAGAGGGGTGCTGAAAGACTTGGAGGAGGCAAGAACTGGGAAAGGCTATCGCAGCTATTTCTGATTCCTGAAGAGGAGAGATTAATTTAGATCGTCTGGTGTACACAAGGAAAGAGAGGGGGGGAGAAAAAAATCAGTTTGAAAACAAAGGGGCCCAGTCCTGCCTGTTCTTCTGGGCTGGGTCATTAATTGCGCTGATGAAAAGGGAACAAACGGCTCCTGCATCATTACTGAGCCCAGGCTGTGACACAAACTGCTCCAGACACGGGGCTTTGTTCCCAGCAGAAAGGGAAGGCACAGATTCCCTGGGTGCAGAGAAATGTGGGGTCTCATGGGGCTGATTAGGGGACACAAAAGTGACGCTGCCTCCAAGAACGGCGTCGCTGACGCGCGGCAAAATCCAGCGGTGACCTCGGCCCAAAATGGGAAAATGCCCCAAGATTCACAAACTGGAGACTGAGTGAGATGATTTCTGTTGGGTTCTGTCACTCTGCACCGGGGAATTTGGGAAGCAAAGCCTCTCCTGAAGGACAAACCACCAAAATGCTTCGAACTCCATCAGGTTTATGCGGAGTGGGGAATGGTCGGGGGTGCTGAGCTATAAAACAGGTGAGAGGGGTAAAATCCTCCCAATAAAATCCTCCCAATTACTCCAGCCTCGGTGATCTGTGCAAATATTTGAACATGAAAACATCAAGGGAAGAGCAAAGGAAGAAGCTGCAAAGGATTGTGCAGCTGAAAGAATTACAAAAATTCGGGTGTCACATTTTCAAGCCTTAATTTAGAGTAATCCCGCTCTTGGCAGTTGAGGGAGGTGAAGGACTTGAAGCATCAGGTGGCAACAGTGCAAGCCCTTGGAAATTCTCATTTTCTTGCTCCTTTCCTCCCACAGATTTCTCCAAATTAGCAGATTTTGCTTTTCTGACAGTGGCTAAGAGAGCTGTGAGCCGGGTGAAATTCTGAATGAATGGAAACTGCTCAAAATAGCAGCTGAAACACAGAAGTGAAGTGAGGTTGGGTCTATTCACAAGACAACTCCAGGAGTTATTAACCCACTTCTACTCCTCCATTCATCAAGCAAAGGTCGGGAATTTCCTTATCGCCACAGGAATCGTAACACAAACACAGCAAATGAGGTGAAAACCCCATTTAAATGAAGTGAAAACCTCATGTAAATGAAGTGAAAACCTCATGTAAATGAAGTGAAAACCTCATGTAAATGAAGTGGAAGCTTCATTTAGGACTCAATTCCTTTTCCTCACCTTTTTCTGTCAGAGCAGAGAAGGAAGAGTTGGTATCAGAGAGGTATTGAACCAACCTTTCCCCTCCTGAATTTAAGTTCAGCTCAGCCTCTGACCAAAGGCTCTGCAAATCAATTGGGGCTGACAAGCCCAGCTCTGAGTGCAGCACCAGGGCAAACGGTGATATCTCAGCAGGGAGAAAAAATTCTCCAGTGGTTTCTGACCTTGGGTAGAGTAAAACAGAGAAAAAATCATTTATTGGTGAACACCAGAGTTGGAGAATAATCAGCTCCCTACAGTTGCTGGATGGCTTTGGATGGGATGTGACAAATTTTAAGATTTTTGGAGAAAAATTGAATTTCCAGCGTGATTTCCATCCTTCCCTGTGAGAAGCTCCATGGAATTCCTCTGGAACACCCAAATTTAGGGCTCATTCCTCCCTGGAAAAATGACATTTGGTGTTGATGACAAATGCTCACGTGCTGGAGCATCCACTCTCTTCCTCTTGATGCTGATCCCATTTACTGATTATTATTATTTATCCCATTTATTTTTTTCTTATTCAAAGGATTCCCATTTATTTGCTTTGATCCCTGTCATTGCCACCTTTTGGCTGCACAAAAAGATGGATTTTGGCCGATACCAGCAACTCCTCATGTCTGGTTTTGGAGCTGGTTTTAGCCCTCAGGTAAGGACAAATTTCTGCTTTTTGGGATCACTCTGATGGGATAAGGACAGCCCTGGGGGCCTTCAAACTTCCATTACTTTTTAATGGCAGGAACTTTAATAGAAAGGCTGAAATGCTGCTTCTTATTGTGGTGCCTCAGCAATTCTGGAGCCATAAATTCTCCCCTCGCCCCTCTGTTATTACTGATGTATCCATTCTTTCTACTTCTCTGAGCACTTAAATTGAAATAAAATAAGGTTTAGGCTTTATGTATTTTTAATATAATGAAATTCAGCTTTAAGTTGTAGAAAAACACTCCTTGGCACGGAGTGCTTTAGATAAAGTCCTCAATAAATGAGAGCAGCAAGAGGGGAAATTCAGGATTGTGAATCTGGGAGGGGGAAATTCCCAGTTTTGTGCCTGTGGCTCCCTCCCTTATTTCAAATAACTCCCTTTTCCCCCTGGCTGAGATAATTCTGTATTTTTTCTGGTTTATTCCTTAAATAAAGGGACAAAGATCTTTCTGCATTGCATGCCCCCAGTGCCCCAGCAGAGGTGTGAAAAGCCAGGTGTTTTTAGGAATACCCAGGTGTGTTGGGTTGATGTGAACAGAAATGTGAATTCTGTCCCATCTGCTGCAGCCGGGTGGGGCAGTGACCCTGATCTCCTGGCCCATATTATCTGCTAATGGGCCATCTTTAAACCAGCTGGGGCAATCATCTTTATCTTTCCACAGCCCATCCTCCCTCC
>JAOTQZ010000948.1:1472181-1482191 GCA_026546895.1 Pogonocichla stellata | reverse complement strand
AAATGTGCACACAGACAAAAAAAAAAAAAAAAAAAAAAAACAACAAAAAAAAAGGTGTGTGTGGGAAATCAGCTTGGTAAATAACATTCCCTTCCCCACCAGGAGCTTAACAGGGAAGGACAAGACCCAAGCCCAGCTCCAAAAGCCTGGTCCTAATCTCTGGTGACATCTGGAGCCAGCACCAGAGGAGGAGGAGCAGAGACAGCCGAGAGCAGCAGAGAACAGAGAATTTCCATCTCCCAGTTCCTGTGCCTTGCCTCTGCCAGGCACCAGCAGAAATCCTGGCTCGGTTTTGCAGCCCCAGCTCTGTGCAAGGGCTTTGGGGACCCAAAACCAGACTGGAGGGGCACCTAAACGGGTGAGCAGCAATTCTGCAAATTAATAAAATGTTCATCAAAGCACTGGTTTGGTTCTCTTGGTTATATTTGGTTACCTCCTGTCCCTCTGCAGTGGGAGGACCTCCAAAATGGGCTGAGCTGGCAAAACCTGGGTAGAAAATGCCCAAAATACACCCAGAGAGTGTATTTTTTTATTTCTAGTATTTTATTTATTTATTTATATTTTTATTCTGGGTGCTGTTGCTCCTCAGGGTGCTCTGGCTGCAAGCTGCCCTTGGTGCTTGCTGAAACCCCTGCAGCTGGGAAGGAAAATGATCAGACAGGGCCAGTTTTTGCAAGAGAAGGACCCAGAAGGCAGGGAAGGTTCTTCCTGCTCCCCTCTGGGTTGGGGAGAGTCCCATTAGGATTCCTCCTTCGTTCCACCTCTGGTGCTGAGCTCCAGATGGAAAAACCATCAGGGGAAACTTTCTGAGCTGAGCTGCTGCAGGTGAGGGGGTCAGGGTGAAATCACTGTCCAGCTGAAGTGTCCAAGTGAGACCCAGGAAGGGAAGAGAGCAGCCAAGCCCTGCTTGGAGAGAGGCACAGGGATTTGGGATCCAGCTGCCCCTGGATCCTGCTCTGCCCCCAAAACCACGGGGCTGAGCTGTCTGGGCGAGGTGGCGAAGGGTGAAGTCAGTGATTTGCATGGAGAGCACTGAGATAATGAAAAAGTCCAATTAAAACCCTCAGTCTGGTGGTTTAACTGAGGCCTGGGTTGTCCCTTCCAGGAGGTGGCTCTGCAGGGAAGGGGCTTTGGAGGGATCCAGGTGAGTTCTGACACCCAGGACAAATCTAAGCAGGGATTTTCCTTTTCCTTCTCCATTTGGCTTTTTGCAACACCTTGAATTAGACCCAGCTCTTGTTTCCACACCAGGAACGAGTCCAAGGATGGTGTCAGTGGTTTGTGTTCTGTGCCAGCTCTGCAATGTCTTGATTGCAAAACCTGCTCCTTTCCCAGGTTCCTAAATCTTCGTTCCTGGAGGATTTAATTGGAGGTGAGCAAAGTAATGACCTGTCAGCCACGCAATCCTTGCTCTATTCATCTTGCCAAAAAGGGAAAAAAAATCTGAATTAAAGGAGAAAAGAATGATCTTGGAGGTGTTTTCCAGGCTTAATGATTCTGTGATTCTGCAGTGTGTGGCTGCAGGGGTGTCCTCAGCTCTGTGGTGGATTTGTTGTGCTTCCAAAAGCTTTTGTGCCTGAGAAAATCACTGCAGAATGTGCCAGAGCCACCCTGTCCTCAGCAGCTCAGCTCTGTCAGGGAAATTCTCCAGCCTGAGAGTGCCCAGGGTGAAGAGATGAATAGCAGCTGCCTGGGAGTGTTTGCTCTGCTGGCTGGCACAGAAAAGCTTTTCCTGCTCCCCTCTGACCCCCTCGCTGCTCTGCCTGCAGTGAGAGCTCCGTGCGTGGGAACTCTGAGCACAGAATGGGACAAGTGAGGGGAGCAACAGATCCTTCCTGCCCTGGGGAAATGGGGAAACTGCAGCTTGGGTAGACCCAGCTCCCAGGGTAAACCTGGCTTCCAGGGAAAACCCAGCTCATAGGATAAACCCAGCTCATAGGATAAACTCAGCTCATAGGATAAACCCAGCTCCCAGGGTAAACTCAGCTCTCAGGATAAACCCAGCTTCCTGGGTAAACTAAACCCAGCTCCCAGGGTAAACCTGGCTTCCAGGGTAAACCCAGCTCTCAGGATAAACTCAGCTCCCAGGATAAACCCAGCTCTCAGGATAAACCCAGCTCCCAGGGTAAACTAAACCCAGCTCATAGGATAAACCCAGCTCTCAGCACAAACCCAGCCCCCAGGGTAAACCCAGCTTATAGGATAAACCCAGCTCCCAGGGTAAACTCAGCTCTCAGGATAAACCCAGCTCTCATCACAAACCCAGCTCCCTGGATAAACCCAGCTCCCAGGATAGACCCAGCTCTCAGCACAAACCCAGCTCCCATGGTAAACCCAGCTCCCAGGATAAACCCAGCTCTCAGGATAAACCCAGCTCTCATCACAAACCCAGCTCCCAGGATAGACCCAGCTCCCAGGATAGACCCAGCTCTCAGGATATACCCAGCTCCCAGGATAGACCCAGCTCTCAGCACAAACCCAGCTCCCAGGATAGACCCAGCTCTCAGGATAAACCCAGCTCTCAGGATAAACCCAGCTCTCATCACAAACCCAGCTCCCAGGATAGACCCAGCTCTGCTGACAGCACCCTTGGCAAGCCCAGCTCACAAATGGGACAGAGCCATTCCACGCTGGGGAGGTGCTGGGGGATGGGATTTCCCAGGATGGGATTCCTTGAATTCCTGCTTTTCTGGGCCAACATCTTTATTTTGGGCTGCAGCAGGGCCCTGTGCAGGTGCTGGGGGTTTGGGCATGAGAGGCAGAACTCTGGACATCAGTAAAGCAGTGGCTCCTGGAGGGGCTGGAGAGATGTCCTGGAGCTGTTGTGATGCAGAATCCAAGGGTAGGATCCAGAACGGGGAAATTCAAATCCTGATAAGAGCATTGCTTGCTTTAACCCCATTTCCATCCAATATCCCTCCACTCTTATCAGCTGGGTTGGTCAGGATAACCCCAGCTCCTGCATCTGCCAAAATCCCAAACCAAACCCCAAACTCCTGCACTCCTGCTGATGTCTTTTCCCACAAACAAGTGTATCTCAGTCCTGCAGCACTCGGGGCAATGCCTCTCCTGGTGATAACATGGTTGTTTTCTCACAGGAAGCAATTTGGGAATTGCACAGATCATTTAATTTTCTTGCTGTTTTGTCCAGGCCCTGCTCTTCTCTTCTCTCTCACAAATACCCCTCTGTAGAGGAAACATAATAGAAAAGAGCCTCAGGAGAAAAGCAGAATATTCAGTGATTCAGGAATCCTCAGGGGATAACTCTGCTTTTACTGCGGAGTCACCACCAGGAAAAATTGTAAATCACTTCTCTGCCTTCCTCGCTATTTAAAAATGTAATTAGATCTGCATGTTGCTCGGTTTTAATTTTCATTATGTGTCTGGAGCTGTGTTGTTAAGGTTGTTTGATGTTGCTTCCTAAGTGAAAATAACTCTGCTCCATCCTGAACATCCCTGCACTTGATTCCATTTTAGATCGGGGAAATGTATTATTTTAAAGACAGCAATTACCAAAAAAAAAACTTTTGAAGGTATTTAATACATGTTTTCCAAAGGATTTCTGGCTAGACTGGAGAGGCTGGTGTTGTTTGCAGAGTTTGATAACAGACAGACTTCCATGAAAAATTCCCTGCACTCTCCCTGGGTTTTATTTGGAGATCTCAGGGGCTGTGGATGGATGCAACCTGAAACTTTAAATGGCACAGACAGGAGCAAAACTGGGGATGTCCCATCCCTGGAAATGTGCCAGGCCAGGCTGGATGGGGCTTGGAGCAACCTGGAGTAGTGGAAGGGGGGAACAAAATGTTCTGGGTTTTGCCCCTGGAATATTCAGGAATTAGGAGTTCTGCTGAAGTCCTGGGCACTTTGGGGAAATACAACTTTCAGTGTGTGACTCTCAGAACAAGGTATCAGGAAACCACTTTAAAATAACAACACTGATGAGTGAAATACAAATGAAAAAATAAAACCTGCAGGGCTGCCAGGTAGATCCTGTGCCCCCTCCAGTCCCAGCCCAAGCAGCCACTTCCCAGCTCCCAGGCTGGCCCAGCCCAGCTGGCACATCCAGGGAAGAGCTTCATTCCTGTGAATTCCCCAGGAGTTTTCCCTCTGCAGCACATCCCTCATTTCCATTTCGAGGGCTATTAATAACTATTCATTAATGAGCTTATTCCAAGATCACCCAAGCAAGGTAAAAATTGCTTTGCTCACCTCGTGAGACCCCAAGGAACTGGGGTGATTCAGAGGGGCCTCTGCTCAAAAAAGGGGGATTTATCCTGCCTTTTATCAGGCTTTTTTTTAAATTTTATTTAATTTTTTGCTTTCAAACAAGGGGTGGAATAAAGGAGCTGTAAATGCACTGCACGCTCCAGGATCTTTGTGCTGCTGGCAGTGGTGCAGGGGTTTGTTTGGGTTTGGTTCGTTTCCTTTTGTTTGTTGATTTATTTTTTTCTGTAAACACAAACAGTGGAACAGGCAGCAGATATTCAGGGAGAGGGATCTGAGCTCTGAACTGCTCTGCTCCCTCTGTTTTCCTCATTCAAGGAGTGGAAATTGCAAAGCAAAGCAAAGCAAAGCAAACCCATTTATGACCTGTTTGTTCTTCCACCCTGGGAATGTGGGGTGCTCTTTCTGCAGAATCCCAAATTTTGGGACCATTTTAAGCACCACCAACTTCTCCAGGGCCAAGCTGTGATTTGGAGAGGCCACAGCAAAGCTCATTTCTCATGTCCAAGGATCCAGCCTCGTTTCTTTTCCTGATTATTTGGTGCAAACCCTTCAGTTCATCCCAATTGCTCTGTTTGTTTTCCCAGAGATCTCTCATAACCACACACCTTCTCACGTTTTTCTCTGCTGTTGCCTCAAATCTCTTTCTTACCTTTTGATGCTCTTTATGGGCAAAGTTTTCCCTAAATCCTCACAGGTTTCACGGCATGGGGACTCCTCTGAGTTATCTCAAGGCTGTCAAAGGTGCATCCTGTGAGTGCCTCCCTTCCCTTCACAGGGAATCATAAAAAAACCCTTTCCCTCCTCAAAACCACGGCCCAGGAAACAGAACTGAGAGTTGCACGAGGCATTAGAGGAACAAAACTTTGGTGAAGCTTGACATGATGCTTCTAGTTCAGGTATTTCTGCTTTATAAGGTAAAATAATAAATTTTTACCTCCTGGAGCCTCTGGGCAGGGCAGGGAGGAGCCCGAGGTCCCTGTGCTGCTGCTCTGGGTGGTGCCCACTCCTATAACCCTTCAGAGCTGGCTCCTGTCTCCCAGAATTAAATTTCTCATTATCTGCCTGCTCAGAGACCAAGACTTTCAGGGCTGGGGTTGCTTGACTCAGATTTTGTCCAACAACTGATGAAAAAATTCTTTGCTCTGCTTGGGGAATGAATGAATCTGTGTGGGCTTGGAGAGGAGTGGTGGTGGGAAGGTTGGAACAAGGTTGTGTTAACTGAGATAACTCTGGGTTAGCAGCAGCTCTGGGAGATCAATCCCTGAACATTCAGGTGCAAAAGTGGATTTTCCCTAAAATTTTCACCTCCAGGGCAAGAAGGAAATGGGAGAGAGAAACTCCTTTTGGTTCAGGTGGCATTCTCAGCAAATGGAAATTATCCCAGAAGCATTTTCAGGGCTGTTTTTCTCCTGGAAAGGATGAAACTTTCCTAAGTGACAATGAACATGAGATAGCTGATGGTTTTCTCTGCAGAGTGACAGGAGGAAGTTTCCAACTCCAGCCAGCCAAGGAACTTTCCTCTTCCCCCTCTAGCCATGTCACAGCAGCTGAATAATTCACTGTGGCTTTTGTAATGATCCTTCCCTTGGTTTGTTCTTCCTCTCACTCCCCTGGTACTGAAGGCAAATTTTGTCCTTTTTTTTTTTTGTGATGAAAACAATTAGGAACGGAGCTCAGCAAGAAAAATTCAAAGTTGTGGGGGTTTTTTTTTGTTTTTTGGGGTTTTTTTGGGGTTTTTTGTTGGTTTTTTTTTTTTTCCCCAAGCAAGGCCAAACCATGCAAAGCAAAACATTTTTTTCTCTCCCAAGGAACAATCCTTCCAGAGCCAGGTGCCTCCAGCTCCATAAACTTTGGTGTCAGCAGAGCAGTGACTTGTGAAAGATCAGCTCCACAGAGCAGGTCCAGCAGTGAGGGACATGGAAATGCCTCTGCACTTTCAGAAAGCCAAACAGAAAATTCCTCTGCCCTGCCTGGAAGGGACTCAGTCTGCTGATGGGAAAAGGCATTTCCAGCTCAGTTTTCCTCCTGGAACACCCCAAGGCAGAGTGTGCAGCTCCTGCTTTGCGTTAGGGGAAATCTGGGAATCATCAGTGCCCCGAACCCCGCCTGGAATTCCTCCCTTGGCTTCTCCTGTTCCACACCCTCCCTGCTGGGAGCCCTCCCACCTGAACCTGCAGCGTTTCAGAGTTTTTCCCTGGAGAAGGGGACGAGGGTCAGGTGTTGCCACGGGATGTTTGTGCCAGTCTGCTCCCCAAACAGGCTGGAGCTGCAGAATTGCCCCAGACCAGGGGCTGGGTTGTGAGGATGCTGCAAACAACACCCACCAAAGGAGAAATCCTGACTTTTTAATGCTTCCTCCCATTTTTCTGTACCACAAGGGAAGAGGAGATACAAGATTTTCATGCCCAAAACCAATTTTTTTTACTTTATTCCACTGTGCTTAGCTCACCAAGTCCTGCCTGGCTGCTCCAACCTATCAGCCCCATCTCAGCTGCAAGGGATGCTGGCCAAGGCCTTATCATTTAATTTTGCTAACGTCCCTCATTCCTAATTCATAAACCCAGCTCTCTGACAAATTGAATTTGTGTAACACAGTAAACAAAAGGGCCTCTAACTCCAGTTTCCTGTAATGGACTAACCTTGTTGGGAGCTCGCATTAAGTGGAACAGGCAGGCCTGGGGAAAGGGCTCAGCTCCCCTGGCCCTCACTGAGAGCCCAAGCTGATTATTTTGCAGCCAAGCCGAGAGGAATTTTGCACCTGGTGTGATGATTTTAAATGATATTAATTACCTCCCAAGCTTTCTGCAAGGAAATGGGAGGGGGGAAACCTCTGTGTCCAGTGACAAATGACAGGTGGATTTGGCTTTATTCTGAATTCTTTATTCAGCTTCATTCTGAATTCTTATTCTGGAATGGGATGGTTTGCACAATCTGGGCCCAGAGGGGCTGAGCAAGGTCAGGGTGATGGAGGTGAAACAGAATTTCAGAGGCTCCCTGGAAAACCCCCCTGAGTCCCTCTGTGCTCCCCCCACAGCAGTTCCTGCTGCTGGCCCATTTCTCTTCCCTCCCCAGCACGTTTTGCTGCTCCTGCCATGCTCAGCCTTTTCCTAATCCCTGTGTTTATTGTTATTCTCTCCCTTGGGAGCAGCCTGCTGGTGGCTCAGCTCCCTGGGAATGGATGGGAGCAGCTCCACTGCCTTTCTGATTTAGCACCTGGAAGCAGGGCTGGCTCCAAGCCTACACCAACAGCCCCTGCTGGTGATGAATCTGGCACCTGGGACCTCAGGATGAATTTTATTCCCCATTTTTTCCTCCCATTTCTGTCAAAAACCAGAGCGGCTCCCACCCTCTAAACGCAGATTACAGAGAAAAAAAAGAGAGAAAAATTCTTGTCACTCCTTTGCATCCAAACACAGCAGCCAGGGAGACAAAGTCTAATTTTAGAGTGCATCAGAGACAGCAGCATCTGAGTAAACTCATCTCTGTCTCTCCAGCACTGGCCCCTGGGGAGGCTGCGTGTGTACCTGCAAGCAGCTGATAATAAATAACTCGGCAAGGTAGAAACAAAAATAAGCAGGAGATCCTTTTCCTTTTGTGCCCAGCTTTGTCCTGAGGCAGTCTCCCTTTCCAGGGGGTTGGAGGCAGTGCAGGGTTGATGCTCTTGAAGTGATATTTAAAGGAGAAAATACGCCTGTGCTGCCTGCAAATAGAAAGGGCAGGGGTTTGATGGCACATCCCTGTAGCAGATCAGCATCACAAATCCTGCTCCCCTCTGAAATTTGTCTTCTTCTCCATTTGAGGCTTTCATTTCAAAGCCTTACAGGGGGGCAAAAATAATCCTGACAACGGAGAAGAGATATTTAGCCTTCCCAAATACCTGGAAAACAAGGTTTTCCTTCTGGGATTTACACACGGAGATTATAAATACACACATTTCTGGCTGAAGTGCTGAGACAAGAGGAGAGTTTGGACCCAGCTGGGTTTGTCTGTGAGGCAGCAGTGTCACTGTGCAGGGTGGAAAAATTCCTTGGAATAAAATCCAGCTGGGCTGAAAATCCAGAAGCATCCCAGGCAGAACAAGGGACAATTTCTGTGGTGGAAGGCACTGACCTGGTGCTCAGGAGTGTGCAGACCCCACCCCTCAGATATTCACCTTCCAGAACATCACTCCCAGAGCAGAGCAAATAAATCCTCCAATTTCCAACCTCTGTGTGACATTTTCCCCTTCAGTTGCCACAATCAGGGGCAGAGCAGTGTTTTAGGGTGTCTGTAAATTCCCCCTTGTCCCAAACCAGCCTGGAAGTTTTCAGGAGGTGCCAGGGGAGCAGAAAACCTGGGAACAGCTTTTGCCTCTCCCATGCATCATTCCCTGCCTCTCTCCAGCCCATAATTACCTGTGTGAGCTGATGGAAACATCAAAGGCATCCCAATGGCACAGCCAGGCTTTTCCAGGCTTTCCCCCTCTTCCAGAGGTTCCAGGGGCTGCTAACAGCACGTGAGCTCTGTTTATGGGCAAACAAAAGGGAAAAAGAGGGAAAATTCCTCTATCCAGAATTCTTGGTCCAACTCCCTGAGATTCCAAGCAGACCCTTGCCCAGCTTTGAAGTTGTTCTCTCTGCACTTGTTTTAGAGCCAAAGTGGGCTTGGATTGGGCACAAAAATGTCCTGAAGGGTTCTGGCTCTTCCCACAAATTCCATTTTATGCTTTCCACGTGCCCTTAAGTTCCCATTTCTGCGAGGAAATGAATTATACACAAAATTTTCGGCGCTTCAGGAGGAGAACAGTCCCCAGGTCTGACTTCTTGCTAATGTGTTGTCAGCATACAAAGGGAGATATTTCATGCCAGCTCTGGCAGATTAACAAATCGCCTTGTCTGGTGTTCCATGGGATGTCACAGGCCTGTCAGGGAAATGCAGAACTCTTATCTTCAGCAGGAGCTGGCAGAGAGCTGGCCTTTGGATTACAGAGCAATTTAAACCAAAAAAAAAAAAAAAAACGTGGGGCAAATGTTATTTTTGTATGTTGTGCCAGGTGACAGATCCAGAACCTCCACTTGCTGCCAGGGGATGCTGGATCCTCCAGCCCAGCCCTGAGCATGGAAAACCCCAGCAGCAGGAGCTGCCAGGTGGGAAAACTTTAATTTCCACTTTAAAAACATCACCTGGGCCAGAAGGGGGCAAAGGAAAGAGGGGGGTGATCAGTGAAAATTCAGAGACAGAGGCACCACTGTGCTTGGATCCATCTGATTCCAGCCAGGCTGTTTAAACCCTCTCCTCTGCCCCCAAAAATATATATATATATATTTTTTTTTTTGCCAGGTTTTTCCTGGCAGTGGGTGACGTCAGCCCCTAATCACATCCCCCAGAGCTGCTGCTGCAGCTTCCAGGGGAGATAAGGTCCCACCTAACCCAGTTATGCCTGAGAGCTCCCTGATGAAATTACTGATGTCACAGCACTTCCTGCAGCACCAGAGGGACAATTTCTCTTGCCCTGTCCCCTCTGGTGTTTGCAGAAGCACCTGGCAGCAGAGCCAGGCTTGCAGAGCACGGATTTGGGGTGCTGGGTGCTGCTCTGGGGTTCCTCCCTGGCACATTGGAATAACCTGTTCTAGCAGCAGCCTAATTAACTGAGAGCAATTAGGAACTGGCTGCACCGTTCTCCCAGCCCTTCGCCATCCTCTGTGGGAATCTTTCCCCTGCAGTTGTGTCCTGGTTTGAAGGACAGGTGTCTGCCAAGAAAGGCAGAAGCTTCTCTTTGAAATGGAGAATGTAAACCCCCT
>JAOTQZ010000948.1:1396833-1408271 GCA_026546895.1 Pogonocichla stellata | reverse complement strand
GGTTTGAGGGTTTTTTTTTGGTGGGCTTTTTTTTGGGTGGTGTTTTGGGTTTTTATTTGGTGATGGTTTTTTTTTTTTTGCTTTTTGGGTGTTTTTTTTTTTTTTGTGTTTTGGGTTCTCTTTGGTGGTGGTTTGGGGTTTTTTGGGTGGGTTTTTTTTTGATGTTTGCACAATATTGGCAAATTGGGCTTTAACTTGTGCCATTGTTGCAGTGGTTGAGGGCAGCTCAGGCTGGGGATGCTCCTGCAGCTCCTCAGCCTGTCCCTGCATGTTAATCACCCTCTCAAAGGGCTCTGATTTGCATTGTGCAGGCACCGGGACTGTTGTGCTCAAAAGGGTGTTTATTCCATTTATTCCATTTATTCCTGCAGAATCCTGGCAGTGCTTGGGCAAGGACAGCCCAGTTCTGCTCCTCTCCTGCCAAATATTCCCAGTGGAACCCACAAATCCCCCAGTTTTCAGGGCAGTTGGGGTGTAAAGTAAAATAAAATATTGGCCAGATGTTCTGTGGGTTTGGCTTTTGGGGTCACAGCAGGACTGAGAGGCTTTGATCCCTTTGGGAAACTTGGGGAAGGGGAAATGTCAGATGGGGTGAATTGGGAATAACAGAACTCCTCTGGTTTGATTTGGTAACTTCAGCTCCTGCTCTGGGGCAGGGTGGGGTGAGGTGTTCATGAGCTGTGCTGTGTGAAAAAATATAAAAAAAAAATCCTGGATCCTTTTCTTTGTACGAGTCTCAAAAATCCCCCTGGATATTGAAACATGGACTTCAGTGAGCAGAGATGTTCCAATGGGTGATAAATTGGTATTTGAAGGAGAAAGTGGCCAGATTAAAAAAAAAATAAATATATAGCTAGATACAGATTTACATACAAATGTTCTAGTACAGGATAGTGGGAACTGTATTTTATTGCAATGAGTGGGAGAACTGGGCTGCAAATTGTCATTGTGAATTGTCACTGATCAGTGAAAACTGGTGCTGCTTGTGCTGAGGAAAACCTTTTGCTGGAAGGAAAAATCTGCGTTTCAGACAACCAGCATCACTGTGCTCCCCAAATCCAGAGCTGTTCTCCTGTGTTTGTGTTTAATCAATATTATTGAGCTGTTTGCTGGAGTCCTTGGTGTCTCTTTGCTTCTGCTTTTCCTCCTTTGATCAACTCCTTGGGCACATTTTCTTACGCTTGATTTATTTTTCCTTTGGTTGTTCTGCGAGGAAACTGGCAGACCAAAAAAAAAAAACAAAAAAAAAAAAAACCCCAAACTGAAAACTGGCAGAGAGTTCCCTCTTAGTGTGAATTTCAGGAGTTATTTTGCAGTTATGTAAAGCAGTTTCCAAACAGGGATCCGAGGAGCTCAGAAGGCTCTGAGTGATGGTGATGGTGATGATGGTGATGATGATGATGATGATGATGATGATGATGATGATGATGATGATGATGGTGATGATGATGATGATGATGATGGTCAGGCTGGGCTGAGGTTGGTTTAACCTGGGGAGGTTTTTGTGGCAGTGAATCACTGGAGTGGAGCTCTTGGTGTGTTCATTGTTGTTCTCTGCACTCAGAATGGTATTTTCAGGGAACATGAGGGATTTTTGTGTGGTTTGGTGATGCTGTTAAGGCAACAGGACAGGGAGAGCGTTTTTCTGCTAAATGTTCATTTTGCTGCATTTTAGGGGGAATTGTTGGGCTGATGTGTGGGTGTTTTGGGGTGGATTTTTGGGGGGTAGCAGAGCTTTGCCTGTGGCACTGCAGTCAGAGGGAAACCCCAAACCAGCCATGCCAAATTCCCATTTATTTCCCTCATAATCCCACATAAAGCCCATTGCACTTGCAGGATTTAGAAGTGAGGTGTGGCAGGAAATACCAAATGCAGCCAATGCTGGGATTTCCCTTTAGTGACAGCCTTCAGATTGTTTTTATCTCATTAATATTAATTGTTTTATCTCATTAATTGTGTGCAAGGTGAGGCACTGTTCTGATAAAGCACTCAGAGCCCACCTGGGTGTGCTTTGAAACCTCAAAATAACCATTTTAAATCTTTGAAATTTATTCACATGCAGTCCAGGATCCAGTGAGCCAAATGCCCACTCATTATTGGCTAATTATGACATTTGAGGACTTAATTTTGCATTTCTCACTGTGCTAACACATTTGTGCGTGGCATTTTAGTAAAATAGAACCAACAGCTGCTTGGCCAAGGAACTTCTTCAATTCTTGTGAGGCTGCAGGATGAAAAGAGCAGAGCTGGGAGTGTGCTGCAGTTGTGTTTGCAGCAGATAATCCCCCCAAGTGCAGCAGGAATTACTGCACACTCCCTAAATCCTCCTGCACTTTAATCTCTCCATGATCTCTGGGAAGGCTGGGGCTTGTTGGGAAGGAAGGAGAGAAGCTGGGATACACAAAGGGGATAAAATGTGTACATTTATTTATTTTTTATTTTAAAGTGTGTATATGTATGTATTTATTTTTATTTTGTTTCTTTTAGACAGCCTGGAACAAAGTGGTTTTTTTTTTAATAAGAAGACCTACAGCATCAGAGATTTAATTTCATGTTGATTCATTTCTGGCTTTGCCATTGTATTTTATTTGGGGATGGGCTTTGGCTGTTTTGCTCTCTTAATTTTTCTCCATTTCTCTGTAAAATGAATATTTCATGAAACACAAGCAAACTTGGAGTAGTTCGTGCTGCATGGGCAAAAATGGTCCTGCAGTTGTTGGTTGTGGTTTTAATTTCCCACTTCAGGCTGGCAAGAAATACTGTGAAATACTTCAGTTTAATAGAGTAAAAGTTATTTTTTCGTCTAGAAATGGGTGCTTCTGTTGGTAGGATGCTTTTATTCCTGGTTTAAAAAAAAAAAAAATGTGCTAGTGTGGTTTTTGTGGTCATGCTGGTGTGCAGTTTGGTTTTGCATTAGGGGGTAAATCCTGCTTTTATCCAGTCCCAGGGAATATCCAGGCAGGAATTTTTCTCACCTGCTCACAAGTCCTGAGGGATCCCTGTGAAAATTCCAGATGAGTAAAGATCAGTGTGAATCTGCACAAGGGCCATTTATTTTTGAACAAATGACTTGTGCTGATCTTTCTTACACCCAGTGAAAAACCAGGGTTTTAACTGAGAGAGAAATTTTTTATTTTTTTTTTCCCACCCAGGCCCTGCCTTGCTGCTCACACTGCAATTAATGTGACCTGCTGCTCATTAATGGCTTGCTGTGGGTGGGGAGGGAAAAAACACAGCAAATTCATATCAACAGTGCTCTTTTCCTTGCTGGATGCTCTCAGCTCTGCTGAAGGGGGAAGGTTTGAACCAATCTGGCAGCATTTTGTGCTGTTTCACACTTAGCTTCTGTTGCTAGAACAAAAATCTCCTTTGCAAACCTCGACATCATCAGCAGAGCATTGAGCAAACCCAGTCCTGAGATTATTTTTTTTTCACTCAGTCTCTCTTCCAGGAGAAAACTGCACTTCAAAGCCTTTGAATTGGGCTTTTTTTCAAGCACACATTTTCTGGAGCAGCTTTTTCCATTCTTGTGCTGAGGAGCTGTTGAATATTCCAGGTGAAAAGGAGCACTTGGAGCAGTCCCTGGAGTGTGTTTGCCTTGGGTTTTTTTGTGTTCTGGGCAAACACACTTCAGGTATTTCTGCTTTTATCAATGGCAGAGGTTGGTGTTTGCAGATAAAACAGTAGTAGGAATAAATGCTTTAATCACAAGCTTGTGGGTTTGCATTATTTTAATGTGAAAAAAATGCCTTGTGGGAGATGGGAGAATCACAGAGCTGTCCTTTGGGGCAATCTCTGGTAGTGCTATCTAATACCAATCAATTAAAGCTTTTTTTTGGTTTTTAATACCTGTGTGCTTCAGTTTCTGAGAACCTGTCTCTATTTCAGTTCCTTTTACCTGTTAATCAGTTCCTTTTAATTCACCTGTTTAATTTACCTGTGAATTCAGTTCCTTTTTACCTAAGAAAAGGCTGAATGTGCCAGTGACCTGCAGGTGAAAGTCCCACATTTTGAAATCCCCGTTATTTTTATTAAAATAAACCATTTTTATATGAGGAATTCTTGCTTTTTGAGACTGAATCTAGATTGAAATGAAGGCACAAAGCCATTGTGGATCATTTTTGTTGTGCTTAGCCCTGAATTTCAGGCTCTGGTTTGTAGCTACAGTCACTCAGGCAGGTCTGGGGGTGATCAGTGCCTTATTCCAAAGCTTCTGTGTATTCCCAGGAGTTATTTTGGTTTTTTTTTTCCCCATCAACCTAAATTGGTCCTGGAGATAAAAATAGCAAATCCCACCCTCCTGGTTTGGATCCATTATTGATGGATTCCTGCAGTGTCCAGGAGATCTATTGTGTGCCATTTATTATTTAGTGGCACATGCAGAATTCTGTACCTCCAAGCATTAAAGAAACAAAAGACAAAAGTATTTTCTTATCAGGTGAAGGGTTCTCTTATCTCCTTTCCCTTGAAGATTGCAGTGGTGGGACCAGAGGAATTCAGCTGGAGTGGTGAGTGGAAGTAATGCTGCTGATTCCCGTGGAATTTAGCACTTTAAATGGATTAGAACTAAAAATATCCCTGCCTGGCATTGCGTCAGATGCAGAAGCCTTTCAGAGGATCTGCATTTCCATGTTTGATGGCAATTTCCAAAGATTGGAGCTAAGTGGGAGCCTTGTGAAGGGGAGCCAGGATTCTTCACTGGAGCAGCAGTGTTGGGAATAATTGTAAATTCTTGTCAGTTGAAGATTCCTGGGGGTTGCTGAAGTGGGAGCCCACAAAGGCACGATTTGGGAAGGAAAAGGTGAATTTTGTTGCAGACAGGGTGTGGAATTCTCTCCTTGCTCATGTGGAAGCCTTATTAGGAATTGGTTTGTGACTTTGGGGTGGGATCTTGCAGCATCTGGTCCACACCTTGCTGGTCAATTCTGTTGCCAGTTAATTCACTCACAGCTCTTACTTTGGGTTTTTGTTAATAATGGTGTGTGAACACTGCATTAGGGCTTGAGATGCACTCCTTACAATCCCAAAAACAGAAATGGCATTTTAACAATGGAAAGGGAAATAATCACATTTTGTGCTTATCTAAAAGCCTGGGGTTTCACTACCACAGAGCAGAGGACTTGGACTGAACCTGTGGCTTGTGCTCCTGGTTTGTTTGGGCAAATTTGACTTTCCTGAAGCAGTGAAATGATCCCAGTGCCCTTGTAGAGGGGCTGAACCAGAGGAATACAGAACCCCACAGTGCTGATTGGGATGCTTTTAATGAAATGTGGTGGTATCACCACATTAAACATCCTCGTGCATTATTAGTCCTGAACTGCTGGGAAATCCCAATAAATCAATGCAGGTATTTTCCCCCTTGTACTGAACGTTTCTGTGGATTTTTGGCCCATATTTCCTGTGACTGCAGAGCTGTTGGCTGCACACTCAGGAGCTCTAAAGGTGAGTTCCTGTGATGCTGGGGATGTGTTCTGGGCTCCAGGTGTTGGTCCTGCAGGTTTGGGGGAGGTGAGGGGAGCTGAGGTGCAGTTTGATGGATCAGCTGCCTGCACTGCAGGGAAGGCTCTTGGACAGGTTGTAAATTCAAGACAGGTAAGATTTGGAAGCTGTGGTCCAGGTTAACATTTTGGACTCCACTAGATGGCACTGATTTATTGTGCTGTTGATACAAAACCATCAGATGCAGTGGGAGACTTTTATTTTTCGAACAGGAGCCATAAAGGAGGTGATGAGGACGCTCAATATTTATTTATCTGTTTGTCTGCTGGGTGCATTGATAGTTTTTCATGATCTCCTGCTTCTGCAGTGGAATTTTGGATGGGGTAGGCCAATCATGAGCATATCTTTTAAATATTTAGCCCTGGGAAGACATCACTAAATAAATACCTGGTTTTTCTTATCCTCTTTGTGTGAACTGCTGTTGAAGGAAGAAGCTGAGCCAGTGTTGGTGCAGGCAGCTGAGTTTGCCATAGTTGTGTCTTAAACCATCACAGAATCCAGCATAAATATAAATTCGTTCATTTCTGATAAGAAAAGAGTATTCCTGGTGGGTTACAATCACCCAGTGCCAGTTCTGGTTAACACCAAAGGGATTTCAGAGTGGTGCTGCTGGAGGGTGTGAGCAAACAATGAATTATTCCAGCTCAGGGGCAGAAACGGCCATGAGAGTTCTCTTGGTAAGTCTGGTGCCCAAATTCTCCCCAGGACCTTCTGTGTCCTGCTTTAGTTATGCCAGGGATCTGTAATTCCATCTCTCCTGGCTTTTCCCTGCATCTCCTGTGCCACCAAATGCTGCCCTCGGAGGCATCCCAGAGCTCCCACGGAGCAGGAGATGTTCTGCTCAGCCTTTAGGATGCTCCACGAGGACAAAACCTGCAATAAAGCTCTTTTCCACCTTGTTTTGCTCCTCTGATCTCCTTTTCCTCACAGCTGAGCAGTGCTGCAGTTTGGCCTCGCTTGACTCCAGCACTCGTGGGTGTTTTAATCTGGTTTTTTAATTCCTCACGAGAGAAGCTGTTCCTACAGAGAGTGTGCAGCTCACCCAAAATTAAAGCCTGGCTCTTCCCTTGCCTTCATTGCAAGGGGTTTGGAATTAAATGGTTTTCCAAGGAGATCAGCCTTGTTTTTCCATTGGAAAGATGTTTTTCCTGCCTGGCCTGTGGTTGGAGGGATGAAACCTTTCAGATAAATACTCCAGAACTCAGCATTTTGGAGATGCTGCTGCTGCTTCCTTCAGCTGTGCTTTTTGGGGCTGTGAGAGGGGTTTCTGCAGCTCTCTGCATCCCCTGGGGAATTTGTGTTTTCCCTCTCCAAAAGCTGCCAGGAGATGTTGGTTTCTTGGTGTTTTTCCCTTCTCTCCAGCTGGAGATTCAGTTGTTGGTGTGGCCTGCAGTTCATAATTGGTGACTGCTCACTGCAGTCTGTGGGATCCTTCCTGTGACATTGACAGCACTGGGTTTTTCTAAATATGTTTTTTATTTTTTTCCTTTTGACACCGTGAATTTTTACATAATTTTATGAACGTAACCCTTGGTGAGGCAGTTTTAGGTGATGTGTCCTGGCTTTGAATTAATTCCTAATGCCATTGTTTCCTAACTCCCATGATTTATATCTATTCCATTTAATTCTGGGATTTATGCATTATTCATCCTTAATTCCATTATTTCCTGACTTTTTCCTGCAGCCTTTTTTTTAATTATTATTCTTTTTCTGAACATTTGTCTCTTGTTTGCTGCATACTGTAGTTTTGATATTCCTGGATAAATGGATTATTAGTACATGGATCATGGGCAGTGCTTGGGAACAGCCTGGATCTCACAGATCTGATTTTAAATCCCCCAAAAAATGGGAGATTCACTGAAATATGCCCAGAGTTGTTGGATTTGTGTTGGTGAGAGAACCAGTCCAGGCTGGCTGGGGACTCCAGGCACTGTTTGCTGTTCTGTTTTCCAGCACAGAAGGTGGAATAGTAATTTATTATCTGACATTCTTGTAAAACAGATGGAAACCACTCTGCTTGTGAATTTGCAAGGGAAAGGATTCTGGGAGCAGGCTTTGCAAATGTCCTTCCCCCCTTGGTTTTTTTGCATGCTTAGGAAAACAACAATGAAATCATTCCTTGCTGTTGGAGGGGAGCTTGTGTGGTGTTCCCACTCCTGCTGTTGAGATGGATAAAAACTCCCCAAACCATCCCCTCTGAACGTGGGGAATGGATGGAAGAAATGGGCATAAATTAGCAGCTGAGAAGTACAATGAGCTCTGCGAGTTCTGCTTGGTTCTCATGTCACATTTGCATTTTTTACTGTAGAAAAAAACCCTCTCGGTTGGATATAACGATCTGGTGAAGAAAGGAGATGTTAAGGCTACAAACATCTAATTAAAAAGGAGCAGGTGAATAAAGGGCTCAGGATCAGCGAGCAGTGAACGTGCCCTTTGCAGCAGTGACATGTTTGTGCTGCAGTTTGCCTTTGTTTGTATCTTTCTTTTTTTTTCAAGAGGGCAATTAATTAACTTGTTTCTTTGTTTTGGTGGTTTTTTTTATTTTTTGCCTTTAGCGAGTTTCACACCAGGGAGTTGTCACCCTGCAAAGATAAGAAAGGGGCTGTGGGTTAGGGAGGGGTGGATAAGAGCACTTGGGAATTAGGATTTTGCTAATGGGCATTCATCTCTGGGTGTGCCCTGTGCTGTCCTGACACTGCACAGGTTCCTAAAACACTCGGATTGTTCAGAAACAGCAGCGAGTGTTTGTGGCTGGAGCTTGCAAAATGAAAAGCCTGGAGAAGGCAGTGGAAGAATCAGACAGATGGGTACTTAACCTAAATCCCCTGAATTCCCTGGGACACCTGGCCCAGGCTGCTGTGCTGTGGGAGGTGTGTGAGAGCTCGGTTCCATGTCCAGGGTTATGTGAGATGTCCCTCTGGAGGGGAGAAGCCTGCTCCCAGCATCAGGAGGAGATGGCACCAAGGATCTGCTGGGCCTGGGGAATCCCAGCAGAAACCTGCTTGGCTGGGAAATTTCCATTTACAGCTTTGCTTGCAGCTCCAGGGAATGTTTGGGTTTCCCTTCTAAATAAAAAAAAAACACCGAACATGGCATGATCGGTGGCTGTAAATAAGTAGGAAACTCATATCCATGTTTCAACAGTACGTTCCCTTTTTTACATCAACCACTTGTATCCATTAATCTCATTTTTAGTGTATTTTCACCATCTGAGTGTTAATTCTGATCTCTGTAGCTCTGCCTGTTTTCCATCATGGCAGGACCCATTATCTCTGAATTTCATCCTTGAATTTCTTCCTGTGTTGCCTGGAAGAGAAAAAAAAAAATAGGAGATGCCAGTGCAGTGATTCCCCATGAAAAGGAGCAGCTCCTGGCTGATGCTCTGCAGGTTCCTGCTGCAGGATCAGAAAACCTCGTTCTAAATCCTGGTGCCACTGCCAATCCATCAAAGCAGGCGTGTTCCTTGTTCTGGTGCCCATTAGGAGCAGCTGCATGCTGGACTTTGATGTCTCAGCAGGACAATGGGATCACTGTTGCAGCTCCAAACTGCTTTTCCTCGCTCTTCTCTTTGTTTCGGGGCTCTGGGAGTGGGGAAGACGTGAGGGGCAACACGAGATGTAAAAATCCCTGGCAGGAAATTGCTCACAAATGGCATCACTGGAACGTCAGGATTTTAGCGGGGATGCGCTTGGAAGGCGGCAGAATTTTAATGCTGGCAGAGAAATGAGGATGAAGGGGAAAATTGTCCTCATTGAAGAGGGGAAAATCCAGCTTAATTCAGAGCAAAGTGTAATTAACGGGGAGAAAACTTCTGGCGTAGATGGAAAGAGCTGAGAGATTGCAGGAGGAGTTCTTGTGCACAAATGAAATTTATCTGTTTCTGTCTGGTTTTTCTGGAGAACATGCCCACGTTTTCCTGGAGTATTTTATGAAGTGGACACCCAGAAATTTTGGGTAATTTCTTTCCCGATTTGTGCAGCGAAGGAGGTGTCTCTGTGCAGGAAATTTCAATTTTTGCGAGGTGCTTTAAAACCAGCAAGAAAAGCAGAGGTGGAGGATCCTTGTGTTTGTGAGGAAGAGGGAATTGGGAGGGATGGGGATGGGGGTGACGTGACAGAGGCACCATCCCAGTGATTTGGGTTAAGACTTTGTGTAAAATAACTCTAAAAGATGTTTCTTTCTCTTCTCTCCCTAAAATCTCCCATTTTTTGCCACATACACCCCAAAACTGTGGCTCACTGAAGCTCAGAGTTACATTCTAATTTCTATTTTCCCCATAATTCTGTGTCAGGATCCCAGTGAGTCACCTTCTCCGAGGGTTTTTTGTTGCTGTTCATTAAATGACAGAAGTGACTGAATTCCTGCTTCCAGGCATGTAGGAGATCCCACATTTCTGGCGCCATCTGTTACCAAACTTTGCGGGTTTTGTTTTTCCCAGTTTGCAGCAATTTGAGGGAGAGTAGGGGAAATAAAGCAGGTGATTAAAAGGAGAATTCAAGTGATGCAAAACATTGGTGTAATGACCAGGAAAAGAAGAGTTTCTGCTGTGGGGCTTTAGTAAAAAACCGATTTTACTGAGATATTCTGATACAACCTGCAGGTCACTCCCTGTGTTCACCCTGTCATGAACCAATTTGGAATTTATTTCTTTATTTTCAGTTGTGTCTCGCTGTAATTGCAGCTCATTATCTGTGTTGTGATGAAGCCAGGGGTGAGGATGTCCCCGGAGGTGCTGGCTGATAACAAAAATCACCTTGCATGTGAGCTCGGAGTCCCAGAGTGCATTTTTTAATGAGCTCGCCCCGTGGAAAGATCCATTGTTCCCTGCACAGACAATTGCTGGCTTGTGCTGTTTGGAGTTCTCTGCTTGGGCAGAGTTCCTGGATTCTGTGGGAATTGTCCTTTGAGTTTGGCTTTTTCTTCAGTAGATACAAAAAAGGAAAAAAAACCCATCCAAATACGTATTTAATTATTTGTGTTTTAGTGATAGTTCACTTCATTGTGTGATGCTTGAAGCAGAATTTTGAACAAGGATGAGCAAACAACACTTTGTGTCTTTTTCCCCCAGGGGAAGAAAATGTTTCTTAAAACTGAAATCCCCGTCATTCATGAGTCAGGGCTGATTTTAGGAAGGAGTTGATTGGACATGAATTACGTAGCTGCTACTCCAGAGTTGAAATTATCTTGGGTTACTGTGGGTATTTTTATCTGTGCAGCTGCAGGATTGAAGGCAGAACTGTGCCTACAGCTCTGCTTTCTGTAAAGAAGAATTTATAACAGAACATTTTAATCTTTTCCTTCAAATATTCAATTAGCAAGCTTTGATCTTTATCTTTTTCTGTCACACAGACAGATTCCATCTGCAGTTTGGATTCCCTGACCACACTTAGGCACCAAATCCTTTTTTCCCTCACTGCATGAAGTGTGTGTGAATTCACCTGGCACATCTGGCCCCAGATGTGAGGGTCAGCTTTGGTTCAGGGTCGTGGTTTTGGCCGTTTCTGCATTGAACCTGGGATTATTTTGGGTATCTCTAAGTGGAATTTTGCTTAAACCTAAAACAGGAGCAGGTGGAGCTCAGCTGGTCCCATGTGATGAATTCCATGTCACCTCATGGATGTATCAGTGAATGTGCTGGTTTGAAAGCAAAACCAGTGAGAGACTCCAGGTCAGAAATAGGGAAAGAAAAAAAGTGAGAGAAAAATAAAATACATGCAATAGTACAAAAGAAAAGCACTGACAGAGTCAGAATAGAGCCTGACACCCCGCTAGTTTGGGTGGTGGTAGCAGCCCAGATAAAGCAGTGATCCTGTAGAAAGGTCTGGTAGCTCTTGTCCTCTGGAATCCAGTGGAAAGAAGGTCCCTTGCTGTCCAAAATCTCAGTTTTTATCTGGGTAGGAAAGGCTTGGCTCCTCCCCTGGCTGGAGCATCTCCCAGTG
>JAOTQZ010000948.1:1384094-1394417 GCA_026546895.1 Pogonocichla stellata | reverse complement strand
ACAACAACAACAACAACAACAAACAACAATAATAATAATAATAATAATAATTATTATATTATTATTATTCTTATTATTATTATTCTTATTATTCTTATTATTATTATTATTATTTTATTATTATTTCTGGGGGAACTGGAATTCCCAAGTCACTCTCACCAAGCTGAACCAAAGTGTTGGGGATTCTTTGCACACCTGCCTGGCACGGAGCCCCTGGAGGGCTCGTGGGTGCAATTAGTGCCTGTGGCTCTAATGAAGGTGGCAGCGTCCCACAAAAACCCCATTTCCTGGTTGTTCCTCTCCAGTGGAGGCTCCCAGAGCTCGGGGCAGGATTTGGCTGCACTTTGTGCCTTGTGATGCCCCAGAGTGAACAAGAGTCCTATTCATGGTGAGAGTTCCCCTACAGAGACAATATAGAAATAAATAAATTGTATCACTTCTCATCCCAGGACATATTTCAGTTTGAATTTTCCTTGTTTTCCCTCTTCCTGGATTATAAATCCCTTTTTTTTTTTGGTTGCTCCCAAGAGCTGCAAAACATTTTTAAATAATAGAATGCCTATTCAGTGCTTTGGTGTTGCAAAAAAAATTGTATTTTGTGAGTCAGTGGCTGTGTTGGGTCCTTGACTGTGACATTTCTCTGGGAGAAATCTGCATCCTGAAATGAATTCTTGAATTCATTGAAAAACAAACCCGGGTAGGTATTATTTATTTTTGAAGGGAAAGAATGATGAAAAATGGCCTAAAAGCAGCCCAGAGCTGCTTTAGGTTGTAACATAGATAGAAAATGTTTGTGGTAGCACACGTGGGCCTGGGGAGGGTGCCCTGATTTTTAATCAATGAGCAGGGGGTGCAATTCCAGCAGCAGAGCCCCTGTAGGATCACTCCTGCACAGCCTTTTCCCTTCCCTCTTCATTTTTATTGCAGCTCGTTTTTTTCCTGGTGTTTCATTCTTTATCATCTGTTCCCTTTTCAAAATAATTAAGGAATGAAACATATGATTTATGGCAATTATCTTGCACATTAGAGGGGGGAAATACACAGTTTGTCTGCTTGCTTTGGTGTTGCAGTTTGCAGAGTTGATAAGCAGCCCCAATTTCCTGACACATTCATTTTTCAAGTTGTTTCGAGAGAATCTGATATGACACAGTGAACAAAAGACTAATCTAATTTATATTTTTTTTTCCCTCATCTCTCTCTCTCATCCCTGTAATATTTCTGCTTGGCTGGCTGCATCTGTGAATGGGTTTTGTGATGGCATTTCAGTTTTGGGGTGGATATTGAGGGAGGGAACGTGTCTTCCCTTTTCTTGTGAAGACAGGTTTCAGAATAACACCAGAGTCTCTCTGATTATGAAGCAAACCTCTCCTTTCCTCCAGGGAAAGACTCCTGGTATTTTTTAGAATACATGATCATTTTCAATAAACAGCATCTCAACTTGCTTTTTATTTTTGTATTTTGATAAATACATATTTTAAAATCAAACAGGCACTTTTATTACTGGCTGATCTGCAGTGATTAAAGAAAGGCAGGTAGGGTGTGAACTTCTTGTGTATTATTGCATAATGCTGATCATACCCAGGAAAATTGGGCAATTCCAAGGTGGTGAGGGCTGGATCCATTCTGTGAAAAAGGAGGAATGAGCTGGTTTGGTGCTGGCAGGGCTCACTGGGGGGTGTGATTGATCAGTGCATTGATCAGATCTGCTCAGTGCATTTATTTGGGCACACAGGGATGGTCACACCAGCTCCTGGCCATGGATAACCCAAATGTTTGATAGCCCAGGTGAGGCTGCTGGGGCTGGGCTGGGCTTACCTGCCACAGCTCCCTGATAATCTGGTTTTAATAATAATAACAATAATAACAATAATAATAATAATAATAATAGTAGTGGTTTAGTAATCATTATAATAACCATAATAATGGTTTTACACCATTCCCATGTTCTCACCTCACCCTTTATCAGCCCAGCTGCCTGGAAGAGCAGTGAGGTTGGTTTTTACTTCCTTTCCAAGGGGTGAGGAATGAAATCAATGTGTGTGGAAGGAAGCTGTGCAGACAACAAATGCTGGTTGTTGCTGCTGCTCTGCACCCAGACTGGGTCCAGCCTTAGGAGGTGACTGAGCCCTGGAAAGAAAGACTGAGGGGTTTTTTCCCTAATCCTGTTCTACCTCGTGGCAAAATCTATTTTTGCATCTGTTTGGTTTCAATAGTGCTGCCCCCAGGCCTTGAAAAAAAAGGGATTTAGAGATGCCTGGTGAGTGTGATGCAGGGAAATCTGATTTTCCTCGCTGAGCTGTCAGAAGTGCAGGGAGGTTTTGTTTCTGTGTGTTCATCTCCACAGTCCCAGCACGGGGATGTGCTGGATGGGACAAGATTGCTCCTGGCCCTGGGGTGTGGCTCCTGTCCCTGCTGCCCATCACTGCCATGGTTTGGGTGACAGGAGCCTCCAGTGCCCTGCTGGACTTGTCACCCAGCTAAAGGAAATATTAAAATCACAAGTCAGGCTGAAGCCTCACAGCAGGAGCACAAGGATGGGCAGGGTTTGCTCAAGGTGAGGCAGAATGGCAGGGGCAGAGTTCAGAGCAGCTTCACCATTTCAATAATTCAGGCTAGAGGAGCCTCCTGCTCCGTGCTGCTTTCCCCTAAACCCAGTCCTCACGCTGCTCTCAGATGTTGGGTATTAGATGAGGTTGTTTCATGACTCCTCTTGCCTTGCAGAATTTGCCACTTATGAAATGATTCCATTTAGCAGATTAGTTTCTGTAACTGCATATTGCTTTTCATTAAAATTTCATGGGGCTTTTATTTAACAGGCACTGGAGCCTTGTTTATGTGGGACCTGTTGCAAGCAAAGTGGATTAGGCCATTTAAGCCATGTATAATCCATTCCCTATGGACCTGTGCTTCCTCCTGCTGCCTGTTCCTGCTCCCTGGCCCTGTCCATCCATCCTGCAAGGAGCAGGAGTTCTGCTTTTGCTGCACAAGAAATTAAAATTTAAAAAAAGCAGTGCTTTTAATTGCATGACAACAAACTTGTTCCAGGCCTCTCCTCAGCTGAGTTCCAAATTTTGCTCTGTACTGACAGCCCAGTTTTGACTCTGGGCTGGTGCCAGTTCTTGTTTGCAGAATCTGCCTGCTATTTACATGGAGATTTTGCTTTGTTTTTATGGACTGAGGGCAGGTGTTTATTGCTTTGGAGGCTCCAGTTTGTTTCATGGTTTGTGCACTGAGTTTAGCCAAGTCAGCGAGGCAGAGCTTGGGTTTATTCCTTGCCCTTTCCAGGGGTTGATTGTGTTTAATCCCACATATCACACAGAGCCAGGACTTTGGCACTGGATTTGGGGAGGGACTGATCCATGATGGGTTTGCAGAGTGGGAAAGGAGCACAGAATCCATGGGATCCAGGCTGGGAAAGGAGCACAGATTCCATGGGATCCAAGCTGGGAAAAGAGCACAGAATCCATGGAATCCATGGGATCCAAACTGGGAAAGGAGCACAGAATCCATGGAATCCATGGGATCCAAGCTGGGAAAGGAGCACAGATTCCATGGGATCCAGGCTGGGAAAGGAGCACAGAATCCATGGGATCCAAACTGGGAAAGGAGCACAGAATCCATGGGATCCAGACTGGGAAAGGAGCACAGGATCCATGGGATCCAAACTGGGAAAGGAGCACAGAATCCATGGGATCCAAGGTTTATTCCCAGCTGATTCCATGGCCAGTCACAGCCCAGGATGCTCCCAGGAGACTGGGACCAGCCTGGGGTTCACTTTGGGCAAAGTGCTGCATCCTTCCCAAGCTCTTCCATTTTAACTCAGGCTGCTGTGCCAGGGAACAGGGGAGCTCATTCCTGCTGAGAAATGTTTCCCCCACGCATTTTTATGGGGAAAAAGATGGAATTTCAGATGCAAATCCACTTTGGAATCATCCAACATTGCTGGTTTGGGCAGAATTATTGACACATCCTCCTCCTGCAGGAGATTGTCTCCCCCTCAATTTCATCCATTAATTTGCTATAAATGCCCAGCTTTTATATTCATGCTCTCTCCACTTATTCCTGATGTCTCATTTGGCCGTGGGATTTGAAATAAGAATTTATCAGGTGGGATGGTGAATTTTAGCTGCTGATCCACGTCCCTGGTGGTGGTGGGATCTGCAGGAATGGTGAAGGATGGATAACTCCTGCTTCCTGCTTTTTTTCCTGCTCCTCCTTGTGGCTCCCAAGGTGCAGCAGAGCCCTTTTTAGGAGTTTTTGCTGCTGAAATGGTGCAAACGAATGGTTCCTGGTGTGTGCTAATAGGTTAATTGGCACTTGTAGCTCTTCTTGATTTTCAGCTTCTTTACCCTCTGAAAGGTGATAAAATAAGGCCAAAAAATGCAGAGGCATTTTCCTTTCTGAGCCTCCTTTCTCCAGGCTTCTGAAATGTATTTATGCACAGGGCTCCCTCCTAACAAAGGGCTCTTTGAGGGTCGTGTGGTCGTGTAACATTCCCTCCTTTCACATGAAATTAAGGGCTGTGATTTACTGCAGTGACCTGAGTGCCTGAGTGCTCTCATTTACAGCCAGCCTGGCTTTTTTTGATTTTCCTTTTTTCCTTTAATTTTCTTTTTTTCTTCTTTTTTTGGTGCATCCCATGGGTGCTGTAGTTCTTTTCCCAGTGTCCATGCTGGGCTCCCTTTCCTTTGCCTCTTGCAGTTTTTTTCCTCCCCTGGCTTTTCATCTAGTGAAGGAAGGGCACAGATTTATTTATTTTAATTAACCAACGCATAGATTTATTTTGGATTTTCTTAGGAGGGGTTTTCTTAGGGAGTGGGGCTGCTTGGGAACGCTCTGTCCCAGCTTGCTGCTCAGCATTCTTAGGAAATAATAATTTTAATAATAATTCAGGCTGGTTGTCCCAGCTCCATTCTCAAAACCATTCCTGTCCCCATGGCAGAGATTTTCAGAGCTGGTTTAGACTTTTATCCACCCAGACAAGGGACCTGCAGCTCATTCCCCCCTCTCCATCCTTCCCCAGGAGCATTTTTGGGGTGCACCTGCTGTCCCTGGCTCTTTGCAGTAATTTTGGACAGATCCTGGTGGAAGTTACACAGAACACGTTCAGATTTTTTTTCTCTTTGCAGCCAGAAATTTTTCTAAAATACAAAATATTTTCAGGGTGTTTCATAGAGGATGTTTAAATCAAGAGGGGCATGCAATTTTCTTTTCTTTTACTGAAAACAACCCTAAAAAACCCCTTTATTTTTTGGAAGGACACTGGTGAACCACAGCAGAAACCCTGCAATGCAGCTGGTGCCCAAAAGCACCAAGCAGAGCCCAGGATTTGGCTCCTTCTCTAGGATTTGTTAACTGCAACACATCTTGGATCCTGCTGGGCTTCTTGCAGAAAAATCTGATTTCTAGGTGCATTTGGCAGGAGCTTTGTAGGGTATCACAATCTGGGGCTTTTCCACCCCTGCTGCCACCTCCTCCTCTCACAGCATTTCTCCCAGAAATGTTTTCTGTGGAAAGCCCAGGAGTGTTTCTCACTTGAAATGTTCTGTGTTGTTGTAAGGACAGTGAGGCTGGTGCCTGGTGGGGTTTGGAGTTTCCTCTTTTTTTTTTTTTTTAAAAAAATCCTTGTTTTTTTCTTTCCTTCTCCGGGATCTGCTTTTTCCCTGGCAGGTGGTGGAGGAGGAAGGCAGGGCTGCCTGCAGTCCCCAGTGAGAATGTGACAGAGATTCCATTAAAACCTTGGTTAATTGGTGACTGTCTGCACTGATCAGTCTGGCTTTGAGGAATTCCACCTCTCCCGGGAGCTGTTTTATTGCAGGAAATATAAATTCAGCTCAGGACAAGAAGGAAAGTGCTGCCTGGAAAAAAAAAAAAAAAAAGCCAAAACTGGAATGGGGGGGGAAAAAAAAATTATTCCTTTGCTTTAATGTGATGGAGTTTGTGTTGGATGCAGCTCCCAGCGTGTGTGACATTGCTTTGCTGATATTTTATCCTGCTTTCAGCCAGATTAGAGCTCTGAAATGGAAGGTGAAAATGCAGGTTTTTTTCAGATTCTCAGTGCGGTGTGGTGGGGTGGGTCAGCACAGGGGCTGCTGGAAATGTCCCCTGTTTATTGTGCAGCACAAACTCACCGCACGCTGCTGGAATTACCCCGGCGCTGAAATCCCCCTGCCCGCGGCGCTCTGTGGCCTTTGCCTTTTGTTTTAACCAGTTTTTCCTCTCAGGTTTTCAGCCTGCAGCTCCCTGGGATGTGGCACTGCCGTTGCGTTGCTCTGTCATCTTCTGTCTCCTTTTCTCCCTCTTTATTTTTGTCTCTCCTTGTCTGCCTTGTCCTTCACTCCAGCAGAAACAAAACGCCCTTTGTGGCTGCAAACCCGGCGTGCCAAATACTCCGAATAACTGTAGCACTGCACGAGTGGATGTAAAACATAAAAGCGCCAGTAAATTCCTTTTAATGCCATCCTATAACAACAAGAATTCCCATTTTAATAACTGGGGCAGGGGAAGGGTTGACCTCGTTGTTTGATGCAGCCATTAACTTGCTTGGCCGGGTTCAGAGATTGTGTGTTTAACTCTGCGGCGTTTGGTGTTAATGATGCTGCATTCATTAACATCCCAATGAGGGCTCTGCTCCCCTTCCCGGGGCAGATTGTTCCCTACCTGGGTCCCTGCTTTAATCCAGGCTGGAATTGAGCTGTTTTATTGCCTTTGTGGAGGCTGCACTCCCACTCTGCCCCACACACAGCTGGATAAATCATTCGTTGTTTTGTTACCAATCCCAGGTGGAGCAGAAGATTCTGTGCAGGTTTTTCACTGAAATTTGCTGGTTTTGCCTCATCCCTGCTCTCAGCTTTGCTGGTGCTCGGGGTTGTTGTGTGGAATTATTTTTATTTCCCTGGCACTGCCTTTTCTCCTTAGGGATGAAAGAGCAAAGATTGTAAAGGAGGGAATATTAACAAGGTTGATGATTTGATGGATAATTTCAAAATAAAGAGACTGGACTTCAGTAGCCACTTTGAATTTGGGGCACTTGATCCTAATGGGGAGATGTGGAGTGAAAATGAAGCAGCACAGATCTGTAAACTCTCAGAACATAACTGCATCTCCTGCTCCATATTCCTGATTTATTTTTTTTCCCATATCCTGATTTCCTGGAAATGCAGGTCATTTCCAGATGGTTGTACACCTGAAATAGTGTTGGGGCAGCACGAGCAGGCTCCAGGGGTTTGGGTTGGTGAGTTATGTGTGAAAAACATCCAGCAGAGCTTGTTCCTGGGACCCAGCTCTGTTCTTCACCTGGGAATTAAGGAACACATCTCAATAAACGGGGCTGGGATCCGAGGATGCAAAAATCTCCACACATGAGGTGTTCAGGTCCAGTTCTGCATCTGAAAAAGGATCTGGGAAGGGGAGCTAAAGGAGAAAAATGGATCTGTCCCCAGGGCAGGGCCTTCTCTCTTGGGGATCTCTCGGTGAGTGGCATCTGCAGCAGGGCTGGAGGCCCTGATGCTGAGTGAGAAGTGGAAAATAACCCTAAAAAGGGCTGAGGAAGGGATTTCCCTTCCCATTTGTGCATCCCATTTGGGGGCCTGTACTGTTGGGAGCTGGCAGCCTGTGGTTTTGGGGTGGAAATCAGGGAATTGATGAGTGGTTTGGGCTGGAAGGGACCCTAAAGCCACCCGGGGACCCCCTCCCCTATCCCAGGGTGCCCCAAACCCTGTCCAGCCTGGCCTTGGACACTTCCAGGGATGCTTTTCCTGAACGCTCACCCTGTGGGTGCAGGAAAGAAAATGCTTCAAGCCCAAACCCACCCCTTGGTAATGATGAGTTAGTGCTCGAGTCCTGTTTGCCTGGGGAGATTCTGCTGTCAGGAAATCAGAAGGTGTTTTGGTGTGTTGTGGGCTGGCTCAAGGAGGTGCTGAGACTGTCTGAGTGGGATCTGGGGAATGGAGCAAGGGTCTGTCCCACATCCCTGATCCCAGCAGAGGGTGAAGGGGCACATCCAGCAAGGGAGGTGGTGCTGGATTCCAGCAGGGCTGCCTTGGGGTGGCTTTTCCCCCCCCTTTTTTTTTTTCCTGCTGTTGCAAATGTTGATCTGTTTCCAGTGTTTCTGCTGTGGCATTTTTGGGGTCTCCATGCCCAGGCTGAGGCCGTTATTCAGAGAGGATTTGCTGTTAGTGCTGCTTTGGAAACTCCTGGGTTGGGTTTTCATTTAGGACTGAACAGGAGCAGTTTGGGATGAGTGGACAAGTGTTTCTTTCCCATCCAGTGACTCTGGGATAAGGAATGCTGATTATTTTACCTCTCTGGGCTGCATTGTGTTCGTGCTTCTTGCTGCTTTTCTCTCCTGGGGAGGGGCCACGTTCATGGGATTTCACTGTGGGATTTCATTGTGGGATCCAGGAATATAAAAATAAACCCCTGCACGCTGGGAGGGAGCTTCCAGCCCCTCTGTGGTCTTCATTCCAGCAGAGCAAGCAGTTGTTAGTGGCAGGAGAAATCTGTCCCAGAGCTGCAGAAATAGCAGTGGCTGGGCTGGGCCCCGTCTGTTCCTGACAAAAATGTAGGGAGAGGGATTTTGGGGAGGTGGTGCTGCCTCCTTCCACTCCTCCCTTTCTGCATCTCCCCAGAATTTCAGAATCTCCTGAGCTGGAGCCACCAGCATCAGCCCAATCCAGGTGCTGGCCCTGCCCAGCCTCCCCAAAATCCCCACAGCATCTCTGCCCTGCTCCTGCAGGAGAGTTCTGATTTACCCTAGATACCCAGGCAGGAGCTTGGCTTCTCTGGGGCTGTTCTCACCTCTAGGGGAGCTCAGAAATGATGGGGTGCAATAATATAATGAGATTTTTTCAGGAAGAAGTTGAAGCTGTGCTTTGCCTTGATTTCCTGTGAAAGTCACAGACTGGAGGACTGAAAAAATGTGTTTTTCTGACACAAAATCCGTGCTGTAACTGGGATTATTTGGGTGGCAGGTGAAAGTTTGTGGACCTTGGTGTGTTCCAGGCATTCTGATGGAAGTGAGCACCTCAACCCTGTTGCTTGCAGTGGCAGGAAATTAATATTGCTTTTCCATTTGCTGAACTAGCTTTGATGTCAGTCCTTTCTTCTTCATTTCCATCCTGGAAAATGGGAACACAAAGTCCTTTTTGCCCTTCCATGGCCATTAACCCTGTGTTGTCTGAGTGAGTCCAAGCCCTTTCTGAATTAGAGTGGAAAATACTCCTGTCCTTGAGGGCAGTGATAATTCCTGGCTCTGTTTGGCACCAGTTTGTGCTTGGATTTTTGGAGAACTTAATTTAAATGAAAGAGGGCAGGGCTGGACTCCTGTGAGTGCCTGACTATAGGCACAAGGAAATTTGGTTTAATTTCACTGAAATAAAGGCAATTTCTTGCCTGTCCTGATCTATCAGAATCCAGATTATCCACAGTGAATATTGGGGCTGGGTTAAACCATTCCTGGCAGGTTTTGCCTTTATTCCTTTTGCATCCTTTGAAGGAGCAGATAAGCAGAGTGGTCCTTTCTGACCTTAAAATATATGGTTTAGGAGGGAAAAAACCCCAGCCATGTGTAATTCAGGAAACTGGCAGGAATCCCAGTTTTCATGGACAGTTACAAAGGATTATTTCATGTGCTTGGTGGGCAGGGGATGAAGGGAGGAGGGCTGGAGACATGTTTTCCTTTTTATTTTTCTATAAGAAATGTTCAGTTCTTCACTTTTATTGCCACTGAAGAATGTCAGGGACATTTCTCATCCTGTCGAGATTTTCTGCTGCAGCCTAGATCTGTTCTTTGTCCTTTCTGGCCTTATTTGCCCCAGTTTCCACCAGTATATTTTTTAAATTATAAACCAAAAAAACCTGAATTTACCTTTTACTGTACGTTTAGTCATATAAACTCAGTAGGTTTTGATTTGTGTGGGGTTTTTTTCCCCTCATCTGTGTTGACAGGGCAGGGTTTTTATAGCCAAGTGAAGAAGGACATCCTGAACTCTGATTTTTGGGAGATGGTGGGAAAAGGAAATAACCAAAGGACTGTAGATACTGAGGAACACAATTTATTACATAGTATATAGTATATATATTATATGTCATATATATCATATATATCATATATTATATATTTATTATTTGTTATTTGTTATTTATTATTTAATGGGAATTGTTGGGAAGAAGGTGTTGCAGTTTCATCCCATCCAGAACCTTTCTACCATGGCTGGTTTCATGCTGCCTGTCCACACATTTGTTGCATTGTCCCAAATTAAGTTTTGTACTGATCAAATTCCTTTTTTTCAGCCTGAAACGATGGGGGGAGTTTAATTTTTG
>JAOTQZ010000948.1:1373700-1384062 GCA_026546895.1 Pogonocichla stellata | reverse complement strand
CTGCTTCTTTGCCCAGCCGTGGGTCTGGGTGGGGTTGGGAATTTCAGGGCTGGGGAAAAAAACCAAATATTGGCTGTGGGTGGTGGAGGTAAAAGCAGGATATTGTTCGTGGGACATGCAGCTGTGCCTCTCACTGCTCCCAGGGGATGTTTTAAAGTAAAGAGCAATTATTGGTGCTGCTCCAGGAGGGTTTTTAGTGCTGCAGGAGTTGTGGCCGTGCTGTGACACTTGGGTTTGTCCTTCCTGCTCGGATCCCTGCTGTGTCTGCCTTTGGCTGTGTCATCCTGGGGTGGTTTGCATTCTGCTGCTGCTCTCAGAGCACATTTCTCTCACTCCTGCTGCTTCTTCTGGCTGTTTTCTGTGTTCCAGAGCAGTGCTGCTGCTGTTGTGCTGTCATTCCACACCCTGGAGAGGAGCAGGGAGTGTGGGAGGGGAGGAATTCAGCAGGAATCCTCAGGTGCTTTAAAGGTCTTTGCCCTCACAGATCACTGAGCATCTCCTTCCCTTCCTGCTCCCTTCCAGTGAGTAGTTCTTACACTGCAATTCCAATTAAAACATTGGGAGTACCAGGAAAACGTGGTAAACCAGAGTTCTTACACTGCAATTCTAATTAAACCATCAGAAGTACCAGGAAAATGTGGTAAGGCAGAGCTGTTACACTGCAATTTCAATTAAAACATTGCAAGTACCAGGAAAATGTGTTTTTAGCTCATCAGTGTTCAAAGTCATCTCGAGATTTTGGCACTTGTAACCCTTAGCAAAAGTCACCCCAGAATATGCTGAGCTGGAAAGGACTCAGATCACAAAATCCAACTGCAGGACACCCCAGCAGCCCCACCCTGTGCCTGGGAGTGCTGCTGTTGCCAGAATTCAGGAAATTCAGGTGCAGAATTAAGGAAATCCACGTTCCCAGGGCAGCTGTGGAAGACACAAACCCTCAGGGCCATTGGCAAGCAGGGGTCAGGTGCAGTCTGTGCCTGGATTTTCATTATCCCAGGGATTAACCTTGCCTGCTTCTATTTCCAAAGCTGCTCCTGCCCAGGTATTGCCCCTTGCTCATCCCTGCCCCGGTGCAAAATGCTCTTTAAAGTGCCAAGGCAGCAGCCCCTGCCCTGCAGGGCTTAGCTGGGGTTCCAGGCTGGGTGATGCCCCTGTCCAGGGAGCACATCCCAATAAAAGGGGCTGGGATCAGAGCAGGAGCTCCAGGCACCACTGTCAGTGCTCCAAATGTTGGTCTGGGGGGTGAAATTCATCGTGGAACCTAAAGGAGAAAAGCTTCATTGGAGGAATCCTGCCTTTGACCTTTAATTTACACCCCAGTATTCTGAAAATCGTGGTTAACACTCAATTTTATGAGCTTTTTCTGTTTAATTGTAGTGCCACTAGTTACAAGCTTTTTCTGTCAGCAGTGGGACCAAATTGTTCTGATATTTTTTCCCTGCTGTGAGGAGAAGTTCTGGGGGAGACAGAAAAAATGGGAGTGCAGCAAAGCTGGGAGAAAAGCAAAGTGCAGGGTTGGTGTGTGTGGTGCTTCCCTGGGCTTGCAGATTTGTGCTCACATTTTGGTCGTGGTTTTAGCACAGATTAAAAACCTCTCTGGGTTGAGTGCAAGGCAGCCTCTTGGTCGTGGCAGGGCTGGGCTGTGGCTTAGGCTGTGCTCTCTGAATTTGCAGCCTGCACCCGTTATTTTCCTCCTGCAGGGCTCCTTTTGATGGGCTGTTTTCTGTCTGCAGCATAAATTAAATACGCTGGGCACGTGGGGCCTGGGGCCACTGCTCTGGCTTCAGTCAGACCCAGAGAGGCCAACGCTCTGAGGAGATGGAAATCAGAATATGGCACTAAAAGGAATAAAGGAGCCAACCCTGAGCCATATTTGTGTTTGGATCTGTGTGGAGAAGATGAATCTCTGTGTGTGCCTTCTTTATTTTATTGGCGTTTTCAAGCACCCAGCAGCAGGAGTCTGGTTCCCTTTTTCTTGAATTTCCTCTCTATCCTGTATTTTACTGCATGGGGAGAGGGGTGAAAATCCTGCTGTGTTTGGGGTTCACTGGATTTTCTTTGGTGCTTACATGGAGTAAATTCTTGCAAGTCTTGGAGGAAATTCTTGCAAGTAGGAGTAAGTTATTTCTTGTAGAGACCAGGAGAGGTTCAGAGCTGAGCTCTTGACAGTTCTCTTTAATTTTAGGGCACAAATGCTCAGCTGAAACGTTCTTTGTCTGCCTTGCATAACTTATGAGCTGCAGTGATTAAATTTCTGGTGTTTGCTGGGCTGAATTCCCCCTGGGTTTCCAGGAGACTTCCCAGAGGAGAGTGGATGAAGCCTTTCCTGGCTCCTGGCAATCTGGGGAGTGTTTATCCTGTCACTCACAGCTGATGCTTGAGGCCTTTGGATACCCTGGCTGGGTTCAGATTCCTTTTGTTTCTCCCTTGGCATCACTTATTTTGGAGCTTCTGGAGCTGTAAATGATGTCTGAATTTGGGGTTGTGTAAACTCTCCCTGTCCTATGCAGTGTGGCTGAATGAGGAGTGGCTCTGATTTATTGCCTTTACCTTGGCTTCATTCTGCCAGCCAGGGAGTTGAAATCGTGGTGAGCAGCAAACAAGCTCAGTTCTCTCTTGCCTGAAGGGATTTTTGGTTCCTCTGCTTGCTGAGCAAATAGGACAGTTTATTAGCACGTTGTTCTTCCCAGTCTTTTGCCTTGTGTTTTCATTGTAATAATATTTCAGTTTTTATTCAGTGGATGCTGTTCATGATTCTTAATAGTCCTGCTGGTATTCTGGAGGTTCTCTCAGTGTGGTGCTTGCAAAAGGTCTTGGAATTATCACACACTTGCAAAGTCACCCACAAACTCCAGTGGTATTTCCAGAGGCACTGATGTTTTTAGCAAGGCCCCAAATTCCCAGAAACATCTCCATGCTCTGCCCTGTGTGGCCATGGGCTGAGGTGGATTTCTTTGTCTAAAAACCAATAAAAATGGTAAATAGTGACACGTGCTCTTGTTCTTTCACCTCCTTGTGCCTCCTGCTCTCCCCATGTGGCTTTGTTCAGTGAAGCAGCCTCCCCGTGTTTTTAATGTCAGTTAATTTATTAATGAAATCTCTTTGTCTGCTCACGTGGCAAGAGAAAACGAGGCTGTTTCATGTTTGGTGTGAGGCAGCATTGGTAATTCCTGTTATAGAAGAATCAGGCTAAGTCTGTGATTTCCAGCTCAGTCTGAACTATCCAGTGATACTCAGCTACCACAGGATTCCCAGGTCCCACCAGGTATGAAAGATTAATTGGCACATTAAATAAACTATTGATTTCTGACACTTTGCACTTGGCAGAAGGCGGCTCCAGATACGAATTTAAACTACTAAAATCTACAGTAGTGTCTCCAAAGCACTTCTGTGAGCCACAATTCACGGGAGGCTGCAAAAGCAGGGGGAATATTTGATGTTTTCCCACTGCCAGAGGATATGGTGGGATGGGATCTTGGGAATAAATCCTTTCCTGGGAGGGTGGGGGTGCCCAGAGCAGCCTGGGACAGTGGAAGGTGGAGCTGGATGAGCTTGAAAAGTCCCTTCCCTTTTAGAGCACCTCAAAACCACAGCCTGGCTGCCTTGGAGATGGATTTTCCATCATCAACCAAGTCCTGTTGTCACTGCTCAGAAACTTCCACCCCCTGCTTGAGCACTGAGACCAAAATCCACTTTTTTGTGCATTTACACCCAATGGTGCTTCAGCAGCAGCAATTCAGGGCTTTGATTCTGTGTGGTTTGACCTCTTTGGGAACAGAGAAAAGAGATAAAAACTGCTTTCCATGTTTTCTCTCCTCTTCCTTTTGACTGGAATAGAAGAGAGAGGTTTATTTTCCTCCTGAGAATTCCAGTGTGAGGCTGTGATAGGCAAAGGGAGAAATTATTCTGCAGTGTGGGATGGGATGAGTGTGCTGGAGCTGGGCTGTGCCTTCCTGCAGTGAATGTTCTGCTGGAGTTAATGATTTCTGTGGAGCAAACACTGAATTTCAGGCTTTGCATCCTGGTTCACCTTTAACTATTGCTGAAAACACCCCCTGAACTAAACCAGCACCTAAAAAAAGGTTGAGGAGGAATTGTTTTCAATTGCAAAAGATGTTTTGCTCATCTTCTCCAGCTTCTCCCCACAACTCGGTGTCACCCACCCAGGTTTCTCTTTCAGCAGGAGATTGTAACTTGCTTGTTTTTTAATTAAAATTGTCCATACTCTGATTTAATGGCTCTATAAAGCATCCTGGCTTACCCTGCCTCAGGTGAATGAAAATATTTGCTGTGGTAAATAGGACTATTAGTTTTATGATCCATAGCAATAAAAAGCTTTTATCAAGAATGTCATCAAAAGAGGCATAAAATTGTGTTCCATGTAAAAATACTGAGATGTCTGGGAAGTTTTACTGTGATTCATAAATTTCTGTAGGAACAGGAGTTAATAGTGTCACTTCTTGATGTGCCTTGTGGTCATTTAAAATTTAAAAGTGCTTGTGAGCAGATCTGGTACATGAGAAGGATGGGGTCACAGCGTGGACATAATTGGAATTATTCCCTTTTCCCTGCACAGATTCCCTGCATCAGCTTGGACCTGTCACTTTGTTCAGCAGCAGAATAATCCTGGCTGAAATGAAGCAGGGGAGAAGCTTCTCTGAATTCCCTGCCTGGGTTTTTGTGCTGCCACAGCTGCCTGATTTCAGCTGCTTGGCCAAGCACAGCTTTCCCTGCACTTGGGAATATTCCCCAGGGATCTGCAGGAGGGCAGAGCTGGCTGGGTGCACCTGGGTTTTGGCTGGGATTTGAGGGATTTTTGACACCCCCTGTCCCTTGGAGGGTGTGTTGGGTGAGACCCACAGGACAGAGGTTCCTCACTGTGCTGTTGGATAGAATAATTTGAATTTTGTTGATTTCCTCACAGCAGTGAATGAGTTACCCTTCTCCCACCCCCAGCATCCAGCAGGTCCTGCTGGAAATGGGGATTTTCATCCCCTGGAGTGGGCAGAGCTCTCAGAAGGGTGGCTGGAGCCAGGACCAGAGCTCCCCTGGCTCAGGGATGCTGTGCCTGAGCTGAGTCCTTCCCCAGACCCCTCTGTGGGTTTGGGATCGGGCTGAATCCTCCAAACACCCCTGTGGGTTTGGGATTGGGTTGAGTCCTTCCCCAGCCCCCTTTGTGAGTTTGGGGTTGGGCTGAGTCCTTCCCCAAAGACCAATGGGTTTGGGATTGGCTTTGGGATTGGGCTGAATCCTTCCCCAGACCCCTCTGTGAGTTCGGGAATGGGTTTGGGATTGGGCTGAATCCTTTCCCTCTGTGGGTTTGGGTTTTGGTTTGGGATTGGGCTGAGTCCTTCCCCAAACTCCCTGTGAATTTGGTATTGGGCTGAATCCTTCCCCAGTGCCCTGTGAGTTTGGGATTGGCTTTGGGATTGGGCTGAGTCCTTCCTCAAACCCTTCTGTGGGTTTGGGATTGGCTTTGGGATTGGGGTTGGGCTGAGTCCTTCCCCAGACCCTTCTGTGTGTTTGGGGTTGGGTTTGGGATTGGGCTGGGTCCTTCCCCAGACCCCTCTATGAGTTTGGGGTTGGCTTTGGGGTTGGCTTTGGGGTTGGGGTTGGGCTGGGTCCTTCCCCAGCCCCCGGGTTTGGTTTTGGGGTGCAGGCAGGGGATGCTCCCTGCCCGGGGTGCTCAGGAGCAGGGTGAGGAGCTGCCCTGACATCCAGCTGGGCTTTGCAGTTCCCATTCCGGGCTGCTCCTCCCCGGAGGTGCCCTGGCTCGATGCTGAGCTGCCATCCCAAAGGCAGCAGCAGTGCCCTGCTCGGGTCCTGGCAGATTTAGGGAGAGGTTGCCATGGCGATGGGAGGAATTGGATCCGCAGCCCAGCTGGGATCAATCCCAGCTGCTGCCTCCTCCTCCTCCTGAGCAGCCAGCGGGTTTTTAATGGAGTGCCCGTGTGCAGGAGCCTTGTCTTTGTCTTGTTAAGCCTTTGTTGTGCATTAAATCCCGAGGGCTTTCGCCATAAGCTGCTCTGCTCTGCAAATCCCGCCCTTGCTCCTCCAGCTGTGGCCATCAGATCCGCCAGATATTTCTTTCCTGATGGGTTTTATTTCTGGAATTGAGTTTAATTGGTGAATCGTGGCTAGAAATGAAGGAAATTGAAGGTACAGCCTGTGAGGATGGAGCCAAGGATTCAATCACAGCTGAATTCATCCATGCTGTGCTTTATTTCCAATATTTTTGATTTTTTTTTTTTTTTATTTTGAGTTTTCTCTGGGCATTGTTGCAGTAATGGGCTGCCTGTGACAGGAGCACAGGGGTTCCTGCTGCTGGAGACACCCTCCAAGGCAAAACTCACCCAAATTCCCCCTGGGCTCAGAGCCCTTAGAACCGAGTTTAACCTCTCAGAGGAGCTGCAGCGTGGACACATCACAGGCATCCCAGTCTGGGATGACCCCAGGGCTGAGTGAGCTGAGGCCAGAAGGATTTCAGTCCTTATTTCCTTCCCAGGCTCCAGCTGGGACCGTTTGGGGTCAGTGGTGAAGTGGTGGGGGCTGGAGAGGAGCAGTGGTTCTGTGGGAAGGGAAGGAAGAGCTCCCATTTATCTGGGGGACTAGAACCCCACGGTAAATCCATAATTGAGAGTATTTAGTGCTCCAAGACATCCCTTTTGTGGAGCCAGAGCAGTGTGAGCATCCAGATTGCTGCTCCTGGTGTGCCACCTTTGCAATTTGGGCAGCACAGAGCCAGTACCCAACAGTCACCCCACTTTTAAATGACACTTTATTTACTGCCCAGGTACAGCCTCCTGCATAAACCTCAGCCTTAGCCCAGCAGGGACACAGCCTCCCTGCCTATTACCAAAATCACAGCTTAATTTGAGTTAATTTCTTTTGTTGAGATGCAAAACTAATTATATTGAACTACAGATGAACAGGAAGTTGCATTAGCAAATTTGTTGTTTTCTTTTTTTTTTTTTTTTTAATCAATGGGGAATTATTCAGCATTTTTTGGGGGCTGGGGAACTTTATAAGCAGATAAAAGATATGGAGGAGGGCAGAGCTATAAAAAGTGTTATTGTGTGATTATGAAGAGGCCTTTTAATGCAGTTATTATGTGATGCTAAAAAGGCCTTTATTGCTTGAAGTTGGAAGCAGAATACAAATGGGCTCACAGTGTCTATTAAATGAAGAGTGGAAAAAATAGTCCCCATTTCCCTGAACAGCAAAGCAAAACTAACGATTAAGCAGCGATTAAAATCAGCAGTGCTGGCTTTGTTGGTGTGATCACAGGCTGAGCAGGGAGGGTGAGGATGGGGAGTGGTTGGTGGTGAGATCCCATTGTTCTGGGGACCCGTTTGTGCAGGTGACAATGCAGGTGACAGCCAGGCAGGGCCGAGCTGTCCCGGTGTGAAACGAGGACACAGGAGTGACTCACTGCAGCTCAGTTCCAGGGGTTACCTGCAGTTTGTGTGGCTGGAGCTGCTGGACAAGCACAGCTGGGCTCTCCTGTCCCTGATTTCATCTGGAGGACAAAGTGTTTGCAAACCAGGGCGGGGGCAGCCCCGCAGCCTGTCCAAAATCCTCCAAAGAACCGCCAGGAGAAGCCACAGGACACTGGGAGGAAAATAAAAAACAGGTAGAATTTTGCTCCTCAGCGTCTCTGGCAGAAGGGAAATGTTGGGATTTCTCAGTTTTGTGTCTTTAATAGCTCCCCTGGGTGTGTTTGTGCATAGGAGCTCCCAATCCCAGTGGAAAAGGGAGGGAATTTGCTTTTGGGATCAACCTCAGGGCACCTGAGCACCCTGTTCCTGGGCTGGGCACGCTGCAGGCTGCTCTGAAGTGTGTCTGTATGTCCTGGGGGGGTCACAGTTCCTGTCTCACGGCAATCCCTGGGTTTGAAAAGTGCTTTTCTGGAGTTAAAAACAATCCCAGGAGGCTCCCCCTGTGCCTCCTCCATGCTGGAAGGGGCTGTGCTGGTGTTCAGTGGAGGAATTGCTGCCCCTCTGCACAACCTTTGCAGAAATGCTGTTCTTTATTCCACCGGTGATGGGATTTAATGGTGACTTTGCAGAGGGAGCACTGAATGAGGCAGAACCAGGGATGTCCTCCTTTCTCTCCTTTCTAAAAGTTTTGCCTTCCCAGGGGTGGTTTCCAGCTTTCATTCTCTTGAACATCCATCCAGAACTTCAATGCACAGAGGGAGCTGAGCCCTTGGGAAAAAAAAAACAAAACAAAAAACACAGAAAAACAACAAAACAGGAAAATCTGAGAGCTGGGTGTTGCTGCCTGGGCTCAGATCTCTTGCCTGGCCCTTCTGGCTGTATTTCCAGTGAGATATTCCCTGGCTGTGTGATTTCCTCCTGTTCTGTGCAGCTGATGTGGCACAGATCTAACAAAAGCTGTGAGGTAGAGCCCAGATGCTGGATTTTGGGGTGATGGAGAGTTCAGTGCTTTCCCCAGAGCCTTTCCTCTCCTTCCTGGCTGACACAGAAATCACCTGAGGATGGAAGGAAAGGCATGAACAGCCCCAAGAGCAGCAGGGAGCCAGGGCTGCATTTACAGAGTGGGGAGAAGAGCAGGGCTGGATTTGTCTTAAATCTCAATTAGATCTCAATTAGCTCCCATTCAGCAGCACCCTCACCCTGCTCTGGAATCCCTTCCTTGGGCTGCTTCTCCTGGCTCCTTTCCATGATTCAGGAGGTCCAGGGGTCCTTTAAAATTCCCTTCCTGAAATCCCTGCAGGATGTGCAGCCCTCTGTGTGACCATGGCCAGAACTGGAGCACTCAGAGCTCCCAAGCTCTGCTTCCAGTTGAGGCTTGGCTGGGTTCTTGGGGCCCTTGTACCCATGTTGTGGGCTGGAATAGCAGCATTTATCAGGACATTTATCAGGACATTTATCAGCATTTATCAGGGCAGCCTGCTGAACTCCAGACAGGAGAACCAGGAAAGTGCACTGGGATTATCCCAGCTCCAATTATTGCTTCCATTCTTCTTCTGGAGAGAAGTGCTGCGTCAGGGAGCTTGTTGGCTGAAGGAATGTGCTCAGAAAATCCTGGTATTCCTTTCCTAATGAGGGCAGGCAGTGCTCCTTCAGCTGTGGGAGCTGCACACATGCCTGACCCCCCAATCCATCTGTTTCCCCAGCACTCTAAGGAATGTTGGCGTTGGCACACGCAGCCAGGTTTTCATTTCTGGAGCAGTGCTTGTTTCTTACACCCCCAGGTGTGTTTGGCAGCTGAAATAATGCCTCTGTGATCTGGAGGTAAAATTAGCTGCTCTGGGGGAGAGATTTTCGGATTTTCATGCACTACATGAAAACACAGAGGGTGTTTTCCAAAGAAAACCTATTTTGTCGTCCTCAAATTCAACTTGACCCGGGCTTGTTAGGCCACAGATCTGCCGTGGAATTAAGCTATAGCTGGAGGAGAGCCAGAATCCAATTACATTTTCTGCCTAATGGGTCATAATTTATGCAATGAAGAAGGAGGCAGGGATGTTGCTGGGGGAAAAGGGCACTGGGGCTGTGTGGATGTGCACTGGGAGGGGCTGCTGGTAACTGGGAATGGGGAGAGCAGGGGTGCTGTCCTTCCTCTGGTGGTTAAAATATTCCTCTCTTGGTGAAAACCTTCCTCTCTGATGTTTAAAACCTTCTTCTGGTGTTTCCAACCTTCCTTTCTTGGTGAAAACCTTCCTCTCTTGGTGAAAACCTTCTTCTGGCGTTTAAAACCTTCCTCTAGTGTTTAAAACTTTCTTCTGGTGTTTAAAACTTTCTCCAGGTGTTTAAAATCTTCCTCTCTGGGTTAAAACCTTCCTCTCTTGGTTAAAATCTCCTTCTGATGTTCAAGACCTTCCTCTCTTGGTTAAAATATTCCTCTAGTGTTTAAAATCTTCTCTCTTGTTTAAAACCTTCTCCTGGTGTCTAAAACCAGCAATTCAGATCAGAAAATAGGTGTTACCCTGGACTATAAATTGAATAAGGGCTCCATGGGCATTGTAAGGGTGGCAAAGCTTTTTTTGCAGGAGACCACAGCCCTTGTCTAACTGTGCTCATTCCCCTCCAGCCTCTCTCCAAGTGGACATCGTTCCGAGCCAGGGCGAGATCAGCGTTGGAGAATCCAAGTTCTTCTTATGTCAAGGTGCGTGGTGGCCGAGTTAGTTAAAATCTGCATTTAGTTAAAAATGAAGCAGACCCTGCTGGGGTGGTACTGCTGCTGTGGGGGCAGTCAGAGCCCTGCAGCACTGGGGTCTGTCAGTGATGCAGGGCTGGGCTGTGACAGTGCAGCACTGGGGTGTCCTGGTTTGAAGGACAGGTGTCTGCCAATAAAGGCAGGAGCTTCTCTTTGAAATGGAGAATGTAAACCCCC
>JAOTQZ010000948.1:1327169-1338434 GCA_026546895.1 Pogonocichla stellata | reverse complement strand
GCCCCAGCTGGTTTAAAGATGGCCCATTAGCAGATAATATGTGCCAGGAGATCAGGGTCACTGCCCCACCTGGTTTACCAGATGGTGACAGAATCCACATTTCTGGCCACACCAGCCCAGCAGGAGGATGTGGAGGGCTCATGCTGAAGGTGTGCTGTCCCTCCCTGCAGAAGCACTCCTCGGAATGGAAGCCCGAGATCCGGCTGCCGTCGGGCAGCGACCACGTGATGCTGAAGTCCCTGGACTGGAACGCTGACTACGAGGTGTACGTGGTGGCCGAGAACCAGCAGGGCAAGTCCAAGCCCGCCCACTACGCCTTCCGCACCTCGGCACAGCCCACGGTGATCCCAGGTACTGCTGCTGCTGCTGCCCGTTAGCGCCACGGAGCTGCCCTCGTGTGCCCCAGTAACCCCCAGAGCTCGCTTGCTTCAAGCCCATTCTCTCATGGTTGGTTGCCCCCATGGAGCTGAGGGTCGTGGCTGTGCGCGTACCTGTGGCAGGTATGTGGGAGCGCTCCCCTGGCAAATCCCCGCCCGGCTCTTCCCAGGGAATGGTGGCTCCTTGTCCGGGGTAGGGGAAGCGTGATGAGAGCAGAAAGTGGGATTTTGAGCCTCAGGTGGGTCCTTCAGGTGTGCAGGGTGATGATTCTCACAAGGATTTCCCTTCAGGTGTGCAGGGTGATGATTCTCACAAGGATTTCCCTTCAGGTGTGCAGGGTGATGATTCTCACAAAGATCTCCCTTCAGGTGTGCAGGGTGATGATTCTCACAAGGATTTCCCTTCAGGTGTGCAGGGTGATTGATGCTTTTCCCCAGGCAGATTTCCCTTCAGGTGATGCTTCTCCCAGTTCAGATTTTCCTTCAGGTGTGCAGGGTGAGGCTTTTCCCAATGCAGATTTCCTTTGAGATGTGCAGGATGGTGCTTTTTCCCAGGCAGATTTCCCTTCAGGTGATGCTTTTCCCCATTCACATTTCCCTTCAGCTCTACAGGGTGATGCTTTTCCCAGTTCAGATTTCCCTTCAGCTCTACAGGGTGATGCTTTTCCCAATTCAGATTTCCTTTCAGGTGTGCAGGGTGATGCTTTTCCCAGTTCAGATTTCCCAAAGCTCCCTCCCTGCTTGTTTGTCCATCTCTGGAGGGATAAAGGCATCAGGAGTTTGCTGGCAGTTGGATGAGAAAGCAGTGAAAATCTCTGAGCATTTTTCAATACAAAATTGCCAAATGACAGTAATTTCCAAACAGCAACGATTCAGTGTTGAGGAGGACATTAGGAAAAAATAACTCAAAAGCTTTAGGATGCTGCTGGAAGCTCTTAAGACAGACTGTACTTATTAGTGTGCTCATAAAGTGAGGGATAAGGACAATTACTGCAAAAAACAAGCAGAACTCTCAGCTGGGAAACTGGAATTGAGCACTTGGTGGCAATCTGTTGAAAGGACAGTTAGGATTGCTTTTCTGCACGTGGGCATTTAAAAAAAGGAGGGGGGGAGCCCACACAAAGCATCAGAACTTGAGGATGGGATGCAGGAGTGGCTGTAAATTGAATTTTGTGGTGGTTAAAGCCAGGGATGCTGAGTCAAGCCAGGGGTGGAAGGGACTGACTCCATTTCATTCTGCCTCGTGTTTTCTCTTGAAACCTGAGAGTTTCCTTCAGTTTTTCCCCAAAAATCACATCGTTGAGCACAGAATGAGTGACTTAGGGCTGGAAAAGTGGGGCTGGCAGTGAGGAGGAGGGAGATGGGATGAAGGAGAGGCTGGGGTTGCTTGAGCAGGGCGTAGTTCTGGCTGGGAGGACCCTCAATAACTCATTAACTCACTCTAATTTTCATTCTAACTGTCAACAGCTCTAATCCTTGCTCCCCCTCTGAGCCCTTTAAATCCATGTAACACATGCAAGAACCCTCTAAAAAACCAGGGAAAACCCAGTTTGTGAGCAGAGGTGAAACTTCTCTGCAGTTATTCATGGCTTTCCTTGGTGTGAAGCACAGGAGGAGCCAGGATCTGAGGCTGCCACTCAAATGTTGCCCTTGGAAAATCAGTTTTTGGGTGTGCAGGGTGTCCCCAGGAGCTGGAATTCAGCTTTCCTCAGGAGGTGCCGTGTCCTTGTGCAGTGAAATGTTTATTTATGACTCTTTTTTTCCCGGGGTTTTTGTCATTTTGGCCTTCCAAGGTGTTCCCTGGTGCTCAGACTGAAAACACTGAGGAAAATATTCCCAGGGCTGGTTTTTCCTCTGCCCCACAGGTTTTGTTGATGACTGGGGAGAGGCTCTGCGTGCTCCTTTCCTTTCTGTTGCTGTGGCATTTCTGTGTTTTTATCTCAGAATGAGCTGAGCAGGAGGCAGAGCCATTTGCTGACAGCAAGAACCAGGGGTTCCCTGCAGGAAAATGTGCATTTACTGTGTGGAGCCCTTTGTTCCCCTCACCTGTGCAGAGGCCTGAGAGGCTGGAAGGATGAGGGTGTTATTTTCAGGAATAATAATAATAACAATAATCACAGTGGCATTGGAGTGGTTCCCAAGCTGCTGGGAGGCTGAATGGCAAAGTCAGAGATTCCTTGGTGCTCCTGCAGGAAAATGTGGATTTTTTTATCCCAGGCTTTGGGGAAGGGCTTGGACAGGCAGGTGGATTCTCTGCTGCACCAAAGCTTTTCTTGTTTTCCTTTTTTAAAGTCCAGACACCATCTCCCTGTCTCTCGCTGAGCCCCTTCTGTCCCCTCATTTTTAATCTCATCTGCTTGCAAACCCCTCCCACCCTGCCTTGGACCCTGCTCTGCAGCTTTGGGCTTTGCTGAGCTTCTGCCCCTCGTGTGGAGAATGTGCTGCTCCTGGAACCCTGAGCCATTTTAATTTACAAGATTAAATAAACCTTTGATTCTTACGTTTTTCTATATTTATGACCTAATTTTTTTTATCTATTTCTCTCTCTCTCTTTTTCTCTCTCTCTCTCTCTCTCTCTTACTTTTTTTTTTTTCTTCCTCTCTTCCTTATTTCCCTCCCCTCTCCCTTTTTTCCCCCCCAATTCCTTTCCTATGTCTGTCATCCATGGTCACCTTGGATCTCACGGGGAACATCCACGCTTGCCACATGCACCAAATTTGTTTTTCAAACAACCATGTCCCCCCCTCCTGGGAACCATTGTCTGGCACCTGCAGCGACCTTGGGAAGTCCATCAACGTCGTCCTCCTTTGTCTCATTGCTTCTTTCTGCAGTGACTCTGCTTTTGCTCTGTTAGAAACTTAAAAAAACAAACAAAAAAAAAAAAGAGTCAAATAAAGCAATATTTGCTTGGGAAGGCCTGGGTCCCACCAAGGTGTGAAAGGAGATAACTTTGCTTCAGAGGATCGTGTCAGTTCAGAGAAAAAACAAAACAAAACAAACAAAAAAAAAAGAAACAAACGCAGAACACTTGAAAAAAAAAATGTTTAATTTGAAAGAGTCAGTATTTTGTAACAAGGAAAAAATGTTTAAGCCAAGTTTTTTTTCTCTTTAACATTTTTTTTTTGTTACTTGTAATGAGTTTGCCCTTTTAAATGGATGTAAGGAAAGATTTTTTTTTTTTGGTGTTATTTGCTGTTTTCATCAAAGGAAGGTGCAATGTTGAAGGCCTTTAAGATCCTGCTTTTTACTGATTTTTCTGCACATCTGGTGCTGATCTTGTTCAAAAGGAGGCCCCATCCATGGCCCAAACCCACAGACTGTAAAAAAGCAAGAGAAGATTTGTCAGAGACCATCGTGCCCAGATGTCTCTGGGGGTTTTTGCTGTGGATTCTGGTGTCTGGAAGCTTTTCCTGCTGTGCTGCTCTGCCTGTAAACATCTGCTGGGATCCCTCTGGGGGCTCTGCTGCTTTTCCTTTGTCCCTCCCTCGGGTGCAGCTGGGCAGGCACAGCCCATGGACACTTGGAATGGAATTTCCAGTGCTTCTCTAACACCCCCTGGATTTCCACAGAGATCCCTTTCCTTGCTGTTCTAACAGGAAATCTTAGCTTGGATCCAGTCTCCCAGGCAGCAGAGTTATTGTTACTGATCCTTGATGATATTCCTGCTAAACTGTGTGTGTGACAGGATTAATCCATGGGCTAAACTGGTGCACTAGAACCAGCTTGGTTGTCAAATCCTGGGAATTTCCTTGAACAAAATTCAGGTGATTTTTGCTTTGCTTCTTTAAAAAACAGCAGAACTCACCCACCCAAAAAAAAAAACCCAAAAAACAACACAAACCCACACTAAAAAAATATCAAAAAACCCAACACAGCAACCCCAAGGAATTCTTTGTGATAGGGAATCCATTGGGATAAAAATCCACTGGGATAGAAAATCCATTGGAATAGGAAATCCTTTGGGATAGGAAGTCCATTGGGATAAAAAATCCATTGGGATAGAAAAGCCAGTGGGATAGAAAATCCCATCCCCTCTGATGCCCTCCTGAAATCAGGGGTCTCTCCCCTGAATTGTCTGTCCAGAATGTCTCAAACCCTCTCAGCTGGGTGGGTTTCATCTTCCTGACAAAATTCTCAGAGACAAAAAAAAATCCTGCCCTCACTCGTGTCTGACTCTGCCTTTTCTTCTCTGCTGTGTTTGTTCACACCTTGTTCTTTATGAGTTATGAACTTTTCTGTCTGGATTGTAAATGAAAACTTGCTGCAGGTGTCACACACAAAGCCTGTGGATTTCTTTTTTTGGTTTTTTTTTTTTTTACAAAACTCCCTCATTTCCAGTATTGTAGAGTGTAGACACTTTGTTAGAGCTTTGGAGTTTGCTGAAGTGCAGCAGAATAACCCTGGTACTAAAAAATTGGTGTGATTTCCCTTCTAACTGGATTAATTCTGTTCACTGTAGATCTGGGATCAGCTTTTTTGTGGTTTCCCCTTACCCACAGAGGGAGATCACTGCCTGAGATTCTCACCAAAATCACCAGTTATTAATTAAAATCATCAGTTTAAAATCATCAGTTATTAAAATTATCTCTAACTTTGCGTGGTGTGGAGAGAGGGCAGCACCTGGGGAGGGGGTTCTGTCCCAGGACTGGGGCTTAGGGCAGGGCAGGATTCTCTGGGGCACAGCCCTGGCAAGCAGCTGAGACATCATTAACGTGGCTGAAATTAATCCCAAACTCAACAGCAATCAGGAACCCAGCCAGCATGGAAAATGGACAAAAAGTGCTTCTTTCTGTTTGATAAAATAAGGAGCATAACTGGGGTTTTTTTGGCACTGATTTGTAACACACCAGGTACCAGAGATCTGTCAGACCTTTGAGGTGTCGTGTTCAAGGGTCTTGATGTGAGCAAAATAAAATTTGAAAAGAGTTTTTAGAAAAGCCAGCTGAGAGAGGAGGCAGAGATTCACATCTGGAAGCAGAAGATGCTCAAACATTGGGATTTTCGTGGCACAGGCACCTGCAGTTCCCGTGTGTGTGTGTGTGTGTGAGAGGGGCTGCAGAGCCTTGCAGGACTCCCAGGGTTTGTTAAAATTCTCAGAGTTGTTTGTCAGAGCATTTTATGGGCAGGAAGGTTTGGGAATGTCCTGCTCCACCAGGAGCAGTGCAGGTGTCTGTGCCTGCAAGGTTCTGGGGGATAAAAAGGAGGTTTTATCTAAAAGGTTTTATCTAAAAGGTTTTTCAAACAGCTTCTCCTGACTCTTGGAGCTGCTGGGGCAGTTGGGGCAGAGTCTGATTCACTGCAGCAAAGAGAATTTTGGGGTCATTTTGTGTTGAGGGGAGGAGAAGCTTTGGGGTGACCTAACTGCCCCTTGCAGGACCTGAAAGGAAAAGTGGAGAGGGATTGTTTCCAAGGGATGGAGGGACAGGAAAAGGGGGAATGGCTTCAGACTGACACAGTGCAGGGTTGGGGGGGATCTTGGGAAGGAATTCTGCCTTGTGAAGGTGGGGAGGGCCTGGGATGGAATTCCCAGAGCAGCTGTGGCTGCCCCTGGCAGTGTCCCAGGCCAGGCTGGGGCCACCTGGGCTAGTGGAAGGTGTCCCTGGATGTGACAGGGGCCCCTTCCAGCCCAGCCCATTCGGGGTTTATGACCCCCTGCCATTCCCCAGGGCAGCAGCAGAGCTTGGAGGGCACTGAGGTGCCAGAGCAGCAGGAATTCAGTGCAGCTCTGGGCTCTCCCAGTGCCCAGGGCCAGCTGTCCCAGATGGGGACACTGCATTTCTGTCCTGGCACGGGAGGGTCCTTGTCCCCACTGTGAGTGTCTGAGGGAGCCCCTCTGTAAAATTCCCTCCTGCAAAGGAAATTCCCACCTGTGTGCAAATGGGAGCTGCTGGCATCACTGAGAACAAAGAGCTTTTCCTCCTGGGTTTTGTTTCTGGGTGCACAGAATGGATTTTTATTTGTTTTGTCCGTTCTTCTTTATTTTGCCAAATCGTGTAGGGCCTTTGAAATTGCCTGGAGTCCCACCTGCTTCCCTCCATCCTTTTTGTCTCTTTGCCTGTGCCTGGACATTCTCTAGCTGAGACCCCCCTAGGAGGACACAGCTGAGCTCTCTCTGCCAGGGCAGTTTTTGTACAGAAACTAAAGCTGCTGGGTGGTTTTCTTGTGCACTGTAAAATGAGGGGGATTAGAAAAAGCCAGTCTTGCAGGAGGCTCATTTTCCATTGGAAAACATGATTTGTAATTAATAAATTCTTCACTTCTTTAGAATTAAGGACTCCAGAAGTTCTTTAATGGTTTGTGTTTCCTTATTTAACCGGTGGAAATGTTGTTCCTCTTAGTCCTGAGAGTGGCTGAAGGGGATTAATGGAAGGGTTGGATGTGGATCAGGTCAGAACATCAATTTATTACATTTATTTCATACCCACAGTGTGAGCAGCTGCTCCACAGCCCATTTCTTTATACATTTCTTTTGTACACAGAGTTGTTTTAGGGATGTCTAAATATTCATTTAATTAAATACAACATAAATCCAGCTACAGGGTGGAGGGCATGGTTCTTGAAAGTATCTGTAGATCAAATTAATTTAATCAGATGGGGCAGTCTGTGAAAAGAACAATCTCCATTATGATTCCTGCATTTTATAGGAACAGCAAAATTCCTTTACAAGGAAAAAGAAAGGCAGCACCAAGAGCCTCCCAAGTTCATGGGGTCGTGGGGGATTTTTTTATTATGTTTCCTTACTGCCAGTCCGTGGAAGGTTTGGAATATCAATTCATGCCACGAATTGGGATTTATGAAACCACAGCTCCTGCAAATTGCAGGGTTCCCTTACCAGCCCAGAAACCCAAATTGCAGGCAATTGCCTTGGCCCAGTTTCTTTGTCTGAGGTGTAAAGCCCTGGAGTAGCACAAAAACAGGGACATCCCTCTGCAGGCTTGCCCTGGTTCTCCCCACCTCCATCCTCCTCCTCCCGGGGCAGAGGAGCAGGGCAGGGGCTGAGGGGAGCTTGGGACCTGCTCAGGGGGTCTGGGGGGAGCAGAGGGGTCTGTGCCTGTCACAGCAGGAATTTGGGGGGTGACAGCTCCTGGAAAAGCTGGGGGGGCAGAGAGGAGGCAAAGAGCAGCACTGTGGTGTGAGTGGGGTTTTCCAGAAGGGGAAAATTGCAGCTCAGGGATGTGTGATCTAGGATGTGTGATCTGCCCTTGGCTGACCCCAGGAGCCTGCCCAGGATGGGGAGTGTGACCCAGCCCCAGGAGCACAGGAATTACTGAATTATCCACACAGGGATCCTGAGCACACCAGCACAGGGGAATCCCTGCCCTGCTCACTCCCTGCAGGCACCAGAGGGTGATGAGTCCATGGAATTGTGCAGCTTGCTGGCAGGGGCTGGGCTGTGGGACAGTGGGTTTGGGATCCCAGTGTCAGTCAGCTGCCTCTCAGTGGCTCTTCTGCACCTTCCTGCTGGAATCTGCATTCCTTGGTCCATCTCGGGGTCACAAAATGAAACGGCACCTCTGTGCCTCCTGTTTTTAGACAAACAAATGCGTGCAGAGGGCGTGGCTCTGTCTGGAGCCCTGGGAGGGTTTTCTCACCTGGAGTGAACTGAAATGGGGCTGGGGGGATAAAGGGGCTCTGCCGGGGGTTCTGCAAAGCAAAGATTCCAAGGGTTTGGGGCTCCAGGGATGGTGGGAGGCTGGGGAGCCGTGAGCATGTTCTGCAGAGCTGGGTCTCCCCAGAGCTCCAGGGAGGGGTTTAACTCACTGCCATCCCCTCAGGGCTCACCAGCACTGAGCACTGCCCAGTGATCTGTATCCCACCAGGAAAAATCCTGCTGCAGAGCCTGGGCTCTGCTTCCAGTGCTCCTTGGGCCAGGTTTGGGCAGTGCCAGAGCCACTCTGGACCTTCCTCTTGAGGAGGAGGAGGAGGAGGAGGGGAGCAGGAGCCCTGCTGGGTACAGCAGGAGGGGATTCCCAAGCTTTATCCCAGCAGGAATGGGAAAAGCCCCAGCAGCTCCATCCATCCTTCAGGCAGATTGTCTGCAGGACAGAGCACAGGGCTGGTGCACAGGGTGGACTTGCTAAAAATCCAACTGAAGTGCAGCCAAATCTGTGCCCTAAAGCCCAGATTTTAACCCGAACGCCTTCTCTTCTTCTCTCCCTCGGTCTCTGAAGCCAGCAGCAGCCCTGCCTCGGGCCTGGGCACTGCTGCCATCATTGGCATCCTGGTGGTGGTCTTTGTGGCGCTGCTGGTGGCCGTGGATGTCACCTGCTACTTCCTGAACAAGTGTGGGCTGCTGATGTGCATCGCCGTCAACCTGTGCGGCAAATCCGGCCCGGGGGCCAAGGGCAAGGACATGGAGGAGGGCAAGGCAGCCTTCTCGTGAGTACTGCCCCCAGGGCCTCCCTCTGAGCCCCTAGAACCTCCCTCTGAGCCCCCAGGGCCTCCCTCTGAGCCCCTAGAACCTCCCTCTGTGCCCCCAGGGCCTCCCTCTGAGCCCAGAAATCCTCCCTCTGTGCCCCCAGGGCCTCCCTCTGAGCCCCTAGAACCTCCCTCTGAGCCCCTAGGGCCTCCCTCTGAGCCCAGAAACCCTCCCTCTGAGCCCCCAGGGCCTCCCTCTGTGCCCAGCCCACTGGCAGGGAGCTGTCCCGGGGGCTGGGGGGCCCTCGTGGTCCTGGGGAGGGGCTGGGGGGCTGGTGGTGCTTGCACAAAGGTGTTGGTGGAGTAGTTGTTCTGTCTGGCTTTTTGTCTTGTTCCTGTTGGTGGCCATCTGATAGGTGGCCCCAGTGCTGGACAGCCCAGTGCTGGACACCTCAGTCATCCCAGTGCTGGTCATCCTAGTGCTGGACATCCCAGTCATCCCAGTGCTGGACATCCCATTCATCCCAGGGCTGGACATCCTGGTCATCTCAGTGCTGGACCTCCCAGTCATCCCAGTGCTGGACATCCTGGACATCCCAGTACTGGACATCCCAGTGCTGGACACCCTAGTTCTGGATATCCCATTCATCCCAGTGCTGGACATCCCAGTGCTGGACATCCTACTCATCTCAGTGCTGGATATCCCTGTGCTGGACATCCCAGTGCTGGTCATCCCAGTGCTGGACATCCCATTCATCCCAGTGCTTGACATCCCATTCATCCCAGTGCTGGACATCCTGGTCATCCCAGTGCTGGATACCCCAGTTCTGGATATCCCATTCATCCCAGTGCTGGACACTCCAGTCATCCCAGTGCTGGATACCCCAGCTCAGGACAGCCCAGCTCTGGACAGCCCAGCTGTGGCAGCACCCAGAGCTCTGTGCTGGCAGTGCTGGCAGCAGGAGTGGCCGCAGCAGCGGCCAGCCCGTGTCTCTGCTCACTGTGCCCTGTGCAGGCTGGCTGTGCTCCCTGTGCCCTGTGCAGGCTGGCTGTGCTCAGTGTGCCCAGTGCCTGTGCTCCCTGTGCCCTGTGCAGGCTGGCTGTGCTCAGTGTGCCCAGTGCCTGTGCTCACTGTGCCCCGTGCAGGCTGGCTGTGCTCCCTGTGCCCCGTGCCTGTGCTCCCTGTGCCCCGTGTCTGTGCTCCCTGTGCCCCGTGCAGGCTGGCTGTGCTCCCTGTGCCCCATGTCTGTGCTCCCTGTGCCCCGTGCAGGCTGGCTGTGCTCACTGTGCCCAGTGCCTGTGCTCCCTGTGCCCCGTGCAGCAGCAGCCATCACTGCCCGTGCCATTCCCTCGTTACAGGAAGGATGAGTCCAAGGAGCCCATCGTGGAGGTGCGCACCGAGGAGGAGAGGACCCCCAACCACGACGGGGGGAAGCACACGGAGCCCAACGAGACCACCCCGCTGACTGAGCCTGAGTACGTGGCCTTAGGCAGCCCTAGCACAGGGTCACTGCACTGCCCTCAGCTGCCCTAACCCCTCAGCAGCACGAGTTAGGAGGAGAGGAAGAAAGGTAAAATCTCCGCGTGCCAGTGAGGAAGTGCCTCCTGTCTTCAGTGCTTCCTGAGCTTCAGTGGTTGCTGTTCCCAGCCCTGGAAGGGAAAGGGGAAGGAAGCAGAGTTTCCTGAAAGGCTCTGCCAGTGTGGAGATCCAGCACTGCCCAGGCTCGCTGCAAAGGATCCAGAGCAAAGCCAGCCCCAGCTGGCAGCGAGAATGTGCCAGCAGTGCTGGGTGAGAGCCTGAAGCCAGGGGAGAGATCCCCAGGATGGCCCTGGATGTGGATCACAGCAAGGCTGAGCACTCTGAGAGAGCTGAGAGCTGACAGGGGCCTGAGTCTGCATTACAGTGCCTGTGAGAGAAGGAATTGAGGTTCGCTGGGGGCTGGGTTCAGGGTCCCACGCTGGGACCGAGTTGTGTTGGTGGCAGGTGGCACAGGGCTGCAGGCTCAGGGAGCTGGCACAGAGGTCAGGACAGAGAGGCTGAGAGCAGAGATTCAGGCCAGGAGAGAAGAGTCTGTGTGAGCTGACAGGACCCCATTTGCCTCACGTGAACAAGCCATTCCTGCAGGTCACATCCTCTTGGCTTTTTTTCTCTTCCTGGTGATCCTCAGCCACCCCATCCCTTTGCATGTCTGACCTCTGCACGTCTCTGCTCCGTGTCACATGTGTGTGCTGTCCTCTCTCTCCCTCTGTGCCCCCTCTCCCTGCTGTCACTTCGGGGCTTCATTGTCTCTCTCTCTCTCTGTCTCTCTTTTTCTCTCTCTCTCTCTCTCTCTCGTCCCCGTGTCCCCTCGCAGGCACCCCGCCGACACCGCGGCCACCGTGGAGGACATGCTGCCTTCTGTCACCACGGGCACCACTAACTCTGACACTATCACTGAAACCTTTGCCACTGCCCAGAACAGCCCCACCAGCGAGAGCACCACGCTGACCTCCAGCACTGCCCCTCCGGCCGCGGGCCCCGCCGACGCCA
>JAOTQZ010000948.1:1298052-1308839 GCA_026546895.1 Pogonocichla stellata | reverse complement strand
CACAGGGGGGGCACACAGGGGGCTGTTTGCAGGGGGGTGCCACACGGGGGTGGCACACAGGGGGGCTGTCTGCTGCTTTGGTGCTCACTTTCCCTTGCTGTGTTGCCAGGTGTGTGCCAGGCAGGTGAACCAGGCAGCCCTGGCCCGTGCTGTGGGGGTGCTGGGCAGCCTGTGTGCAGATGTGGGGCTGAGGGCACAGCTGGCTCGGAGCAGGGAGTGCTGGCAGGCCTGCCTGCAGCTGCTGGTAAAGGAACCCCCAGTTCCCAGCCCTCTCCCCTGTTTGTCTGCTCCCCTTACAGCCCTTCCACTCCATTTGGGATTTTGGGGGCAGCCCACCCTCAGTTGTGTCCCTTAAAGGTGACCCCTTCCAGGTGAGGCTGTGCTGTGAGCACAGTCCCCAAAAACTGGAGGCTCAGGGGGTGGGAAGGGATTTTTGTAACACCTCAAACATCCCAAATTTGGGGTGTGCAGCTCTGGCTACCAAACACATTTGGATTTGTGTCACAAAGGTGTCCTCAGCTCTGCTTCTCCCAGAACTTCTCCTCCCCCTGGAAGAAGGAAAAGTTCTTCATCCTGGCCCTGGCAGCTGATTTGTTTGCCCTGCTCCCACACAGGATGGGTGCCCTGATGCCAGCAGCCCTGGGTACCAGCTGTGTGTGTTTGCAGTGCTGGGGCTGATGATGAACCTGCTGCTGGAATCCAGTGGCACCATCCAGGTAGGCAACAGCTGGGAATTAAAAAAAAATTACAGTGTTGCAGGTTATTTTTAAGGGTAGTTGACAATTTAAGTAGGCTGGAAAGTAAAAACTCCCTGAGTTTCTCCCTGAGTTTCTCCCTGAGTTTTCCCTTTTTCCTTTATTTTCCCCCTGTTTTCCCCAAGTTTCCCCCATGTTTTCCCTTTATTTTCCCTGAGTTTTCCCTGTGTTTTCCAGGATTTAGCTGTGCCCATCAGTGGCAGGTGCCTGGCTCTGCTCAGCCATCAGGATGGAAGGATTGTCACAGTGAGTCACCAACAAAAGCTGGGCTTGGCTCTCCTGAGCTCTTCAGAGCAAACTTCTGCCTTGTGCAAGAGGCTTTGAAGCCTAAAACATTCCCAATAGCAATAAAGAAATAATAAACCACTTTTACATTCATTTTATATGGCTTGATGCAAGAGGTTTTCAAGGTTCTCTTGAAATCTGCTTAACAGAAGCTCTTACAAACCATTTCAATATGAAACCTTTTAAAAATCAGTGGAGGAAAAGCAAAGGAGGAAAAGCAAAGGAATTGTTCTGAGCTGTTCTCCCTCTCTCAGTGCCAGCACTGCTGGGCTGGTCTCTACCAGGAATTTGTATTTTTTTTTTTTTTTTTAAATGAATGAACACCCAGGGAGTTGTGCTGGTCCCAGTTTGGGCTCATCTCTCCCTGTGCTCAAACTCTGCTGTGCTCAGTTTCCAAGGAACGACAAAAAAGCCACATCCTAAAGATGTTCTTTGTTAGATTCTGTAATTCTGGGATTTCCTTATTTTCTGTGAATTTCTCCTTTTAGCACTTTAATTACTTCAGTCTTCCTGTGCAAGAAACAGGATAATTAAGCTGCCTGGACCAATAAACATTTGTTTTTGCTTCTCTCTCCTTTTTCCCTCAGAGAGCCATTGGAGTGCTGAGCCGTGTCCTGCCAGCCTCTCCCTCTGCAGTGGAGGAGGTGGTGAAAGGAGGAGTGGTGAAGAAAATGCTCAAATTCTTGAAAGTAAATCCAAATTTCTTTATTTCTGCCTGCATTGTCCCCTGAGCAAATCCAGCTCCCCCTGTGTTTCTCCTCCTTTCCCTGTGTCTGCATCCTTGTCCACTGTAACAGCACTGCCAGGTTTCATTTTAAGCCTGTTAAATTTTTTTGTTTTAATTCTTACTCGAATTTTGGCTTTATCTCTCTGTCCAGCAGATGTGGATTATGTTAGTTTAGAAAAAATCTGTGGCACTGGGCTCTTGTCAAGGGGAGTTGATTTGAAAAGGGTTGGGCTGCAGAGATCCAGGGAATTTTGTGTGTTCATTACTGGAATTAAATGAGTTTGGTGTGATTCTCAGCCTGTGTTCACCCTGAGATAAATGCCCTTTGATAAAGGTTTTCATTTGGTATTTGGGCTCAGGCCTGAGGAGCACCTGAGTGTCCCCATGGTCCCAGACTGTTGTGGATGAGCTGTTTGTTCACTCTGCTTTTATCCCCCAGGCTGGGGGGCAGCTCACATGCAGCTATGCCATAAAAACCCTTTCCATCTGCACCAAGAGCAGCAGGAGAGCTCAGGAGGAGCTGCTGAAGTGGGATAAAAGTAAGTGAAACTTGGATTTCCAGGGGTTGTGGCTGTCCATGGTGTCCTTCATGGGGATATTGGCCTGGCACTAAAACCAGAGCAGTTTTTGGGTGTTTCTGGTCTGTTTGCTCTGCTCTGTGCTACAGCCCTGCTTGGATTGCTTTAAAACCCAGCCCCAATCAGAGCTAATGGGACTACAACAGAGAATACTGAGATTTTATTTAAATGGCTGAACCTGTCAGGAAGCTGTCAGTGCCTGCAGTTCAACTGCACCCCAAGGATTTCCTCTCCTGAAAAGTCTCTCAGAGCATCTCCTCCCTTTTGTGCAGCCCAGATTCCTCCCCAGCAGCTGCAGACAGAGCTTTCACGGCCTCACCTCAGCAGCCTCACTTCATCCTTGTTCTCTGCACCAAAACTCTGGGTATTCACCTGTGAGAAGTCACTAATTGTTATTTTGTCAGCTCTGTTTGCCAGGGGAGACCTCACAGGGGAGAAAGCCACGGCTGTGTTGCAGTGATCTCTAATTGTTCAGCATTTTGTGGCCTGAGAAGCTGCTGCTGCTTTCAGGTGTCAGAGCCAAAACTCTGCTGTGCTTAGGGGCAGCTCCCAGATGAGCTGAGCTGCTTTGGAAGCTCTGGATGTACAAAAAGCTTTTTTTTTTTATGTTCCTTTTTCCAGCTGTTCTTTCCACAACAGCATTTCTGGTTTCAGGCACTTAACGTGGCACATTCAGCTCTTTGTGACAGAGACATCTGGGCAAGTGGGGCTGGATGCTGAAATTGCCACAAAATTCCCTTGGAATTCCCAGGTTTTTTTAGGGTAACAGCACCCAACTCCCAGCTGGAACAGCTCTGTGCCTAACAGAGATTTCCCCCTCCAGGGTTGCAGGTGCTGCTGAAGCTGCTGGAGGCAGGGGATGAGCTGCTGGTGGGGAATGCAGCTTTCTGCCTCAGCCAGTGCCTGCTGCTGCCCGGGGCAGCCTCAGCCCTGCTGGGCTCCAGCGTGGTGCAGCTGCTGCTCAGGCAGGCAGGGGGAGATGCTCAGAGAACCTCGGTGCAGCAGAACTCAGCCATTGCCCTGGGCAGGCTCTGTGTGGCTGAGCCAAGGTAGGCACAAAAAAAATCCCTTTTTTTTTTTATATTTCTTTTTTTTCGTTACTAGGTGATAATCCCTGAAAAAACTGACCAGAGTGAGTCAAATCTAGAATTATTAGGTTAATTTATAAAAATGCTTCATGAATTCTATTTCCTTCCTCCAACCAGAATTGCCTGTTGTGATCCTCTCCTCAAATCCTGCTTTAGGGCTCCTGGGGTGTCACTTCAGTCTCCACACCTTTCAAAGAGTTCATTGACCTGTGCTGGGAGAGCAGGAGTGATGTTAGTAGATCCCAGATGAGCAGTAGAAAAAGTATCAGCCCTGAGATAGAAGGGAAACTCTTGATTTTATTAGTTTTTTTAATCTGAAATGCCACCTATTTGAAGAATATTATTTATGTGCCTTTCTGAGGGCAGTAATAATCTGGAAACTGTATTACACCTGTAATTACATCTGTATTAACTCTGTTCTTATCTAGAAACTATTTTAAGTTTTAACTATTATTTTATTTATTTATTGAATATAGCATTAAACACCCCTGAAAGTTTGGGCAGAGCAGTGAAAGCTTAAAACTGTAATTTTCAGTCACCCCCAGCTCCCCCTGTTGTCTCTCCAGGCACATTCAGCAGCTGAGGAAGCTCAATGGCTTGGCCATCCTGAACTCCTCCATGAAATACGTGCACAGCAGCTGAACTCTCCAGAAACTTCCACAAGTGCCCTGCATCTCACTTGCTGTTGAGTTTTCTTTGTTTTAATAAAATTAATTCAAAGCACATCAACTTTTCAGTGGCTTTTTGGAGTGGTTTTGGTCCCCCACAGAAGCCAGTGAAACAACATCAGGAGGAAAAGGTTAATTTATGATCTCAGCTACCAACCAAAATCCCACCTTGCATCAGGCTGTCTTTGCTTTAGTAACACATAAATTTGATAAATGGCCATAAATACAGCTCAGCTTTTTCTTCGTGGTTTTGACCACAGGAAACAGAGGGATTTGTTGCATTTCTGTGAGGAATAAGCAGAGGTCAGTCCAGTTTGACTTTTAAATGGTTCTTCAGCTCCTCTCCTTGACACCTGGGCTGTCAGTTCTGTGGGGAACCTTTGTCCCCTCCGAGCAGGGGCTGACAAATTTTTCCAAAGAGCTGAATCAGCTTCTCACTGGAGATTCTCTTGTTTTTGCAGTGGATCATTTCAGTTTAATAATTTGGGGGGTTTAGGGTCACAAATCCCACGTGGAGGGTTCAGGTCTTCTGCAAGCACCAGGAATTTCCCTTCCCAGGGAGGGGGAGAAGCTGCAGTGCCCTGACCTTGGTTCTGCCCTGGCTCTGCCAGCCCCTGCTGCTGCTGGATCCCTTCTCAGCCTGCAGAATGGGTGATTGTTGTCCCCAGGAGCCAGCCCTGGCTGTCCCTCTGTCCCCAGCTGTCACTCAGGGCTTTATCTGCCTCTTGCTCAGGTGTTCAGTGCCCTCACACAGGCAGGGCTGTTCTCTCCTGCAGCTTTGGCTCAGTGTTTGTGTGCCTGGCACTGAGAGATCCCTGCTGGCTGCTGGGGGAATATTTACAGTTATTTGGGGGCTTAATGGCTAAAAAAAAAAGGTGTGGCTGTGATTGTGCCCAAGAAGCCTCTGGGCTCTTCCTGGGCTCTTAGGAAGGTTTGAGTTCTGTGCTTGTTTCACTGTGGTTTCCATTCCATCCAGGATGATCCCTGTAGATGTTTTTATTGGCACAAACTGGCAAAAAAAAAAAAATCAGAATTACAGAATAGTTCAGTTAAAAAGGACCTGCAACATCAGCCAGTCCAGCTGCCTGAACAGAAGTCCAGGTGTGTTCAGGGCACTGAACAACCTCTCCAGGGTTTGACCACCTTGGCTAAAAAAGTCTCCTAACACCCAGTTTGAACCCTCCACCTCTCCATGTCCCCCTGGGGAAGCTGCAGAGAGCCAGCAGGTCTCCCCTGAGCCTCCTTTTCCCCAAAGTGGGCACCCCCAGAGCCCTGAGCCTGGCAGGAGGCACCCCCAGCCCTGCCCCAGCTCTGTTCCCCTCCTCTGGGTGCATCCAAGCCCCTCCACATCCTCACCCAGCCCTCCAGGGAGGGTTTGGGCTGCACAAACACCCTCTCATGTCCCATTTTCCACCTTTTGGACACAAAATCCACCTGACCACACACCCTGTTCTTTTGTTAAAATCCCATTGATTCCAATTGGTGCAGGGTTTTTTTTCCTGGGACAGGTTATTGGTTGGTGTCTGGCCTAAGCTCCTATAAAGTAACCCAATCCCAGTGCTGGAGGCAGCAGTGGCTCCTCAGGGAGCTGCTTCCAGCCAGGATATTCCTTATTGGGATGGCTCAGGAGCTGCTCCACGAGATGCAGGAGAAATTCCCCATCTTTGTCCTGCTGGCAGCAGCACTGTTGGATTTGTCTGGTGAGTGATGGATTTTGTTCTGGTCTCTAAAATCGCTGCTTTTCTGCCTCTTCTGCTCTGTCCTCAGTGTTGGGCAGCTCTGGGATGAAGGAGCAGCTTCTCCCTCTTTGTGCAGCTCAGGGTTTGGGTGAAATGGTTTAATTTGGGGGATTGTGAGTGGCCCTTCATCAGGACAGTGCTGTGCTGCTCACTCCCCAAAGAAAATACTTATATTAGAAAATATTCTCTCTTTTGGGGAAAACAAATTAAAAATCCCTTTTCCTGAGGGATTCCAAGCTTGGTCAGAATCTCCTTTTCCAGGCACACATTGTGCTGCCTCTCCTTTGGGAACAGCTGTCCTGCCAAATATTTGTGACAGCAGGAAACCAGTGCTGGGTTTGTGCTGCTGGGGCTGCTGTCACTGCCAGCAGGGCTCCAGCCGTGCTGGGTGCCCCTGAGCACCCCTGGGAGGGCACAGAAATGAACTGGGCTGTGTCCTCAGGCAGGCTGTTCTCTTCAGGAAAGATAAACTTGGGAAATGAAAGAATTTTTTTACCTGATCAGTAATTTTCTTCTTTTTGTGCAGCTGCTAAACCTCTGGTTTGCCTTTGTCAAAACCCACAATTTAAATGCATAACACTTAAGCTTTTAGATTGGTGTCTTTCCTGGCAGGTGCCTAAGGAAAAATGCCCAAAGTTCTTTGGGGAGAAAAAATCCATTTTAACCTGTGTTTTGGAAAGTGTAATTTGGAACATCAACCTTCTGTTGTGAAGACAGAAAAAGTAAAATGTGTGGAGAAAAGCATAACCCTTTAAAGCGAGGGTTGAGAAAGTGGCTGCTGTGGGTTTGAAGAGTTGCCGTGTCAAAACAAACCTGCCTGGACACCCTGCAGGGATCAGGAGCCTCCTGAGGGCACTGGGATGCAGGGAAAGGGCTCAAGGGGAGCCAGGGCAGGGAGGTTTGATTTTATCACTCAGGTTTATTTTAATCTTTGCTGTGGAAGAGCTCCCAGCCTGTCCCTGGCCAGCTGAGGGGTTCCCTCTCCCTGATCCTCAGGGGAGACCAGGGGCTCCTCCCTGGCCTTGGGTCCTTTGTGAGTGTCAGCAGCAAAGGATGGGAATGGAAATATGGGAATGGGAATATGGGACTGGGAATGTAGGAATGGGAATATGGGAATGGGAATATGGGACTGGGAATGGGAATATGGGAATGGGAATATGGGACTGGGGATGGGAATATGGGAATGGGAATATGGGACTGGGGATGGGAATATGGGACTGGGACTGTGCCTGGCAGTGCCAGTGCTCCCTGGGGCTCTGCTGCAGGCACTGCTGCTCAGTGCAGCTCCTGGTGCTGCTGGGCTGTTCAGTTCAGGTCCCTGCTGAGCCCCAGGCTGTTCTCCCCCCAGGTGCCCCCAGGAGTGGCCGTGCTGGCAGTGGGACCCTGGCCCTGAGCCCTCTGCCCGTCCCCCAGGGGCACTGGGGCACCTTCCATGCCCAGAGCCCAGGAACTGCCAGCGCTGGAACTGCCCCTGCCGCCGTGTCCCAGAGCAGGAGAGCTGCCAACAGAGCAGCTCTGGCACACCCGGGGCACACAGCAGCCTGGAGAGCCCAGCACGGACACACACCCCCTGGCCAGCTCTGGAGCAGCCCCACACGGGCACCACGGGCCCTGCAGAGAGAACCAGAGGGTGGGAGTGCTCCTGGGGCTGCTCCCAGTGCTCCCAGTGCTCCCAGCTCCAGCCCTGGGCTGCCCCAGCCCTTTCCCAGTGCAGGGACACAGCAGGGCTCTGCCCAGCTCACAGCTCTCTCCTCGCCTCCTGCCACCAAGCACAGCGAGGTGCCAACTCCTAAAGCTTCTCTCCTGACTCCAACGCTCGGATTTCCTCCTCCAAGAAGAGAAATGGCAGCGTCTGCATCTCCCCCCCGAGCTGGGATTTCCATGGGAAAAGCAGGAACGCTTCCCACGGGGAAAAGGAACCCTCCAGGGGTGACACCTGCCCACCTGAGGAGCACTCACAGCCGGGATGCTGCAGTTCCAACCTCTGCAACCCCACCACAGGCAGCTCCAGGGGACCTTGGCTCAGACTATTCCAGAGCCACACAGGCCAGGCCCCTTCAGCTGTCCCCTCTTCCATCTCTGCAGCAGGAAACCACAAGGAAGAATTCAGCCTCAGTTGTAACAAACAGCTCTGAGCACCCAGCCCAGCTGCCTGCTCCTCACACCCTCCCACCAGGCAGCAGAAATTCTTCATTCCTGATGGAAGCTCCAGCTCCTGAAGAATTCCTTCCCTCTCCATTCCAGGCTGGCACAGCTGATGGGCAGCAGCCCCTCTCTTTGCACAGGGATCTCAATTGCACCAAGCACGTTCCCCCAGAGACCAACAGGAGCTCTCAGGAAATGGCTCTGCAAGGAGATGCTGCTCCCTGGGCAGTGACAGGGACACCTGGAAAATCTCCCTCCCCTGAGAGCCCACAGCCTGCTCTGAGCCCATCCTCATCCATCCAGCTGTGGATTTCCACATTAAAACCTTCCCCAACTACTAAAGAGCTCAAAGAAGCCACACCTGCCCTTTCTCCAGCAATGCCCACCTTTGGGAACGGTGATCTCCAGCCCTGGGATTCTGTCCCTGCAGAGCTTCAGCCTCCTCCTCCTGCTCCTGCTGGTGCTGGGGTGCAGCCCATGGGCCCCCACACCCCGACCCCCTCATCCCCAGCTCCTGCCTCTGGGTCCCAGCTCCAAGGAGCTTCTGCCCCTCCTGTGCCTCGGGGAGCCTTGCCTGGGATGCTGCAGGTGAGCACAGGGAGAAGAAGCAAACCTGGTTCTCCAGCACTGTCCCCAGCAGGCAGCCCTGTCCCCAAAAATGATTCTCCAGCACTGTCCCCAGCAGCCAGCCCTGTCCCCAAACCTGAGTCCCCAGCATCCAGCCCTGTCCCCAAAAATGATTCTCCAGCACTGTCCCCAGCAGCCAGTCCTGTCCCCAGCCCTGTCCCCAGCCCTGGGTCCCCAGCAAGGTCCCCAGAAGCCAGTCCTGTCCCTAGCCCTGGGTCCCCAGCAGCCAGCCCTGTCCCCAGCCCTGTCCCCAGCCCTGGGTCCCCAGCAAGGTCCCCAGCAGCCAGCCCTGTCCCCAGCCCTGTCCCCAGCCCCTCTGGAGCACACAGCCACAGGGACCAGGCACTTCCCCTTCCCAGCCTTGTCCCTCCCAGCCCCACCATGCTGGGAGCTGCTGCTCCTCTCCTGCTCCCATCCCCAGGCCAGGGGAGCCCCCCCAGCCCCAGCACAGCCCCTCCTGCTCTGGGGGTGCCCAGCGAGCTCCCAGCACCCCTGGCCCAGGCTCTGGGGCACCAGTTCAGGATGTCCCTGGATGCAGCTGCCAGGACCCTCAGCACAGCCACAGGTGACCCCCTGACCCTGCTGCCCTCGTCCCCACACTTGTCCTTTCTGCTGAAGAGCACTGATGGCATGATCTGCCTGCAGCCCATGCAGGATTCCCCTCTCCCCACAGAATTCCCAAATTCCAGCCTTGGGGGCCTGCTTTCCATCCAGCAAATCCTGGCAGCCCCCAATTCCTCAGCGCTGGGCCTTGCAAACTTCCCCCTGAGCCCCCCCAGCCTGGTGCTGGTCAGGCCTGTGTTTGTGCTGCTGCCCAGTGACAGGGCTCTGCCCCAGCTGCTGCCCCCTCCTCAGGGCCACCACAGCCTGGCCACAGCTGTGGGGACACCTGGGAGCAGCCAGGGTGTCCCAGTGAGAGCCAGTCCCTCTGATGCCACTGGCAGCTCTGTGGCACCTCAAGCTGCTCTGTCCACTGGGCCCAAGCAGCAAGCAGAGGGAGCAAAAGGGATTTCTGAGGCAGTGCCAGCTCCTCCTGCTCCTCCAGCCCCCAGGGGCTTGTCCCCAGCTGTCACCTCAGCCCCAGCTTCTGTGCTGGAGCCCAGGCTGAGCCCCCCGGTGCAGACCGTGCCCAGGCTGCCCGAGGAGATGCAGATTCCTGCTCGCCATGCCCAGCAGGCCACGGGCACTGCTTTGCTTCCCCTGCCAGCAGAGCCTGGCACCTCCCCTGTGTCCACTCAGAGCCTCCAGCCTTCCCCCAACGTGTATTCCAGCACTGCAAGGCCACAGTCCTCATCTGGAGCTCCTCTCCTGCCAGCAAAGGGGCCCCGTGGCTCCCCAGAGCCTGGCAGCAGTGGCTCAGTGCCCAGCCCCAGCCCAGCCCAGGGCAGACCCCTGCCCCAAAGATCTATGAATTGTAATAGTTGGACTCCTCTTCCTGTGGAGTGGAAACTTCTAAAAACAGAACTGGCCAACAAACTCAACAATCATCTCCGGATTTATGCTTGAAACTTTTCAAAATATTTCTTAGACTAGACCATACCGAGGACAAAATCCTGGCCCCATTTAATTCCATGATATCAGGTCTGACACTTCCTTACCTCTAATCCTGTCAGTAACTTGGTAAAAACAGACTTATGGACCTGCATATTAGCGCAGCAAATATTTTTTCAGTTTAAGGCAAGTAGTTTTGGAGATGTGTCTTTTTTTACTTGTTTCTTTTTAAGAACTTAAAAAAAAAATCACTCTTGGCCCTGGAAATTAAACCATTCTTCATATATTATCATCACCTGAAAGAAATATGCAGGCCAAGAGCCGTACATCAGTTATTCCTTTGTAAATTCATCTTATATCTTTCTACAAGTATGCCAGCCAGAAAATGAAGGTCAAAGAAATCATACCCTCACTGATAAACAAGGCTGGAAAAGTGGTGGCAAGAGATGAGAAAACTGGGGTACTCAACAACTTTTTGTCTTAGTCCTCTCTTGCAACCTCTCTTCCCTTACCACTCAAGTAGACAAATTGCAAGACATGGACAGGGGGTCCTTCCCATAAGGGAGAGAAAATCAGCGCTTCCAGGCCACCAGAGGAACATCCCCTCCAGCTGACAGGAGCCTCTGGACTTTGGCTGCCCCAAGTTTGTGTAATTAACTGCACAATCCCAGCCTAATTCCCTGC
>JAOTQZ010000948.1:1283840-1297952 GCA_026546895.1 Pogonocichla stellata | reverse complement strand
TGTGCCTGCCACAGCTCAGACCCCCATCCCTGCTGGACATCCTGGGCTCCCTGTGCCTGCCACAGCTCAGACCCCCATCCCTGCTGGACATCCTGGGCTCCCTGTGCCTGCCACAGCTCAGACCCCCAGCCCTGCTGGACATCCTGGGCTCCCTGTGCCTGCCACAGCTCAAACCCTCATCACCACTGGAAATCCTCGTCTCACCCAACGTCTGGAGCTGGAGCTCAGCCCCGCTGTGCCTCAGCCCTTCAGAATCACACAGAGACCAGCACCAGCACCAGCAGCTCCGTTTCCCACAGAGGCCCAAAGGAAAACAGCGATTTCTGGGGAAGCTGTGGCTGTGCTGGCCCCTGCAGGGATGGCTGCCAGCTCTGCTGCACCTGCCCCAGCTCCTGCTGAACTGCTCTCCCAGCCCAGCACGGGACAAAGCACGAGGCCAACCAAAACCAGCCCCAGTGCAGGACAAACAGCAGCTGGGAAATCCCTGGGGAGCAGCACGGCTCCACCAGCAACGTTCAGCTCAAGGACACCACAGCCCCCATCAGCAGCCCTGGGCAACGAGCTGGGCTTCACTCCAGCCCAGCCAGCAGTGTCCACTGCCTCTGGCACTGCCCTGGGACATCCCAAACCCACCCAGGGCACCACAGCCTCTGTCCTGGGACATCCCAGACCCACCCAGGGCACCACAGCCTCTGCCCTGGGGCATCCCAAACCCACCCAGAGCACCACAGCCTCTGCCCTGGCACATCCCAAACCCACCCAGGGCACAGCCCAGGCTGCAGCAGCGGGCACTCCTGTCCCTGCAGCCAGGGCTGACGGTGTCACTGCTCCCCCCCAAGGCACAGAGCTGCTGCACCCACCAGCCCCAGCCCTGCAGCCTGACCCAGACGTGGTGCTGGAGCCCTCAGGGGCGCTGCCTGCAGCGCTGGGGGACGGGGAGGGGGCAGATGCAGCCCCCAGCAGGCAGCTGCTCACTCAGGCACCCGGGTCTGCTGCACAGCCAGCATCACCCAGGCTCCTGCTGGAGGAGGTGTCCCACCCTCTGGAGAACATATCCCACCCTCTGGAGAACAGATCCCACCTCGTGGAGAACAGATCCCAACCTTTGCAGAATGTATCCCACCCACTAGAGAACGTATCCTACCCCCTGGATGAGGTATCCCACCTTCTGGAGAACATGTCCCACCGTTTGGAGAACGTATCCCACCCTCTGGAGGAGGTGTCCCAACCTCTGGAGAATGTTTCCCACCGTTTGGAGAATGCATCCCACCCTCTGGAGAACATATCCCTTGCTCTGGAGAATGTATCCCACCCTCAGGAGGAGATGTTCCACCCTCTGGAGAATATATCCCACCCTGTGGAAGTATCACACATTTTGGAGAACGTATCCCACCCTCTGGAGAATATATCCCACCCTTTGGACGAGGTGTCCCACCCTCTGGAGAAGATGTTCCACCGACCGGAGAAAGTATCCCACCCTCTGGAGAACATATCCCACTCTCTGGAGAAGGTATCTCACCCTCTGGACGAGCTCTTCCACCCTCTGGAGAACGCATCTCACCATTTGGAGAAGGTATCCCACCCTCTGGATGAGGTATCCCACCATTTGGAGAACATATCCCACCTGCTGGAAAATGTATCTCACCCTCTGGAGAAGATGTTCCACCATTTGGACGAGGTATCCCACCCTTTGGAGAACATATCCCACCTGCTGGAAAATGTATCTCATCCTCTGGAGAAGGTATCCCACTCTCTGGACAAGGTGTTCCACCCTCTGGAGAACGTATCCCACCCTCTGGAGGTGTCCCCCCCTCTGGATGAGGATGCCCTGGAACTGCAGGAGGATGCCCTGGAGCTGGACCCCGGTCACTCCAGCCCTGGCCCCGCTGCCCGGCCCCCCACACCCCCAGCAGCTCCTGGCCCCGCTGATGAGCTCGTTAATCGCGGCACTAATGAGCCGGCAGCCGATGGCCCCGAGCCGTTCCCGGGCGGGGATCTCAGCCCGGTGCCGCCGAACCCGGAGCGCCCCTGGAGCATCCCCGGGAGCGCGGAGGCTGCGACAGCGGCGGGACAGCCCCGGCTGGGTGCTGCGGGCACTGCCCCGGCCCGGGGGCCGCTGCTGAGCACGGAGCAGGCGGAGGAGGAGCGCAGGACCAGGGAGGTGACAGACGGAGCAGCTGAAGCCTTGGGGACAGAGCTGGGGACAGTGGTGACACTGGAGCCCGGAGCGCTGCGGAGCGGCTCACACCAGCGGAGCGCGGATGTCGCCGTGCTGGACGGGCAAGTACCCCTGGCTCCTGCTTTGGCTGCTGCTGCTGCAGCCTGCCTGCGTTTCATTTCATCATCCTGGTTTCATTTTATCCCTTTTTTCCCTTTTTTTCCCAGCCTCGCCATCGTGAGCGACTCCTGCGGCTCCGGGAACCACTCGGTGCGGCTGAGCCTGAGCCCTGCCGGGGACACGGAGCCCTCCCAGGACACGGAGCCCTCCCGGGACACGGAGCCCTCCCGGGACACCTTCCTGGCCCTGGTGGCCCTGCAGAGCAACAGCAGCCGGGCTGTGCTGCAGATCCACTCGTGCTGCGTGAGCCCCTCTGCCAGCCCCGGGGCTGCGGGGGCCCAGTGCTGCCTCTTCCGCAGGTGGGAATGGGGAAAACCTCCCTTCGCTGGGGATTTGTGGAAATGAACCATCCTGCTCCCCCCCCGGGGGCTGTCACAGGTGTGCAGCATCCCCTTCCTGCTGGGGAGGCACATCCCAGTACACCCCAGGGAATCCCAGCACACCCCAGTACATCCCAGCACATCCCAGTACAAGCACATCCCAGCCAGGCTTCTCCACACCCCATTTCAACTCTCAGCTGCCTGCCCGAGGCCAGGGGACCGGGAGGACTCATTACCTGGGGTTTGTGAAGCTGCTGGGTGTGAAATGTGTGTTCCAGGCAGCTCAGGGGTTGATGGGCACGCTGCACCAAAACCAATCTCCCAAACCAGCTCTGCTGCTCTGGGGCTCCTGAGCAGGGCAGTGCTGATGTTTTGGGGATTTTCCTGTGGCTCAGATCAGGGTGCAGGGCTGTGCTGATGTTTTGGGGATTTTCCTGTGGCTCACATCAGGGTGCAGGGCTGTGCTGTGGGGTTTGTGCAGAGCTGAGCCAGCAGATCAGCTCGGGGAGAGCTGGGATTTGGAGCTGTTTGCTGTCTGTTCCTGCCAGGCTGCCCTTGGAGTGCAGACACATCCAGCTGCTGCAGGGGGGCAGCTCCAGAGCCGCCAGCTTCTCCATCCAGCTGTTCCAGATGCTGAACCACTCGGTGGCCTACCTGCACTGCGAGCTGAGGGTGTGCCAGCCAGGCTGTGAGCAGGTACTGGGGGGGAGCACAGACCCAGCAGGGATTTGGGGCTCCCAGAGTCTCCTCACCAAGGTCTGGGGGAGGAGTCAGTGCTGTGGAATGGTGACAGTCAGTAATCCCTGAGGAAAGGAAATTAGGGAATGAACATTTACATTTGTGCTGGCCCAAGAACTGGTAATTCACCATTTGGAAAGGCAGCAGAGGTGCAAAAGACTGAGGAGCCCCAGGCCCTGGGGCAGGAGGTTCTGTCCAGGACACTTCCAGGTGTTTTCCATGTCTTTCCCAGGGCTGCTTGGAAAGTGTGGAGCCCCTTCCCCAGCCCAGTGACAGGAGCAGCCATGGAAACCTGCCCAGCCTGGTCTCCCTCGGGCCCCTTTGGAGGATGAACAACAGGTTTCTGTACAAAGCAGTGGAAGGTGGGGCTCTCCTGGTTTTGTTTCTCTTGCAGAGGTTTCTGCTCAGCTTTTCCTGCTGCAGGAAAATCATCACATCTTTAAAAACTTTCTTGATTAGGTTATATCCCAACAACTCCTCACGTTTGTGTTGGCCTCCCTGAATCCCAGACATGGGGGTTCATCAGTGTCACATCCAACAGAGCTCCAGCCAGGAGACACAGCCACAGGCACCCTGTGGAGGAACTGAAGCTTTAGGAGGAGGAAAGGGGAGAAAAATGAGGCAGAATGTTCTTTCTGTAAAAATTGCAGCATTTTGGAGCAGAATGAGGTTGGCCATAGGTCAGGAGAGTTCATGGCTGAAATACAGAAGCTGGTTAATGTTAATTAAATGTTTATAGCTGTTAGAAAGGAGTGACACTGAGCTGGTAAAGCATGAACAACTTCTCAAAACCCACTGGCACCACCCAAACTCCTTGTTCCTTTGTTTGTTTGTGCCAAGAACATTTCTCACTGCTCCATTCCCTCTCTCTCTGTGCCCAGGTGCTGCTCCTGCCACGCTGCTGCCCGTGCTGCTGGCATCCCTGGCTGCCTGTGCCATGCTGGGCACTGCTCTCATGGGGCTGTGGCTGCACCAGCGGCACAGAGCCAAGCCCAGCCACCCTCCCCAGCTCAGAGAGCTCCAGGGGCTGTGATCCCGAGCAGCTGAAGGGCTCCTGCAGCTCCTCCAGCCACCAGAGAAGCAGCTGGATTTGCTTTGCTTCTGTAGAGTTTCTGCTGAGGCAGGGAGCAGGAGATGCCACCTCTGCTCCCAGCCTGCCTCTCCCTCCTTCCTTTCCTTCTGCATCAGCCACCCCACAAGCTGCAGGGTAGAGAAGGAATCCGTGTAGTGCTGCAGGGAGAGCAGAGCTGAGAGCCCAGCAGGGGCTGGGCACAGAAATGGGGCAGCAGAGAGGAGATCAGGGGGCAGGAGAACCAGGTGAACACAGCACTGTGCACTGGAGCCTCCAGCAGGAGAAACGGTGGGAAATGATGGAACTGGCTGTGGGGACAGGACCCAGGAGCTCCAGAGATGTTCCCCTCAGCTTTACAGCTTTTCTCATCTCTGAGGAGCCTTTCCCTTCAGTCCTATTGCTGTTTTCTCCAAGCCCCCACCAAAGGTCAGAGGACTCCAGCAGCAGACTGGAATCTGCTGGAATGCACTGGGGAAAATCCTCCAGAGGATGTGGGACACAAACTGGGGCACACTGGGGTTCAGGGGTGGCTGTGGGAGGGCAGAGTGGGGCTCCAGCCCCACATCCCCCTGTCCCAGAGGAGCTGGGGCTGCTCCATCCTGCCCAGGACCTGCTGCTGCTGGAGAAGAACAGAGAGACCTGGGGAGCTGCAACCCCCTGAGAGAGAGCAAGGAAAGCATCTCTGGGGAGGAGGAGGATGATGATGATGATGGTGATGATGATGATGATGATGATATCCCCTGTGCTGGGAATGACCAGCAGGATACCTCACCTCCTGCTCCTGCCCTCAGAGCTGCAACACTCCCCAGCTGCTGGCCCAGAAATGCAGCTGGAAGGGCTGGGGAGGGAGAGAAGCAGGAGCTGCAGCCGTGGGCTGAGTGTTCCCCCAGTGCCTCCCGTCCCCCTGAGCTCCCAAATAAACCTGAGCACCGCAGTGTTTGTCTGGTCTGTGCCTGCACGGGGCCCCTTGTCCTTGTCCTCAGCTCCACAGCTGGGTTGGCAGGAGGGGAGCAGGGCATCATCCAGGTGGGCATTTCCTGGGGAGTGCCAGGCAACTGGCAACAATCACCTTCTAATTGGGTTTTTTTTTCTCCCTAAAAGGCTGCAGAGCCTGGCTGGCTTTTTTTCCTTTTTTTTTTCCTTCTTTCCTCAAAAGAAGGGAGTCTGCTGCCAGAACCCCTGGTGTCAGTGCAAAAGAAATAACTCACATTTCCACCTGGCTCAGGCTTCCTCCAAGGATTTCTTCAAGATTCTGCTACAGAAGTAAAAATCCCAGGTCAAGGCTTACTGGCAGTGAGACAATTAACCTGCAGCAGTGCTAATTATTATTTGTATTGTGGTAGCACTGAGGAAATCTGCACCACCTTGTATTTGACACTGAGCTACCTCCAGAGAGAGCTGAGGCATTAAAAACACAAATGCACAAGAGCCAGACAAGAGTTTGTAAAGCCCTTGTCAGCTGAAGGTGTGTGTGCTGCTCCTGGTGAGAGTCAAACTGCTCCGACCAGACTTTGTTCCTCCAAACACCCGTTTCCAGGGATTTGACAGCAGGTTTTCTTTTATCCCTGAGGGAACTGCTCTGGTTCACCACATTTCTGGTATTTCTGCTGAGGTTTTTTTCTCAGGCTCATGCACTCATGTGCAAGCTCTGGTTGTTTGGGGGTTTGTCCTGTTCTTTATCTTTCTAGGTGTTTTCCACCTGTCCTTCTGGGGGACTTTTTAAATTCGATTTTTAATCTTTCTGGAGTGTTTTCTATCTGTTCTTCCAGCTTCTTCTGGGGGATTTTTAAAATTCAGTGTTTCATCTTTCTGGAGTGTTTTCCACCTCTCCATCCAGCTACTTCTGGGGGGTTTTTTAAACTCAGTTTTTAATCTTCCTGGAGTGTTTTCTACCTGTCCTTCCAGCTACTTTTGAGGGTTTTTTTTAAACTCAGTTTTTTATCTTTCTGGAGTGTTTTCCACCTCTCCATCCAGCTGCTCCTGGGGTTCTTTTCCTCTGTTCTTTCTGGAGTGTTTTCCACGCCTCTCACACACGATTCTGCCTCGTGGATTTCTCTGTTCCCTTTGAGCATCACCCTGCCCCACCTCCCCACCTCGCTCCCCCCCAGCTGTGCCGATCCCTCAGGTGAGGAATCCCTCTTTGCACCGCTTCCCACCTGGAATTCCTGGAGGATTTGCTGGATAGGAGACAGCAGAGCCACATTGCCAGGCTGGAGCTGAGCCTGACAGTGAGGATCCACCTCTGGGATCATGCCAGGTGAATCCCCACCTCCCAGGGCAGGGCAGGGCAGGGCAGGAGGAGCTCTGTGCCTCCTCACGCCGAGGCAGCAGCAGGAGCTGCGCCAGCTGTGCCAGCTGTGCCATGGGTGCGGAGCGGGGCCGGCAGCTGGGCAGCCTGACCGTGTTCAGCAGGGAGGATTTCGAGGAGGACTGGCTGCGGGTGGCCAGCGGCGGCTTCAGCCACGTCTACCAGGTGAAGCACAGGAGGTGGAGGACGGTCTATGCAGTGAAGTGCTCCCCGTTCCTGCTGCAGGACTCCAGCACGGACAGGTGACCCCCGGGCAGCACAGCTGGGTGGGGTTGGGGATAAAACTCTGCGGGAAATCGGGGGGGAGCCGAAGGGAGGGGGGGGTTGGAGTTCTCTGTCTCGTGTGGATGTGCAAAGGGACACAAGGGGCACGGGACAGACCTCACACCTGGGGCTCAGCATTAAAGCAGCCTGGTGGCTTTTCTGCAGCTTCCACTGGGCTGATTTGGGCTGATGTGTATCAATCAAACTGAATTCATCACCAAAATCGCCACGTTTAAAGCTGTGGGGCAGAGGATTTACAGCTGGTTTTGGTGCCCTGCTCCTGTAGCCTCCAGACATCTCTTTCCTGCCCGTGGTGCACCTGCAGCTCCTCTCTGCTCCTCACTCTGCAGAGAATCTTCTGGTGCCCTGCTTGTGTCTGGGGATGGAGCAGGGCCAGGCAATCACAGCCACTGCTGATAACACACCCAATACAGGCAGAGCTGATGGGAAAACAGCAGAGTTGATGGAGTTATTTAATTTAAAATTTTATTCCTTTCAATTTGGGAGGATCCTGCCTGGATAAAAATCTCACTTTTGTTACTGACAACAGCTGAGTTCAGGCTGAGCAGTGACTGTCCTCAGTTTGCTCTGCAGATATTACTTTTCCATTTTGTTCTCGTTTGGGTGGGGGGAAAAGAGTCAAATAATCAGTGTTAATAATTACTTCTGTGTTTTATCAATTGTAGTAAAATCCCTGAGGTTCCTCAACCTGTGGGTAGGTCTCGCTGTGAGGAGCTTGCTAGAGGAAGTCTGAAGAAGATTTTGCTTGGCTGAACCATTTTTATCAATGAATGGCCTGGCCTAATTGCTGGCAGCCCGGCTCCATTCCCAGGCTGTGCTTTTTCCAGGCACTCCTGGCACTTTGCTGCTTGGCTGCCCCCGGGGCGCCCCGGGCACCCCAGACTCGCTCGGCAGGTCGGGAGAGGGGAAACTCCGGAGGATTTGGAGAAACAGGTCTGCCAGAGCTGGCAGGGAGGAGCAGACGTGCCTGGGTGCCCCTGGGAGCAGAGTCACCGCGCCCAGGGATGGAGCTGCGGGCACAGGTGGAGCTGCAGGAGCTGTGCTGCCCCCGGCACCCAGGGAAACGCTGGGAATGCCATGGGGTACAGTGCTGTGGCTGGGGAGGAGCCTTAAAGCTCATTTCATTCCATCCCTGCCATGGCCAGGGGCACCTTCCCTTTCCCAAGCTGGCCTTGGACGCTCCCAGGGACGGGGCAGCCTCTGGGAATTCCATCCCAGCCCCTCAGAGGGAAGGATCCCACCCCAGGATCCCACCCTGCCCTGCCCTGTGGCAGTTTAGAGCCATTTCACCTGTGACAAGCACGGGCTGTGTCATCACTGCTAAGGATTGAAATAAGTGCCAGTTTTTCATCTCTTCCTTTTTGGCTGATTTTGCCCAAATAAACCTCAGCTCATTTTGAGGAGTCACAACAAGTTCCATGTCAGATTTTAGTCTGCAGAAGTGTGGCAGCATTATCATCAGCTCAAGGGGGGATTTGGGATGAATCTTTTTGGGGCAGGCAGTGCTCAGAAAGGCTGGGTATCACTGAGTTACAGCAGAGTTCCTGAGCCAGTGAATCAACTGATAAAATTGCTTGCTCCCACTGTAGTTTTAATTTTTTATTTTCAATTTTCCAGGACCAGCATGAACTGTCTAATGGAGGAGGCGAGCAAGATGGAGAAAATCAAATTCCAGCACATTGTCACCATCTATGGGGTGTGCAACAGCCCTCTGGGGATAGTGATGGAATATATGGCCAGGGGGTCCTTGGAGAGGATCCTCCCCACTCACAGGATGTCCTGGCAGCTGAAATTCCGGGTGATCCATGAGATGGGCTTGGCCATGAATTTCCTGCACAGCATGAGCCCCCCTCTGCTGCACCTGGATCTGAAGCCAGGGAATGTTCTCCTGGATGGGAACATGCACGTCAAGGTGAGGCCTTGCTGCTGGGTTTGGCATTTCTCAGATAAGAGCCAGGTTATTTCTGCCAGACGAGTCCAGAATCGCAGTAAATCAGGTTCTTCAGGAGCACTCCATGGAAGATTCACCTGTGGGGTGTTTAACAAGCAGCTGGTGAGCAAATTACACGCTGCTCTCAAGATCAGACAGGGAGTCTGGGCCAGCACTGGGAATTTAAGGCTCCAGCTGGACTCGGTGGCTGCAGGAACTTTTAAAGATACATATATATATATATGAAGATAACCTTTATCAAGTTCCAGCTGCTCACACCTCCTCCTGTCCCTGATCCCCAAGGATGGGGGATGTCCAGGTGGGAGCATTTTGGGGCACTTTCCCTCGTTGTGCTTGCAGATCTCTGACTTTGGGCTGTCCAAGTGGATGGAGCAATCCAGCAGGATGCAGTACATCGAGAGCTCAGCCCTGAGGGGCACCCTGAGCTACATCCCCCCCGAAATGTTCCTGCAGAACAGCAAACCCCCGGGCATCAAGTACGACGTGTACAGGTGAGGGCTGGCCCAGGGGTGTCCCCAGGCTCAGTTTGTTTAAATTCTGATTTTCTGCTTTGTAGAACATGGGGGACACACTGGGGTGCCCTGGTGGAGGCTGGGAGGGAGGGGGATTCTCTGTGGATAATCATCATCCCAATCCTGCATTGCCCCAGGTGCCATCACACCCTGCTCCTATAAAAGCCTGTGAGATCAGAGCCCAGAACAGCCAGTGCTGCTGAGATTGATTTTAGAACTATTCCAATATTGCCTTATCTGCCTCAGTGTTCATTCTGGTCAGGAACAGGCAGAGAAGAGATTTCAGCTTGGTTTTTGTCCTTTTGGGAAAGGAGCTTGGCAGCATGAGCTCCATGTTTGTGCCTGGAAATTCCTCAGCTCCTTGGCATTTACAGCACAGGATAACCCAAGGCAAGAGGGAAAGGAGGATTTGCACAGCTACAGGAACTTGCAGGAGCCCTAAACCCCAATGGGAATAAAGTGGAAAAAAGGCACTGAGAGCCTGACTTTGGCAGGAAAGGCTCCAAGTCCCTCATTCACTGCACTGACCCTTTGCAGGGTGGTGACCCCACTCTTAGGGGAGATGTGAGGCAGAATTATAAGGCCTGAGGGATGAAATCCTTCTGCTCTGGGGGATGAAATCCTCCCCTCCTGAAGAACTTCCTTCCTGATCTCCCCATTTCTCGAGGAGGCAGAAGCAATAAGTGCAATTAATGTCTGAGTGCTCACAGCCTCTCCCCTCCCACAGCTTCGGGATCGTCATCTGGGAGGTCCTCATGCAGAAGAAACCCTACGCAGGTAAACACAAACCCTGCACCTGTGGAACCTTGATTCCAGCCCCTGTCCCAGGGCAAACACCCAGAGGGTGCTGGCCTTTCCCATCCCCAGGGGCCAACATGATGGCCATCATCGTGAAGGTGGCAGCGGGGAAGAGGCCGGGGCTGGAGCTGGTCAGGGACGACTGGCCCGGGGAGTGCCACCAGATGCTCGACCTGATGAAGAGGTGCTGGGACCAGGACCCCAAGCAGAGGCCAAGCTTTGCAGGTGTGGGTTAACCAAGGGCTGACAAGCAGGGGATGAGTTTGTGCCCAGTTTTGTGCCCAGTTTTGTGCCCAGTTTTGTGCCCAGTTTTCCCAGCTGCATCTCTGAGGTTTAACAGTTTGGTGCCCTCTGGCTGTAAGGGTAGGGAGGGAGGAAAAAATACAGCACCACAGGTTTCATCCAGAAAGCAGAAACAGCGATTTATTGCAGGAACAGACACATTTTTATAGGCTGGTTCACAGAACCAAGGATAGAATTAAGCTCATTTGTCCAAGGAATGCAACACCTTTTGTAAACATGCTTTTACCAAAATATCATATTCCTCACACACTCCTCCTGTCCACAACACCAAGTGTTAAACTTTTCTATTAACTCTTTCCCTTCTGTTTTCCTTTGAGTAGCTTGAGAAAACTCAAACTGCTTCTTTCCCCTGGCTCTCACCAGTACCCACAGAGCCCTTTTGCTGTCCCACATCCCCTCCCTCCCTCTTCCCTCCCTTCCCACGTGGGTCCTGCCTGGCTCTGGAGCCTGGCTCAGCTGAGCTGCTCTGCCCTGGCAGATATCCCCGTGGAGACAGACGTGCTGCTGGCTCTGATCCAGAGCCTGGTGCAGGACCCCGAGAACGAGCGCCTGGTCAGGAAGATGTCCCACAAACCACCCATCTCCAGGAGCCAGCAGGTGAGGAGAACCCTGTTGCAGAAAGTAGAGATATTATTTTAAAAAAAAAAATTATAAAATATGGTTTAGGCCCTGCTAGTCTAGCCAAGCCAGCAGTAGCTTGGAAGCTCCCATACAAAAGGATCAGGGGAATACCAGAATTTGAGTATCAGAATTATCAGAATCAGAGTTTGTTAACACAGCAACCTATTCTGGAGAGAAAAAAAAGTTTGCAGCTGCATAAACAATGAATATGTCCCATGAGAATCAGTGAAGAAAATACGTAAACAATCCAAGAATAGAGAGATTTAATGGAAAGGTAAAATACCAGCTACCAGCAAGGAAACTACCAGCCAATCAGAGTTCCACATGAGGCTGTAAAAACTGTATAAAAATGAGTGATGTGAATAATGGTCTTTCTGCATGAAAAAAACTAAGTCCCATCTGCTTATTATTGCAGCAGAACCCCCCTGGGCCACTCAGGAAATTCCACTGCTCTAGACCTTCTTGCCAGATCTTAAGGTTTTTTCCCTCCCAAAGGCAGCACCTTCACAGGTTATGCCTCTGAAATTCATTTATGGGGATAAGAAACTTGCAAATGAATTAACAAATGCACTGAATGATAAATGGTCCGAGAGGAAAACTCTTTTCAGGTTTATCGTGGTGGCCTCAGTCACTAAAAGAAACTCAAGCAAACACAGTCACAGGGTTCTGTTCATGGCACAAAACTGAGGATGTTCCAGTTTGAACAACTCAAAAAAAAAGTTTTAAATCCCCATCTTTCTCTGGCTAAGAAAAAAAAACCAGGCTTCTGGGTAGTCACAATGTAATCGCAGCTACTGGAGTAATTATGCCTAGAAAACAGGGAGAGATAGGAGCTGGGAATTATTGGTATTTAGAGAGTTTTGTCAAGCTGTGCAAGGAACCAGAAGCCTGAAGAGATGGGGGCTTGGGGGTCCCTGAACAACAAAGGAAATAATTTGGGGATGCTGCTGTGCAGCCAGGAAGCAGAATGGGTGTGTTTGGGAGCAAATGAGCACGAGGGGGAAAAGCTCATGGATATCCAGAGATCATCTTCAGGCTCCCCCACTCCTGCTGTGTCATGACTGGCTTAGCTGAGTTTTGGCTGCAAAAACAGGATTGGATTAAAAAACTCTCAAATGGTGGCACAAAGCTGCAGAGCAGCAGCAAAGGACTTTGTGCAAGCATTACAGAACGCAAATAAACACTTTGTCTTATCCTTTTTCTTTCCTCTTTTCTGAAAACAAGGGTGACAAAGAGGAGTTCGCCTTCCCCCGAGACACCAGGGGTGGGGGTAAGTAGGGGACCGGCTTTAGGATTAAAATTAAAGAAAGGAAGCTATAAAAGTTGTTTATTTTGTTGTAGAAGGATGTGGCTCACAAAATTTTCATGTGGGTGACATTTTAAGTTAAGGAAAATGAGGTATTCAGGAAATAGGTACTGTGAGAGAGAGAGGCCAAATGTCCCAGTGCATGTAAAAGCCTCAGATGTGACTCGAGCTATGGCTCCATGGCCTTTTAAATTGTTTTAAATTTTAAAATTTATTTTAAAATTTAAATCTTAAATCCTGTCAAATTGTGCTCCAAGGAAGCAAGAAAGAGGGGAAAGTCTTTTGCATGAAATAAAAGTGATTTATTACTTTGGGAAACAAAAATGGCAAAAGTGCAACAACTTAAACATGGGGAAAATTCAAGGAGAAAGTACAAATCCTCAGCAAATTAGAGAAATTCTGGGGAAGGGTAAAGAATAAGCTTTATAAAGGCATTGTCCAAGGAGAAAAGTAAGAAATAAAACTGAGTCACATAGACTAATAAGATGTCAAGTTTTAAGGAATTTCCAAAGAAAAATTCCAAGAAGTAACCGGCACAAAACAAAATTGACAAGTAATTCAGAATAAATCGACAAAGTAAAAAAGTGTAATTTTAAACTAAACCATCAACTTGGGCAATAACAAAACATACCATTAATAAAAACCACACTGCAACACTCTCCCTCCCTTCTGGGAGTTTGTCACCCCTTGTCCCCCGTTTTTGTGTGTGTTCCTGACTTTAGGGCAGGACGAGCAGGAGGTTCCTGCCCCAGCTCTGTGCAGGGAGCCTGAGGAGCTGGGCAGGGAGAGGGAGAACGGCCTGACCCTGCTGCACCTGATGGTCCTGCAGGGCAACGTGGGCAAGGTGAGACCCGGAACGGGGGATGGGGCTTTAGGTGGCTCTTTAAAATGCTGTTTATTTTATTTAAATGATGCAGAAATTCACAGGTCATGGGCGACAAGAGCTCAGCCCACATCTTTTTTAGCCACAGCTGTGGGTTTGTCTGAAGCCATTCTAGTTCTGCTTACAATGCATTATAATCTTTTCATTGCAGAGCATTTTAAATCATGACAACCAATTAATACTTTTACTATTACCTATAGCCTATCATAACATAACATTACCATATTCACATTACTATTTTTTAATCACAAAAAGTTAGTGTGTTACAGTTTGAGCTAGAAGTTGTTTTTCAGTTTTTCCGCCGCGGAAAATTCTGAGATCTTTTCTCTACTTGCAACACGGCATTTTTGTTTGCCGGTGAAAATCTTTTTGCTTGGTAAAAACATCTTCTATTTGAGGTGGGTTTATCCTTTGCTCAGAGTCGTAAAAACCCTACTCACTCTTCCTACTCATTTACTCGTTGACCTTCTAGTCACCCAGCAAGACTAGCTCAGCAATTTTTTTCCTTCCATACCACAACCCATCATCGTTTCTATTCGTATTTACAAATGCCACGATCAGAGATTGCCGTGTTACCGCGCGACCCTCCTGCCCAACCCCTCTGTCTCCCAACCAAGGTGCGCTCGCTGCTGGGCCGCAGGGCCGGCGTCAACAGCGCGGCCGGGGGCGGCTGCACC
>JAOTQZ010000948.1:1263147-1274031 GCA_026546895.1 Pogonocichla stellata | reverse complement strand
CCAGAGCACCTGCAAAGAGCCTCCTGCAGCCTCCCCTTGGCAGGTATCAGGAGGAGCTGGGCTCCAGAGCACCTGCATGTCCTCCTCAGGTGATCTCAGGGCTAAGGAGACACCTCAGGCTCTGACACCATCAACCCTCTCCTTTTCCCCAGGCCCAGCGTGGCAGCTTGGTGAGGCAGAATGTTTTCCTCCTGTTTAAAAGGGTTTTGCTTTGCTTCTTTAAGTCCCTTTAAAGGCATTTTCTAGCTCTGTTAATTATTCATGACGCCTTAATTATGTTTAGTCCACCGTGATCGCTCTTTCTTTGGTGAAGAAAGTTGTTATTTGTGAGTCAAAAGCTCTTTATGAAGCAGACAGGCTGGTACCATCAGAAAGACTTGGGGGAGCAGTTGGAATTATTAAAAGAAGCTTTGATTAAAGACAGGGAGTTAATTTAACAAGAGTAACTGGTTTTATCTTTTTTTTTTTTCCCTAGGTGTGCAGAACAAATCACACCCATGGACGTGTCAGGCCTCACCTGGAGCAGCAGGACTCCCTCAGATGCCCCAGGAGATGGGCAGACCATTCTTTTTATCTTTTTTGGGTGCTGTGAATGGCTTTTGTCCACAGGCTCAGAAATAAAATTTGGCTGTAAGGGTGAATCTCAGAGCAGCTGCCTTTGATCCTGCCAGGCTCAGGCCAGACAGGCTGTAAACAAGCTGTTTGATCTGAAAATATCATTTATTCTGCTGTGTTTGGGAGGGGAGGGGGGCATTGGAGCTCCCCACTTTCCCTCAGTCACGGTGGCACTGAGGTGAATCATCCAACAAGGAGAATTCAGCCTCATTTGAACTCAGCAGCTCTGGACATTCTGGTTTCTGCTTTAACTGAGGGCTTCAGGGCAGGGATTATTCTGTGTTGGCTCAAAACTATGGAGAACTTTGGATCTGAAATGCCACTAAACTGAAATTTTAGTCTTTTGGCTCTTGGAGATGACAGCTTTCTTTCCTAGCAGTAAGAAGGATTTCCTTTTTATTATTTTATTTTTATATATAAAGAAAATAATCTTTATTTTAAAAGTGCTGATTGAGCCTGGCTGAGGGCCCACCTGCACAAACACCAAACCTGAGTGTGCAGCTTGAGAAAACAGCGCAACATCAATTGAAATATTCCAAAGTGACATCGTTAAATTATTAATAAATGATATATAAATTCAGCTGGGCACCTCTGCCTTGCAGCCCTTCCTGCTCCCGTCCTCCCCAGCCCATTTCTGCCTGGGAGAGGACAGAAACCTCAGACATTTCCTTTCTGCCTGTGCCTTTCTGTCTCATTCTCGTGGCTGCAGGCAAGACAAACACCAGAATTCCCAAGGATAGATGGGGGTAAGGGAGGAAAAAGGAGAATAGACTGAGAAGCAAGTGGGAAAAAAGGCAGATCTCAGGTGAGGGCAGATTTTCCTCTGTGTGTTTGCAGCTCCCTGGGGCCTGAGCCCCCCAAGCCGAGTGTGAACCAGAACAAAACAACCAGATCGACATCAGGGTGGCTTGTGCAAGTCTCTATTTAATGACAGTGCTGCAGGAAGACATTGGTTGGTGTCACATGTACCTGTGATGGGCATTTTATACATTCCTGACTCCCCTGGGAGTCGTGTTTGCACTGGAGATTTTCACCACAAGAGGTAGTGGCTTCATTTTGCCTGTTTTCCTTTTATTTTTTTTTAACTTTTTTTTTTTTTTTTTAATTTCAGCAGGGTTGGATAAGCTGGTTAGACCTACTGGAGTTAATTTACTCTTCAGCCAGGAAGATAAACAGTTCTGTGGAGTGGGAGCAAGCAGGCAAGCAGCAAACACAGTGCAGGCAGAATTCACTGGCTTTTAATTCAAACCTGTTTGGGGGTGCAGAGAGCCCCATCCAGGGCTGCAGCAAGCTGGGAATCACAGGGAGGGAAAGCAGGAACAGGAAGACTCAATAAGCAGAACTAAAGCTTCAATTATAAATCATGAATCACAAAAGAGGGGCTAGAGCAAGGCTCTGAAGTTCTCGAGGAACAAAGAAATGAAATCTTCTCATTAAGGTGGTTTTAAAAACCAGCTCAGGACCCTTCCCATCGCCAGCAGAAGTCTTTGGGGAGGCAGAGGTTTTGGTTTTTTTGTTTCCAGAGTGGAAGGAACAGTGAGGTCTGGATTTGCCAGGCTCAGGGCTGTGGGGAGTCCTGCAGGGTGCAGCTGGCTCGTGATGGGCTCTGAGCAGTTCCTACCAACAGGATCTCCTTGTGCCAGCTCACCCTGGCCGTGCTCTTGGCATTGCTTTATCCCTTGGAAAGCCAGAGGTGAGGATGGGGTTTGGTGCTGTCTCCACAAGGAAAAGGAAGGCTCAGTTCTGGGTTTCAAAGTGCTTCATGGGGAAGGAAAACCTGCTGCAGAGGTGGCCAGAGCTGGCACTGCCACCTTCCCAAGGGCACTGGGGATATTCACATTCCCCCAGTTTAGGAGTGTTAGGAAGGAGCAGCTTAAAATGTCCTGGGGATGAATGATGGGCTGCAGGTAACTGCTCCCAGCCAATATTGGAGCTCTGGAAATCACACCTGGTCCACGTGAAGGACAGAGACCTTTTCCAGCAGCGTTTTTTCCTCCATGGCATTTTGGAAGATTTTTTTCAGGTAGTGATTCAGGTGGGCTGAGCTGTAAGATTCTGCTTCTAAATTCAGGAAGAACATTTGGGAGCAAGGTACACAGATGAGGATTTTCCTTGGGTTAACACTGGACACAAAGTAAAATTATGGCAGAAAGTTCAGGTATTACCCACATTATCCTGAGGGATATTATTATTCCACTTATCCTGAGGGCTCACACCAGGCTTTAGTACAGGGCAAACATCACCTATGGCAGCTTCCAAATGCTCTAAAGCTTTTTTGTCTATAAATGTAATATTTGCTATTTTTGTTCAGCTCCCCACCTGTTAATTCCCCAAGTCAAGGGGATCTTTCTGCTTGTTAATACACTTTAAAATGGACCAGTAGCTTGGTGCTGTTTTTCTGCCCAAAACCCTCCTGCCTTTGCATCATTCTGAGAATATTGGGGTACGAGTCTGAGTTGATTTCCATCACTGGGTGAATTTGTTTGGTTTAAACTGTGGGGAAGAAATTACAGCTCATGTGTGCCTGAGATCTCTCGACTTGGCATTCCTGATTTTGCAGTTTTTGGCTCTGAAGAGCCAGGTTCAGATGTTACACAAGGCTGTGGGCTGAATATCAAAACCCCTGCACTCCAGCCCCTTCCAGGAATGCCAGGTTTAGAACAGAAACCTGTGGATTAAGGTGGGACTGCTGCTTCAATTTTAGAAACCAGCTGAGATTATGTGTTAGAGCTGCTTGGTGTAATCTCTTCCTGAATCAGAGCTGGAACTCATCCTGCCAGCACAGGAAAGTGCTCTGTTAGCAATACAGGAAATCCAGGGAATTAAAGGAAACCTTGGCACATCTTCACCTCATCTGAAGCAGGAGCTGAGTGAACATTCCACAAACTGCATAGAGACAAAAAGGGAATCTATTGCTCTCCCAATTGTGTTTTTTACTCCTTTAGAAAGCAGCAGGAAACTGCACCCTGGGAGTCTGCCCCTGCTTATGGCTATTGCAGCCCTCTGCTGCTCCACATCCTGCAGGAATTTCTAGCCAGACCTATTTCCACGTTGTTTTATTCACCTTGCTGTGTTTTATTTACAGAGATATTGCAAAATACCGTGTGAACAAGTAGCAAGTACAGCATGGGTTTGGCAGTGCCAGACTCAGCGTGGTGAAATGATGTTCTTCTGGGTGTCAGTTCTAGAATCCATGGAAAAATAGACAGCAGAAGGTAAGGGATGCTGGGAATATCCAGACCTTCCCAGAGTCCAGCTTGGACACAGGAGCTGGTCCAGGTAGGGGCTTTCTTGGGTTTTTTTATTCTGGCTTTTTCCAAAATGCACAGTTTTGTCTCCTTGACTGTTGATTTAAATTAGGCACAATGTTATTCTGCGCTCTCTGGGGAGAGAGAGAGGCAAATCAGACCCGAGGTGCTCCTTGGGGCCCCTGATTTAGGTGAGAAGAGCCAGCCCTGGCCTGGCTGGCGTGCTCAGGGTGCCCCTGGGGCTGTGGGTGCCTCCCCTGGCACAGTGTCCTCGTGTCTGTACATTCACCACGCTGCCACCCTCCCCTGGGGTCACCCTGGAGCCTGGAGATGAGATGCTGGTGGGCAGAAATCACTGATGGGAGATGAGGGGGTCCTGTTGGATGTACACCATGCAAGACAAGGTTCCACTCCTTCAGTTTCTCTCTCCATCTTTTTTTTTTTTTTTTTTCTTTTTGGCTTGGGCTCCAAAATCCATCCTATTTATTCCTATTTACACCGATGGTTTGACATGAGATTGATGCCCCCTCCTCCCTTCCACCCATGGCTTGTAGGCTCACACTGCTGCAGCCTCTGGGGGTGGCAGAACCTTCTCGACCCACCTGGGGACCTCTGAAAGTTTTTGGGGTTGGTTTATATTTAATTTCTGAAGGCTTCAGCAGCTGAACAGTGGGTGAGTCGGCTCGAGGTGAAGGCAAAGCTATTGCACAGAGCTCCCCCAGCCCTGTGGGGCTCCTGCTGCCCAGCGGGAAGGATGGCCTTGTCTTTGGTGAGAGCCGTGCCCACGACCCAGCATCTCCTCCTGGTGGCCCCGTGGCCGCTCTGTGTCCAGCTCACTCTCACGGGCGAGAACCCAGCCAGAGCGCCTCGGTCCTTGCACTCCCACCTCCAACGCAGCGCCAGGGTGGCTCTGGGAAGCGCCCTTGGGGCTGGTCCAGAGGTCACCCAGCGGGGTGGGCGACCCTCCCACCTGCTCCATCCCCACGAGGTGCTGGGGCAGCCGGCGGTGCCCGGCTGCGGAGCTCCAGCCCCTCCGCGCTGCCCCGCTGCGCGTGGATGGCGCCGCTCCCTCTTCCCCCTCCGTTCCTGAAGACATGCGGGTGCTGTTGGCGACTTTTAGCAGTGGAGGATCTTCATGAAAGCCTTGCGGAACTCGATGTTGAAGGTGGTGTAGATAATCGGGTTGACAGCGCTGTTGACGTAGCCGAGCCATGTGAAGGCGCTGTACATGGCCGGGGGGATGTTGCAGTCGCAGTGCATGTTCAGGATGTGAGTGATGAAGAAGGGGAGCCAGCAGATGATGAAAACACCTGGAGGGGGGGAAAAGGAGAGAGGAGGGTTTTGGTTGCTGGAAGCTGGGCGGGCTCTCAGGCTGGGGGAGCTGAGAGGTTCTCCTTGGTGGGAGGGGAATGTATTTCCCAGAGGAATGAGCTTTGTGTCCTGGTCTGTTCTACCCCGGTGCTAAAGAACTCCTCTGCTCGTGTAACACAGCAGGAACTGTGCCCTTCAGAGGTGCCAGCTCTGCTGAGCTCTGCTGCCTTTTGTTCCAGAAAGCCCAGGAGCTCTTCCCCCATTTGGGGAGCTCAGATACCCCCAAAAGGAGAAGCTCTGGGCACCTTTAGTGCAGCACTGCCAGCTGTGCGTGGCTGGGGAGGAGGGACCCTCCCGTGGGCAGCCCTTTGCCTGCCTGTTCTCCAGTGTACAAGGGGAAATTAATCCTGAGGGGGGTTGGAAAATCAGCCAGCAGTGGCCACGGGGACCGGGATTCCTGCAGGGAGCCCAGGCAGGCGGGGCACGCTCTCACCGAGCACGATGGCCAGCATCTGGGTGGCTTTCTTCTCCTTCTGCTGGGACAGTTTCCTCCTGATCACGGCCTTGAGCAAGTTCCTCGTCTTGCCGTTGGGCAGGGAGTGGATCTCGAAGACCCTGGCTGTGTGGTGGGGCTCTTTGGCATGGCCATTCTTCTCCACCTTCCCAGGGCTGCTCAGGGGTGCCTGCAGGGTAGAGTTGTTGCCCCGATTAGAAGCAACTGGCACAATCAACTGGTGGTTACTTGGTGCTGTGGGTTTGAGGGCCGTTTTCTCAGGGGGACTGGTACTGGACACCATCTCCATTTCCATCTCTTCTATGTGACTCTCTGCCTCCTGGACAAGAATCAAATGTCCACAACATAATGACAGGTAAATACACAGAGAGGAGCAACGAACATTCCTTACAGAGTGAAGCTGGATGATGTTGGAGAACAGTCAGTCCCTCTTGTCCCTCCCTGCCTGGAGAAAGGGGCTGTGGTGTGTTTGGATATTTTGGGCAGGTGGGATTGACAGAGCTGCACTGGAGGATTTTCCTTCTTGGCACAAAGAGGCTCAGAAATGGGGGAGACGCTGTCTCCACTCTCCACAGATTTTATTCAGGTTTTCAGAATGCAAATAAATAAAGATGGAATCAACAACCAAAACCCAACAAAGCCAGTGAAGTCCAAGATTTAAAAAACAGAGAGGAAAAGGAAATCAAAGGCTCAAAAATGTTCAAATGCCATGGCTTTTAGAGCTGATCTTTAGCTGAGCTTAATCTGGCTTTTTGAGCTCTGTGAGCTTAAACCCCCTGCTTCACTCCAAGGAATGGGAAGACTATTTCAATTTTGAGACTGAAGGGTAACCTTTGCTCTTAGGTTTATTTTTCTCCCACCCTACATAAATTAACCTCGTGTCCTGAGGGAGAAGGGGAAGGCTGAAGGCTCTGGAAAGCTCCCACTTCTCTTTAACACTCACCACTTTGCGCTTATTAACTTGGAAGCTCCCATTGGACTTCACAATAACTGTGCAGAGCTTGACGTCTTCTGGATGAGTGCATTTGTCCTAAGGGGCAAGCACCAGCTCAGAGGTTACACAGGCAGAGAGGGGTTGGGAAGGGAAGCTGGTAAGGGAGGCACGTGGGAATACAAAGGAATGAATCAGGAATTCATCAGCGTGGCTGAGGTGCCGAGCAGGATGGAAAAGTGGATGGGAAAGTGATGGAGGAGCAGTGATGGAGGCTGCTACCCCCTGTGCTGCTCAGCAGAGGAAAGAGGCTGTTGTTTGTTTGTGTGTCCCTGTCTCTCTGCCTCCTTTCCAGGCAGCAGAGTTTGGAGCTGGAGCCTCTGGGACTGCACATCCCCCTGGCTGTGCTGTGTGCTGCCAGAGCCGTGTTTTGACAAGTGGATTCACACCCAGCCCGCCCAGCTGGGCTCCCTCACACGCAGATCCCTGCAGAGCTGTCCTTGCCAGGCAGGAGCTGTGCACCCCAGGCACTGCCACCCAGCTTTGGGGACACCTGGCAGCACCTGAAGGGGGCACAGCAGAGATGGAGGGGGGCTTGCAGTGACAGGGCACAAGGGAATGGCCTTAAGATGAAGGAAGGTGGGTTTAGACTGGATATTAGAGAGAAACTCCTCCCTGGGAGGGTGGGGAGGCCCTGGCACTGGTGGCCCAGAGCAGCTGTGGCTGCCCCTGGATCCCTGGCAGTGTCCAAATTTGGGTTGGACAGGGCTTGGAGCAGCCTGGGACAGTGGAAGGTGGCCCTGCCCTTGGGCTTTAACGTCCCTTCTGACCCAAACCGTTCCTCGATTCTGTGATTCTGCAGGACTGGCTCAGACCCTGGTGCAGCCTCTGCTCTTGGGTGCCCCAGCCCAGCCCAAGGCACTGCCGTGGGTTAATGCAGCAGCTCCTGGTGCAGATCTGCAGCTGGAACAGCCCCTGAGCCCCAGGGAGGGTCCTGAGGAGCGCCAAAACCCAGAGCGCGCAGCCGGGACCCCAAAACCGACCACAGCATCCACCTTTGGGAGGGTGGGCAGGGTGGTTTGGGGCAGGAGGAGCAGGGCAGGGGGGATGGACAGGGCTGGCTACCTTGAGGGGCGCCTGCGTGTCCGAGTCCAGCACGTGGCTGCTGCGCTTGGTGCTGACGCGCTTCCTGCGGCGCCGCAGCACGATGTAGATCTGCACGTACACCAGCAGCGTCACCATGAAGGGCACGTAGAAGGACACGATGGACGAGTACACCACGAAGGCAGGGTTGCCAATGATGCACTCCTTCTCGTCTGCAAGAGAGAACCTTTCAGGGTTGGGACACGAACCCTGTGAGGAGCGGCTGAGGGAGCTGGGGTTGTTTATCCTGGAGAAAAGGAGACTCGGGGTGACCCGATCACTCTTTACAAGGTGTTTGTAGTCAGATGGGGTTGATCTCTTTCTCCAGGCAGCACTGACACAGTCTCAAGCTGCCCCAGGGGAGATACAGGTTGGATATTAGGAAAAAGTTTTTCAGGGTAAGAGTGATAAAGTACTGGAATGGTCTGCCCAGGGAGGCGGTGGAGTCACCATCCCTGGATGTGTTTAAAGAAGGACTGGATGTGGCACTTGGTGCCATGGTTGGAGTGTTAGGGCATGGGTTGGACTTGATGATCTTGAAGGTCTCTTCCAATGTGGTCATTCTGTGAATTGTGCTCCCTGCTGAGGGGGCCACAGTGCCAGCTCCCCTCGGGCTGTAGAGTGTCACATCACCCCAAAATTCCTGGCTGCTCTTTGCCTTGCAGCTAAGGACTGCCCACCCCATGCTGCATTCCCACCCCAGTGTTCCCAGGAAACTGCTGCCTGAACCGCCAGTCCTTTTCTCTCCTGCCTCAGGGAAGGTTTTATCCCTTGGCTTTCCTTTTTGTGTGTTTTAATAGAAGAAGGATTTTGAATTTGTAGTGGGCAAATGTTACGGTAACACAGGTTGGTGTTGTGTGAACTTCTACATAGCTCAGTTCTGGTGAGTGTGAAACTGCTCTGGAACAGCCAGGGACAAAACAGAGCCAGAATCAGTGTGCAAATAGTGAAGGGTGGGAGAGGACACTTCAGATACACCTCAGAGCTGATCCCACCTTCATTCCTGGGGACCAGGAAGACGCCAGGAGCCAGCTGCAGGTGGCAGAGCCCTCACCTGTGTTGTTGAGGCCGAAGAGGAGCGGGCAGGAGATGGCAAAGGAGAGCACCCAGACCACGGCGATCATGACGGTGACCCTGCGCTTGGAGCTGTAGCGGGTGTTGTAGAGCATGGGCATGGCCACAGCCGTGTACCTGCAGGGGACAAACCCCTGCTGTCACCTGCCAGGGCTGCCAGGGCTGCCACAGCACCCAGACCCAGCACCCAGCACCCAGCTCCTGCCCTTGTGTGCCAAGGTGGCTGCAGCCACACCAGGAGGGTTCTCCTTCCACCCCTTCCCCCCGGCTGCACCCCAGAGCCAGAGGGACCAAACCCATGGGAGCACAGAGACAGCTCCACCTGCACTCCCAGGAGCAGCGTTTCTGTGCCTCCTGACAGAATTCCCTGCTCATCTCATCGAGATCCTTTCAGTTGCTCTTCAAAGAGCTCCCAGTGTTTTCAAGTCTCTGAGTCCCAGGTCAAACGTGACCACGCAGAGGTGGCTGGGATTTGCCAGGCTGGGTTTGGCACAGAGCCCTCACCTGTCAATGCTGATGGCACAGAGGTTGAGGATGCTGGCAGTGCACATCATGACGTCCAGGGTGACAAAGATGTCGCAGTGGATGCGACTGAACCGCCACTCCCCAACCACCTGCAGAGAGACAATGGGGCTGGTGAGACATTCCTGGGGCTGGTGAACAATTCCTGGGGCTGGTGAACAATTCCTGGGGCTGGTGAGACATTTCTGGGGCTGGTGAGACATTTCTGGGGCTGGTGAGACATTTCTGGGGCTAGTGATTAACTCTTGGGGCTGTTGAGCAATTCTTTGGGGTGGTGAACAATTCCTGGGGCTGGTGAGGAACTCCTGGGTCTGGTGAACAATTCCTGGAGCTGCTGAGACATTCCTGGGGCCGCTGAGTAATTCCTGGGGCTGGTGAGCAATTCCTGGGGCGGGGCTGCTGGTGGGGCACAAAAGGAGAGTTTGGCACGAAGATGGAGAGGCTGGTGGGTGGTTTGGGGTGGTTTGTGCTGGTTCAGAGGCAGAGCTCTGCCCCTTCCAGGCCATTCCCCTGGGGCTGGTGTGGTTCCCTCCATTTCCCAGTTTAAAAAATCAGGGTAGGCATTCCTCACCTTTTTTTTTTTTTTTTTTTTTTTAAAAAAATTAGTTTAATTAAGAGTTAAAAGCCTTCAAAACTCCACACGATGTGCTAAAGACAAAGAACTAATGATAACACTTCCAGGCACCAGTAGCCTTTTTTCTCTTCACTTCTCTTGCTGTTGAAGCTGAACTTTGCCAATTAAGTTTAATAGCAATTATTCGGACTGCTGTGTTTGACATGTGATGAAAAAAAAGTATATTTCCCTCTAACAAAAATAGAGCCCTACTGCATTTGAAAATAGAATGAATAAGATATCTATTCTTCAGTTATTTCTGCTCTGATATACATAACCATAGGCAGCATAAAGAAGGAAGAATGACTGTATTGAAGCCTGAGTGACAGATGAATACTCAGTGATTAAAGAAGCACTTAAGAGACAGTTACATCAGGAACTTGGAGGAGAATTTGCCCAAAGGCAAAGGTTTCCAGCCAGATCCAAACCTCTGTTAAACCAATTTCCTGAGGGCATGGTTTGGGAGAAGCTGGGAACTGCAGCTTTCTCTTGGTGTTTTCATTTATGTTGGAGAAACCTCCAAAATTTGGGGGTAAAAGACCTGTTTGCACCAAGGCTGGGGTTTTTTAAAAGTCTTTCATTTTGATTTTGAGTTTTAGGCCAACCTTGTGACACAAACCCTGGAGAAAATTGTCCCAGCTGGTAGATCAAGGCAGCTGTGGCTCCTGAGCAACCCCTGCACGTGAGCCCAGAAAAGGGAGAGAATTTTGTGTGATTTGTGGTTTATTCTTCTACTTTAAAATTCAAAGGGTCTGAGATATTCTTCTGGCTGGATCTGAAGGAGCAGGAACTTCTCCCAGTATCAGCCCTCTGCTTAAATGGGTGGTGGCAAAAAAGAAACAGAATGGAATGGAATGGAATGGAATGGAATGGAATGGAATGGAATGGAATGGAATGGAATGGAATGGAATGG
>JAOTQZ010000948.1:1229250-1250494 GCA_026546895.1 Pogonocichla stellata | reverse complement strand
AAAAGAAAAAGAAAAAGAAAAAGAAAAAGAAAAAGAAAAAGAAAAAGAAAAAGAAAAAGAAAAAGAAAAAGAAAGAAGAAACCTGCAGCTGAGAAAAGTATTTTTAGACAAGTTTTGTAGAAAACAGTAGTGGAAACTGCTCTGCACCAATAAACCTTGTGTTAATCCTTTGAAACCAATGAATAAATTGTAAACTGTGTAAAAGGTACAAGAAGCAGATAATAAACACATAATATGTAATAAACAGATATTGGCCTTCTGAAATGTAGAGAGGCTCTTTAATACCTCTTACATCTGCAATATTCAATACCTTTCACATCTGCAATATTCAATACCTTTCACATCTGCAATATTCAATACCTTTCATATTTGCAATATTTAATTCCACCCTGACCCTGCTGCCTCATCCTGTCCCTCCTCTGTTCTGCTTGTCCCACCCACAAAGCCACAAATTCTCTTTTTTGCTGCTCCTTGTTTTGCCACAAAAACTCACGTTTTTGGGAGAATTATTGCTCCCAGGCACAGTGTTCAGTTTCCCTAAGGAATAAAAACCCTGGGGGGGTTTTTTGTGCCTTCTGGGGAATATTTTTCCCTGCCTGGCCTTTGGAATTGTTTGCCTGGACAACCAAAGTTCCCAGGAGCAGAGGGGTCCCACACAACATTTTAAATTCTTTCATGTTCAGTGAATTCTGGTAGTGGGAGGATTTTGCTGCCATCACGTGTGGTACCACCTGTTTTCCAGGTGAAATCATGGCTATTTTCTAGATTAAATAATGGATATTTTCTAGGTGAAATCAGGGTGAAATCATGACTATTTCTAGGTGAAATCATGAGTACTTTCCAGGTGAAATCATGGCTATTTTCAGGTGAAATCGTGGTTATTTTCTAGATGAAATAATGATTATTTTCCAGGTGAAATCATGGCAATTTTCAGGTGAAATCATGGCTATTTCCAGGTGAAATCATGGCTATTTTTAGGTGAAATAATGATTATTTTCCAGGTGAAATCATGGCAATTTTCAGGTGAAATCATGACTATTTTGCCCATGCCTGAGCCAAAATGCTACAAAAGTGGTTTAAGGTTTTCTCTTGTCAAGCAGAAGCCACCAGACTGAACTTCTGTCATTAAATCTTCATTAAAATTCAGGCAAGCTCATTGTGCTGCACTGGAACTGCAGCTCATGTGTGGAGCACAGCCCAAGAACAGGTTGGATTTTCCAACTGGAAAACAATTGGATTTTCTTGCTCAGTTCATGGTTTGGGGCTGATCCTGCATAAAAAACAAACAAACAAAAAAAACCCCCAAAAATAAATAATAATTTAAAAAAAAAAAAACCTTGGAAAGACAAATATTTTCTTCCCACATTCCACAAAATATTTTGGCAGCATCACTGACAAATCCCCAGCCAGGGGAAACGTTTGAACCTTCAGTGCTCCGTTTTTTGGCTGATTTGAGGAATTTCTCTTCTCTGCCCCAGCCCTGGCATCACTGCACACACTCAGCTGCTGCTCTCCTGAATTTTATTCGACTTTTACACAGTCAGCAGAATTTCCAGCCTGCTGGGAAGTGCACACTCCATCCATTATGAACCCAGCTCCTAAATCCAGTGACCAGCACGGTGAATTCCACGTGATTTCCATTTTCCTCTCATCCACAAAGTCATGAGCAGAGCTCCAGAAAGCCATGAATATTTCCCCTGCTTGGCAGGGAGCAGATTTTCTTTCAGATGAAGCCTTACAAGGAGCTCTAATGTTTTTAATTAAGGTGCTGGCCATGAGTTGTTGTGGAAGCTCAGGCTGGACTAAACCTGGGGCTGTTTAATTCACCAGCAATAAAAGTCACAGGGTGCAGAGACTAAAATCATCTGAAACAGGTGCCCAACTTGCTGAAGGTGAGACAGGCACAGAGACCCAAGAAAAGCCTCCTGCAGGCACCAAGATAATAAATAATAAAATAAATAATCTCTTTTATGGGATCAGGCACTGCTTGAGCCTGTGGTTCTCTCCAGGAAAAAACCCCCAAGCAATCAGGGATGTGATTTCTCTGTAGTCAGGGCTTGCTGTTGTTCCTGGGACTTGGGGTTTTTTCCATGGCACCAGGAATCAGACCCACTCTTAGTGGTCACTGTGTTGTCCCACCTCACAAGTTAAAAATGTCTTGGAATAATATTTTTGTGGGGAGCTGAAAGCTGATGGACATGCTCAAGTTATTGAACTCTCTCTCTAGTAATTGCTTTGTCTTTTGTTTTTTTCTTTTCCATTCTTTTTTTCTAAAGTGTGTTTATTGTCTCCACAAACAATGCCTCTTAAACTAAATTTTGATGGTTGTGATTCTGAGGCCTCCTGAATCAGAAATTCAATGATAAAAATTAAATTGCAAAGTGTAGTCCCAAAGAATCTTGATTTTGTTATTATTATTATTATTATCATTATTGTCATTATTATCATTATCCCTCCTTGTCATTTTCTGTTAGGGTTGTAATTTCCCAATTGATTCTTCCTTCCCACTGAGTGAGAGAGGAAAAAAATAAATAAATCTTGAGACAAATAAAAATAACACTTGGAAAGGATGACAAAGGCAAGTGCAGAGCAGCAGCCATCACCTGTTGACCAACATCCTCCCCCAGGATGGGCCACAGCACGTGGATTTCTCCTTCCAGCAGGGAAACACCAGCAGGAAATGCAGGGGAGACTGTCCTGTCAGGATATTTTTTAAAGTGCCTTCCCTCGCTGTGCACGCTGTCTTTGGTGACCAGGACAGGGAAATCTGCCCCATTCCCTCGGGTCTTGCCCCAGCAGGGTTTGTGCCGGCTGAGCTGCAGCCCCTGGGGCTCTCAGAGCCCTTTTTCCTCCAAAGGCTTTTGCTCTAGAGCCCCGGCTGGGACACGAGGGGCCAGGACAGGCGTGGGGAAGGTTTTGTGTGGCTCCATCTGGGTCATGCCCAGCTCCAGGGAGCCCTGGCTCTGTCCCTGCCCAGTTTAAATAGAACTGAGCCCCCTCCCAAGGATCCAGGCTGGGGAGCAGCAGCGCGCAGGGAGGGAGCCCTGCAGTTATTCAGGGATGGGAATCCCTGTGGGTGGCAGCTGCCTGTGACCAAAGGGGCTGGAATTTCCTCCCAGTTCTTGTCTTCAGGCTGGAAATAAATCCAGGGATCCCCCTGAGCTGGCAGCTCTGTGCCCAGCAGTTCCCTCAGTGCTATCCTTGGAAATACTGAGCCCTGCTTTGCATCCAGCTGCTGAATCTGAGGAAAAGGCTCCTCTCTCAGCCTGGTTTTTTGGAGAGGAAAGAGCACAAACCTGAGTCCACTGGTACCTTATGTGCCGTTCCAAATAATAATAACAATAATAATAATAATGGTGTTATGCTTTATAATAATAACTGTAATTCTTTAATAACCTCCTGTCTGACAGCACAGGCCCCAGGCATGGATCACAACCTGCCTGACAAATGAAAATGAACCAATGTGTAGGACTCCACTCACATGGAAAATCTGACGTTGGCTTTCTGACTCCCTTGTCAGTGAAATAAAGAAAACCCTCCAATTCTTACAGTTTTGCCATCAAAGTGCAAATAAGGAGCTTTACACATGCCTGGACATGGTGGGCTGAAGTATTGCTGTAGTATTTATCCTAATCACCATTTTAGCACTCACAAACACATTTTTAGAGCATCCATAACCTCATGGGGGTGATGAATGATTCATGTGCTGGGGCATGAGTGATTCTTCCTGTTCAACAATATGGATGTGAATGTGGGGGGGGGGGGGGGGGTGTTTCTATTTTTGAGGGCTTTTAAATTAGCAAGTTCTTTATAATTGTGGCTTTTCAAAGCCGGGTGACTAAAATTCACCTCCCAGATTTGTGTGGGGACGTCTCAAGGGGAGCAGGGGGCTGCAGGTGTCCTGTCCCCTCTCTGGGGTGGGTTCCAGGGATGGGGATAGGGCTGGAACTAAAAGGTGTTCAGAGAAAACAGAACAAATGTCGGGCATCTAATTCCAGACTCCAGTAATCCCAGAGATAATCACATTTTTCTCAGCTGTCATGTAAATATGTAAAAGCTTGAAATAAGCAGATACAAAGGGGCTGGGGGTCAGGAAGTGCTTGTTACAGGGAATCTTAATTTGCTGGAGCTCCAGATTGCCTGAGATATCAAAATAGGCTGGAGTTCAGACAAGTAATTTGCAAGGTGCCATATTTTAGGTAATAGCTCGAAGTTCTCTGCTGGAGTGTGTCAGCTGCAGCATTCAGGGGAGCTGATTGAAAGACCTGAGCTGCTGCTGAAGGGTTCATTTCTCTCCCTGGAGCTGCAGATTGCACAGAGCACTCCCAATGGTGTTGATTTTTGCTGATCCATCCCCAGCACTGGCACTTGGCAACCTGGGGCAGCCAGCACAATCAGGTATTTGTATTTATGTGTGTATTTATCAGCGAGTGCTTGCAGGCCCTGGGACAGCTCACAGAGAAACTGGGGATAAATGAAAGGAGCCACAAGTGCAAGAGGATGGCCAGCACAGAGGGTTTCTGTCACTCAGGTTGCTCTGTGATTTCCTGTCCCCAGGCAGCTCCGTGGGTTTATTTATTTAGCTGAAATGGGAAGTGTGGCCATCCCTGAGCTGGGCCAGCCCTGCAGGGCTCTGTTCTCACAGCTTCTGTTGCTCCTTGCAGTCTCTCCCTCTCTCCAGAACACATAAGGCTGCATTTACATTTTCTGAATGGACTAATCATGGCTCTCTGCTTTGATAAAGAGAGTGCAGCCTCCCACATAACCACATGGAAACCAACAGGGAAGAGTAAACCAGAAATAAACCCATTCTGGGGGGTTGAGAGAAAAATACCCACCAGGATAATTGGGAGGGATGTACAGAGAAGCAGCAACTGAACACATAGTCACATCTTCAAAAAAAAAAAAAAAATTACAAAGCTAAAAATACCCAGGTGAAGGACAGCGAGAGAAAACATGATTGAAGCAGAACAATTGGGAGAGGAGTTAATAGTTATTAGCAATTGCTTCAGATTGAATATAGGTTGGTTTTGTAACAGCAGCAGGGATGATGCAGCTGACAGGACTTAAACAATTGCCTCCCCCTTCCCCAAAGGATCTCTCTGGCAGCACCCTGGCACTCCCTGCTCAGTCTCCCAGCTCCTCAGGAGCTGCTGAAAGTTTGTTTTTGTAAAAGACAGCCAAGTTTGATCCCAGACAAAGCTTTCCAAACCTACACTCCAAGCTGAATGCATTTTAACCTTCATCCCACTGTATTTTCTCTTGTAGCCTTAAAAAAAAAATAACCCTGGGAGGCAAAAGTTCCACCAGCCTGGGATCTTTTTTTTATCCAGTTTTGCCTTTGCCTGGGCAGGAGTGTGGGAATGGAGCAATGTTGATGATGTTTCTGCAAACACTCCCCCATCACCCAACTGTTTGCTGTGCCAGCCTGGTTTCTGTGCATTGATTAACAATCTGTGGATTTCTTCCCCTTGGAATTGCAATTCCCCAGTGCCCACAGCATTTGGGAGGGTTTTCCATCCTGTGCAGGAGGTTTCACAGCTCAGTGTGGTCGTGTTCTCTGTCCTGCACCTCCTGGCACTGGAACATCAGCTCTGGGCGTGTGGGAAATCCAAAACCCAGCCCCAGATTTCCTCCGTGTTCACAAGGAATTCGTGCACAGAGGGTGAAATTGGAAAGGAGCTATCCTGAAAGGATGGTGAGGGGTGTGAGCCAAATCCATCCTGCTCGGAACTGGAGAGCTACAAAACCTTGAAGATCAGTGTTTTTCAAAGGGGTTTTTTTTGGCTGTTGTTTTAGAAAAATTGTGTCTGGTAATTGTTACAGGATGAATCTTTGTGGGTCCCTCCAAGCTCAGGATGTTCCATGGTTCCACCAGCTTGGCTTGCAACTCCAGATGTGAACCAGCCAGAGGATGGGAGGGTGGAGATTTGCTGATTTAGAGTGAAGGATGGGTTTGAGGAGAAGAACACCCAGGGAATGGCACTTTCTGTTCCAGGCCTGTGCCACAGAGCAGAGCAGCCCTGTCACGGCTTCTCCCTGCTCCTCCCTGCTCTGAGCTGCTCTGAGCTGCACAGGGAGGTTCTGCTGCTGCTCCAGCTGCATTTCCCAGCCCTGCTGTGAGCCCTGCCCAGTGCTGGAGCAGCCAGGGCGAGGGGAGCAACCCCAGGCACATCCACAAGTGCCATTAAGGCAGAGCTGAGTGCCAGTGGCAGGCAGGAGTCTGGCTCTCCAGCAGATGAAGTGCACTCTGTGTCCTGCTGCCTGGCACAGGGGCAGGCAGGGGTCACACTGTGCCTCTGCTGACACCAGCGTGGGGACAAATAAATCCACCCAAATCACTCCATACAAACCAATCCATCCAAATCAATCCATACAAACCAATCTATACAAATCATCAATTCAAATCAATCCATCCAAATCACTCCATACAAACCAATTCATCCAAATCAATCCATACAAACCAATCCATCCAAATCACTCCATCCAAATCAGTCCATACAAACCAATCCATACAAACCAATCTATACAAATCATCAATTCAAACCAATCCATCCAAATCAATCCATCCAAATCACTCCATCCAAATCACTCCATACAAACCAATCCATCCAAATCAATCTATACAAATCATCAATTCAAATCAATCCATCCAAATCAATCACCCCATGGCCAGGCAGGCTCAGCTCAGGGTGATTTGGGGTGTGGGAGCAGCGTCAGGGTGGGCACAGGGGGCACTTTGTGCCCACCCATCCCATCCAAACCCTGCCCAAGCCTTCCCTGCAGGGTGGCAGTGACACAGGGCAGAATGTCCCAGGGAAGGGGCTCTTTAAAACCTCCTCAAATACACCCACAGTGACTTTTGTGGGGTCACGAGCTTCTCTCCAAAGCCTAGAACTTGCACATTTTCTTTCCCAGTGTGACAGTGAAGCTCTCTTCCCCACACAGTGTGTGTGTGCCCGTGGAAGTGAGGTGGAAATGTGGAAAGCACGGCAGATTTTACGCAGCAGTTCATAAATCAGTAGAAAATGCTTTTACAAAAGAAGTAAGGAAGGAGGGCTTGAATGTAACAGAGTTTCTGCAGAATGGAAAAGAAGTTAAAGGGGGGGAATAACTAAAACTACAGCGGTCTTTACTTGATGGAGTCAGAAATATTGCCAAGAGATTGGGTTTTTTCTAGATTACTACAAGCAATTACTTCAAGAGAGACAAAAGCCAGGGTTGTGAGTTCTTAATACACTGTTTGTGTAAAGAACAATAACTCCATGAAACCCTGAGCACGTAGGAAACCCAACCCACGCTGTTTTGCATGTGTAACCTATCTGACCAGCTCTATTATAAACCTGGTTATTTATAAAACAACCCAAGCTGTTTTCCTTTTCAACTTGGAGCTCCACTCGAGGAGAGTGATTCATTCTCCACATGCTGGAAACTCTGCAGTTCCATGCCTGGCATGTGGGGAAGTCGGGATGAGAGAGAGACTTGAGAATTACCGAGTGGGGATGTGTTATCTCGTGTAGAAACAGCCCAGAGACAACAACCTGGACCAAAAATACTCCAGCACTGAGCAGGACCCAGCACCGTGCTGGGGTTTGATTCCCTGCCCTAAAGCCACACTTTCCACTGGTTCAAAAAGCTGGATGGAACTTAGAACTGATGGGGCAAGGGGGAAAAAAAATTAAGATTGAGACAAAGGTGACTGTAAACCTCACACAAAATGTGCTTGCAGCATTCAGGGGAGAATTTTGAGAGGTTTCCTTCCGGGGATTCTTCAGGAAAGGGTGACAGAGCCTCTGTTCTCCACTGGGGAAGGTTGTTCTACATCAGGACTGGTGCTGAGCATGAAGTCTGAGAGGATTTCCAGTTTTGCCTTGCCAGATGTAAAAAAATGAGTGTGGTAAGAGAAGAAAAAGAGTGTTTTCCCTCAAATAATTTGACTGAATGATCTTGTTCCTTGGGGAGCTGGAATGTACCTACATTACATCCTCTCCACATCCTCCTCCACTTCTCCCTGTCACTCTCTCCATTGTGTCTGTGTGAGAGCAGCGTTAGACATCAAACTTCTAGAAATGAGCCGAGCTTCTCAGCAGCTCCAAATGCCTCTTTAGCATACAATAACAATTGTTTGCTGCTTTGCAGTGAGTGGTTTAGATGGAGAAACGAGACAGCCTGAATTTCAGATTGAAAACCCGCTCTCACCGCTTCCCTTGCGGAAGGGAACAGCTTAATGGATCTTTCTGGTGTAGTGACAAATATTTTCCTTTTTCTCCTGTCTTTATTTACATCTCTAGGCGGTGGTGATCACAGCAGCCACTGCTGTCTGTGCTCCCTCACCGTGATATTCACAATATTTCTATTTCTGGAAGAAAAGCACAACACGAATCTCTTACCTTCAAGCCATATGAGTCCCTCGAGCAGAGGTGCGAGTACTTTGCGCCATTTGTATCCAAAACACCACAACTCTCCACCGTGGCTTTTCCCAAGCTCTCCCAGGCTTTCAGGCGGACTTTTTGGTAATCAGCATTCACGCACAGGCAGAGGAGCAGAAAGAAAGAGAATCACCTGCCTGAGCCCTGCCAGCTGGGAGCGGTGCAGGTGGAACTTGCCGTGGTTAAACCGCGGGGTGTGCCGGGGTCTGCTGGAAGTTCAGGGACTCGGGCAGCGGCGGAGCTCCGGTCCCGGGGCCCGGCAGAATTCTCTGTCCATCTCCTTCAGCTCAGCGTCGGCTGCCGAGGCAGCAGCTCCGTCTCCATTTCCCGGAGCCCAGGCTTGGCTAGCGGCCGAGCAGAGCCGCCCCTTCCTCCCACGGACACATCCCAACAACCTGTTTCCACTCCGGCTCCCCTGGCCGGCCGCGGGATGCGAATTCCCGCAGCGCTTCCCTCCCCGCCTCGCCCGCCGCTGCCGCTGCTGCTGCTGCGGGGAGGGGAGGGGAGGAGAGGGGAGGGGGCGAAGTTTCCTCCCCCGAATCCCACGGACTCACCCCGGCGGGGATGGGGATGGGGGCGGCTCCAGCCCCGGGGATGCGGGACCGGCACCGGGACAGCGCCGGGCGGAGGAGCCGGGGGAGGGCTGGAGGGGCTCAGCCGCTCCCGGAGCGGCCCCGGAGAGAGGAGCGAGATGGGTTCCCACCCCCAGGAACCCCTCGGGGGGGAGCAGCCCTTCCCTGAGGGCTGCCCTGCCCCGGGCAGGCACTCCCGGGTGAGCACCGGGGATGCTCGAGCAGGGATTCTCGGACAGGAATTCTCGGGCAGGGATGTTCGGTCAGGGATGTTCGGACAGGGTTTCTCTGTCAGGGATGCTCGGACAGGGATGCTCGGACAGGAATTATCGGTCAGGATGCTCGAGCAGGGATGTTCGGTCAGGATTGCTCTGCCAGGGATGCTCAGGAAGGAATTACCAGTCAGGGATGCTCGGTCAGGGTTTCTCTGTCAGGATTGCTCTACCAGGGATGCTCGGCCGGGGTTTCTTGGCCGGGGATTCTCGAGCAGGATTGCTCCGCCAGGGATGCTCAGTCAGGGATGCTCAGTCAGGTTTCTCTGCCAGGGATGCTCAGTCAGGGATGCTCAGTCAGGTTTCTCTGCCAGGGATGCTCGGGCAGGGTTTCTCTGTCAGGATTGCTCCACCAGGGATGCTCAGTCAGGGATGCTCGGGCAGGGTTTCTCTGCCAGGGATGCTCAGTCAGGTTTCTCTGCCGGGGCTGCTCCGCGCGCTCCTGGAGCGCTGGCCCCTCTGCGCTCCAAGGTCAGCGCTGTCCCCGCGTGTGCACAGCTGTTGGCACGGCAGGGAAAGCAGCGAGCGGCCCCCAGCACCCAGCAGGGGTTTCTGTGTGAGGAAAAGGGCTGGAGGAGTTATCGCCGCTGTTAACAGCTCGTAAAGCTCCGGTGAGAGGGAGCGGGGCACCTCATCCCTCCCGGCCCCAGCACGCCCTGGGGATTTGCTAAAAACCCCGCTGAAATTCTCAGCGGTGCTCCTTGTTTAAACACTCCCTGTGCCGCCAAAGAGATCGCTTTGCAATTCAAATACCGAGAGAAACCATTTCCTGAAAGTGTGGCTGCTGTTGCAATATTTGATATCTTCTTATAGTTTAATATCCCTAACACCAGCTCACTTCCAGAGCATTAGCAGTCCCTAATCTGAAGGGTGTTTCCTAAGAAAGCTCCTTTTTTTTTTTTCTTTTTTTTTTCCCCAGTAATGGCTCAAACCTTTTCTGAATGTATTTTTCACATTACCAAACAGCCCAAGACAGGGAGAGAACAGGGTGAACCCTATCTCTGTACTGAGGCTTTAAAGAAATTCAGTTTCTGGGGGGATTTCTCCAAACGAGTGGATCTCAAATGCTGCTCTCAACCTCTCTGGATGGTGGAACCCTAAATCTCCTGGGATGTTGCATTTCTGAATTGCTGTGTGCACACTCTTGACTTTCTGAGTCATCCTCAGTCCGAAAGCCAGACTGAATTCTCCTGAACTTTCCAAGTGTTACTGCAACAATTTCCTTTTTATCTGATTTACGAGGGTTTTGCAATGCCAAGGGAGCCAAACGAGCTTAGCACAGAACAATTATTTCTTCTGGAAAGCAGGACAGCAAAAGCTCTCATACACTTTGCTTGCTTCAAAATAAATATATTTATTTAATGGATGGACAAGACTTCCTTGAGATGTTTACACTTTCTCTGAGGCCAGGAAGAACCTGTCCTCTCCTTGACTCCTTGGGCTTCCAGTTGTATCACAAGAATATTTTCTATCCAGCCATCCATAAGGAAATCAACTGCAATCTGAGTCAGGAAAAGAGCAATTTAATAACTGAGAATTGAGTGAGGTGTTTAATGGACAAGCTCTGAGTCTCACTGACTCTCTGCCATCTGCCTCATCCTTTTGATTTACAGCGTTTAACTGCTTGTAGAACTCACCTCTCTGTGGGTTTTTTTCAGTCCTACTAAAGAAAAGAAGCATTTATTCTTTCCCCTGGAAAACGATGGATTAAAATAACGGCTGCTCTGATGGGAGATGTGCTACAAATCACACCGGCCTTTGCCAGAAATGCACCTTGTCTCTGAGTCTGGGATGGGAAGAGCTGAAAATAACTGCAGGAGAACTTTAATCAGGTGATGGAGATGTCCTTAGGAAGTTTAAAGTGAGATTCATTTCCCTTGCATTTCCTATCAAGGATTTCAGTAAATGCCCTAGAGTCAGATGAGTCACGGGAGAAAATAAAGCTCAATAACAAGAAAACTGATGGACAAAAGAAAACCAGCCCTGAACCCGAAGCCAAAACAAAATGAAACTTCAAACCCACGAGTGCAACCTTCTCATAAGCAGCAAAATCTTTTTTTTTCAGGGCTTTTCTGGTTTGTGGAGTGCTGTTCCTGGGGCAAATACTGGCAAACACCCTGAGTGTTCTGTATTTCCTTCCCATGTGTTCTGGTTTTGCTCCTGTAACAGACTCAGAGCAGCACGGGCAGTGGAAGGAGATCAGGTCCCTCCTGCACTGCACCACGGCACAGAAAAAGGGAGATGCCAGTGGAATATCAGCCCTGACAAAGAGATCATTCATTATTTTGCCGCTCTGTTACAGCTGCTGGTGTGGAGAGCTTTGAGGAGAGCACTGGGGTCCTGATTTGATTTCTCTGATGTGAGGAGCAGTTGGCCACAAATGCTGAAGGGGAAATGTTTCTGACACCTCTGGGATAAGGCAGAGTTTTTTAGGACCAGTCCTGAACTGCAGAATCAACTTCCCTGCAAGTTTATCACAACTTTGTTGCTTTCTGTGTCAGGCCTGTCTCTGTCACCAACATTCAATAAATACAAAAATGAGGAAGATTTTCAGAGCAAACCACTCCAGTTTGCACTCAGTTCCTCCTCCTGTATAAACAAACCCACCCAAACCCTCTAGCAGTGATTAATTGGTGCAAGTGCATCACACACAGCCCCAAATGTTGCTCAGGTATTATATAAAGTTTAAAAAGCCACAAAAACTGGCTCAGGATGGTGCAGAACTCGCCCTGTTTCACTGCAGGAGCAGGGTGCTTGTTAAACCACGGGAGGTGAGTTCAACACCAGCTCTTCAGGCTCCCAAATTCAGGAGTCAGCACTGTGCAGCTGAGGAGGAGAGTGAGGAAAACTCAGCAATAAACCCAGGCTGCTCAACCTTTCTCTGCAGCACCCCCAGCCCACCCCCAAACTGAACATCTGACATGCTAAATCCCCCTCAGGGCTGAAAATGCAAGTCCCAGTCAGAGCCCAGTGTGCCTCTGCAAAGAGCCAGGCTGGTGCAGGGCTGCAGCTGGATCCTTGAGCACAGCTCCCTCCCACCCCGTGCTCCCTCCCACCTGGCTGCAGGTTGTGCCACCTTCATTACAAAAATCGAAATTAGCATCCCTTGCAGATGTTCCCTGCCAGGGCAGGCCTATATCTGACTCTGGAATAAAAGACCTGCAGCTCAGGAAGGCACATTAGTCATAACGAGCTTCTGAACTCGAATGCTCTGCGGTTTTCTCATCTCTTCTGCCAAAACAAGCAGCACCCCCAGCCTGCTGTGCACACTCAGAGTGTGCAGGGAGCCTTTGCTTTGCTCAGCAGAACAGGCTCAGGGAATTTTTGGTCCCAGTTGGCTTCTGGGGGGTGATTCTCTGCCTGTGCCCTGCACTGGGGTGTGGCAGCCCCTCAGTCCTGCCAGAGGAGGCACCCAGGGCTTGGCACAGGCTGGTTTTTATTTGCCTGGTGTTAAATCCAGCGCTGGAAATGCAGGCTCTGGACACAGATGTGGTTTGAGCCCGTCAGGAAGTGTCCCAGCAAATGTGCTGAGCTTTTAGTGAAGCCACTGACTCATCAGCTGGGAGAAGCAGGGGCTGCAGCAGGAGCTGGTGGTCTGAGGGCATCAGCATTTCACTCCAGCAAAATGGGTCCCCCAGATAAGGAAATTGCCATTTTTGGGTCCCTGATTGCAGAGAGAGGTCCCTGGAGTGTCCTGCCCTGCTGGAGCCCCTGTGGGACAGCAGCTGTGGAATACCTGAATTGCTGTGGAAATCGTGTTTCAGCCCGTTCCTGGGAGGTTCTGGTGCCCAGAGCTGCTCATTCCCAGTGCCTGAGCCCAGCCTGTTCACACAGCTCTGGAATTGACTGAACCAGTTCATCTCAAGTGCAGGAAATCAATAGTCTTGGGGGTGAGAATTCTTCAGAAGCCAAGATGGGTATTGATATCTCTGGGAAGGAAATGAATTCTCCTCTCTTACATATTCCCAAGGATGGGCCAGGAGGATGCTGTTACCCCATGAATCGATAATGTCAATAGTGGGCTCAAAATATTTAGGTTTTTTTCCAAAAGCAATCACCAGAAGGTTCTAATCTGAGAGGGAGGGCTGGAAAAAGGATCTGAGCTGACCATGGCACTGATTTCCTGGGGAGCTTTGGGCACATTTTGGTCTTTTCTCTGTCTTAGCCTAAAGTTGGGGCAGAGTTTTGGATCGTCATGGGCGTGGAGCTGACACACATTTGCTATTTTTTAATCATTTGCCGTTGCTTTTATCCTCTAAATTGGTCTGTGCAATCCCCACAGGATCTGCCTGGGGAAATGCTCTCAGTGCAAATTCAAACAGAACCAAATTTGCTGAGGTGCTGTTTGTAAAAAACATTGGCTGAGCTCTCAGGAGAGCAAACCCAGGCTGGGAGCAGAGTCAGGAGCGGTTTGTGAAGGTGCAGAAGGATTTTTTTGGGGTGAAGGGTTGGGATGTGCACATGGGGTGGCAGAGCACACACTCCCTTCTCAGAGCAGCTTTTTGGAGACTGAGAAACTCTTTTCATTTCCTTGCTGTGGACAGGGATAAAAGATGTGCTGCTGAAAGGGATTCCGTGGCAGGGCCTTTGTTTCTCACCCACAGCTCATCTCCCCAAATTCAATATTTTGCAGGACAGATAAGGACAAGAGGAGGAGGATTTCAAAGCACCTGGCCAAACACAGGTTATTAATTCTGATTCAACTCCAGAAAATTCAGCTCCTCGCTGCCCCAGCACCCATGGATTTGCTCAGGTGCTGTCAGAGCTGCCTCACTGTGGAAGCACAGAAATGTTAGTTAGGCTGTGATGACCCCCAAATATCTGAGTGTCCCAAATTTGGGGTCCTAACCAGGTTACTTTAAAAGGCACAAGGAGATGAGTGTTGCTGTTCTCTCCATCTCTTTGTGCTTTCTCTCTGCTCACAAAGGCCCTTGGGAAACTGGAGAGTTGGCAATCAGCTTGGAAAAACTCACCTGGGTTGCAAGAGCCTCTCCTCTGCCTTTTCTGAGGGGTTTTTTCTTTTCCTTGCCTCCTTGTTATTTGTGCAGAGCTCGGCAGCCAGCGAAGACGTGTAATTAGAGTTAATTGTGATTGCTCGTGGTGCAGCAGCATCACTGACTTCAGGGTGCTCCTGGCTCTGAGGGAATGGGAATATTTGTGAGAGGAATGTCGGATTTGTCTTTACAAACAAGCTGTGGATATGGTAGGTAAGGTTAGCACTGAGACAGATAAAAGAAACAATGGGAGGGATTCCACTGACGGATGAATGGAAAAAGGTATTTGCCTTTACAAACAAACTGTAGGTTGACTGATAAATTAAATTGGATATCAGAAGACGAAAGGAGCAACGGGGGAAAACCCATGAATTCTGTAAGAATGAAGAATTAAAAGGGAGGGCTGTACATTAGAGGGGAATCTCAGGTATCAGGTGTTTGGGCAGTCTGTGCCTCTCAGGTACCTCAGCCCATGGGGAAATAGAGAGGGAAATTGGGATAAAAGGAGGCTGCATCCTCCAAAAACTGGAGAGATCCCAGGGGAATGCCCCATGGCCTCTCCCTTTATTGGAATAAAGCAAGAAGGGCTCCTCTGTCTCCTTTTTGGACAGAAACCTCTGGTGTTTGTGGGTTCATTTTCCTGACATTTGGGACAGTCCCCACAGCCCCAGAGCACTGGGGAGTTTGTCCTGCTCCTGTGCCCAGTCCCAGAGGGGGGTGGCAGTGTCACCTTCTCAGGCACATTCAGTTTTCTGTTTGTTTTGGAGGCTGAGATCTCTGGTGCTGATCAATGCTCCAGCTGTGAGTTTTCCCTCCCCAAGGCCCAGGGAGAGGCTGACAACACTTTGAGAATGATCAAAGCCACTCCTGGCACATCTCCCAGCCCAACACCCAGCCCAGAGCTGACCCCTGCCCTTTCTAGGATCCAGAGCCCTCTGGGAATTTTGCCTCATGGTGCTGGGATTTCAGAAGGAGCTGCAATAAATAGATAAATAAATAGATAAATAAATAAATAAATAGCTGGCTTTCTGGGGGAGAAAAAAAAGGCATTTTAACAGCATCCAAAATCCCTGATTGACATCACCGTGAGCCGGCAGTGGGCACCCCATGAGGATTTAATTGCTGCGTTTTTTGGGCAGCACAAATCCCAGATGCCCGCCCCACCCTCAGGAGGGGACTGTCCTGAGCTGGAATCCTTCCGTGAGGTGGAAAAGAGCAGGGGGAGGAGGGGAACAGATGGTGCCACACGCACCCGGAGATCCTCCCGAGTGCGGGGGTGCCGCACGCCCGGCCGGGAGCAGGAGAAATCGGGGATGTGGAGGCTCGGAGCGCGGGGAAAGGCGGCTGCTCAACGAGCCAGGGAAGCTGCGCTTGCTGAGGATTAGTGAAAACCCCGGGGACAGCCACCCACGGGCCACAGTCTGCGCTGGGAGGCTGCGAGACAGGGCTGGGAATAGATCGCAGCAGAGAATTCAGCGCCGGGAGCTGCGCGCCGGGAATCCGGGGTGCGGGGGGAATCTGGGGGGGGATTCGCCCTGTCCACACCGTGAACATGGGCTGTAAATGGAAATGTTGGGGTTCTGGGAGGGACGTTGCCCGGCGCACACCCTGAAAACGGGTTGCGAAGGGGATTTTTGGGGTTCTGGGAGGGACGTTGCCTGGTGCGCACAGGGAATTTGGGGATGGAAAGGGAATTTTTGGGGTTCTCTGAAGGAATTTGCCTGTTGTACTCCCTGAATTTGGGTTGCAAAGGGAATTTTTGGGGTTCTCTGAAGGAATTTAGTTGTTTCACACCATGAACTTGGGCTGCAAAGGGAATTTTTGGGGTTCTCTGAGGGAATTTGCCTGTTTCACACCCTGAATTTGGGCTGCAAAGGGAATTTTTGGGGTTCTCTGAAGGAATTTAGCTGTTTCACACCATGAACTTGGGCTGCAAAGGGAATTTTTGGGCTTCTCTGAGGGAATTTACCTGTTTCACACCATGAATTTGGGTTACAAGGAGAATTTTTAGGGTTCTCTGAGGGATGTTGCCTGTTCCACTCCATGAATTTGTGTTGCAAAGTGAATTTTTGGGGTTCTCTGAGGGAAGCTATCTGTTGCACACCCCGAATTTGGGCTGCAAAGAGCATTTCAGGGGTTCTGTGAGAGAATTTGCCTGTTTCACTTCATGAATTTGGGCTGCAAAGGGCATTTTTGGGCTTCTCTGAGGCAATTTGCCTGTTTCCCACCATAAATTTGGGCTGCAAAGTGAATTTTTGGGGTTCTCTGAGAGCTCTCCACGCTGCTGCCATGTCAAACACGAAGGATATTCCTCCTCACCCTGCCCAGCCCTCGATTGCTGTCGTTTATTTCCCCCAAAACGCCTCTTTAGCTCTTTCTCTCAGCCACAGCCAGCCTAAAGCTGCGAGTTAATCACCAGGATTAATGTTTATTGCTGCGGGAGCACTTCGGGAAGGAATCCAGCTCTGCCTGGCTGTTTTGGGATCAATGGTCAAGGCGTTTAAGGAACAGGCTGCTGGAGCAGGAACCTGCTCCCTCCCTGCCTGCTCCGTTCCCAAACGTGCTCAGCTCACTAAATCGAGCAAACTCCATCTTTTCTCCACCACAAAACCCTTCCCCAGCCCATCTCTCTTCCATGGAGGGCTCTTCCCTGCCTCTTTTTCAGAAATGAGATTCACGAGCTACCTGGATCCTCTTTGCAGTTCGGGAAATAATTACTTTACGCAATATAATTTGCTTAAAACCATGACAGTTTTAACTATAGTTTAAGGCTAAATGACTGCTCAGCAAGACAGCTGGTAAAATTCACCCTGTAATAAGACTGCAGCAATGTAAACAAGCCCAGCCCATTTAGGGCTTTGAGTTAATATAGACGTCAAATACTCTCAATATCTCTAAATTTCCCAAACCATCAGGCGTTTCCCTCCTTTGTAAACGTGTTTGTAATTGATCTCATCCTTTATCACCTGAACACACGGCGAATGTCTGTCCTAAATCCATAGAATTGATTATGTTTGGACATAAATTAAATTAACCTCGGAGGAAACATTGTCTGGTTTGTTTTAGCGCCACAGGCGCGGGTGGCACAGGGAGTGAGCAGCTCCTGCTGCAGCACAGCTGGAAAAACTCCAGGCCAGGCTCCTTCTCCAAAGGAATGTGGCTTTTTCCACAGAAAACACGGCCAAAAATGACAGTCCTTAAGTTTTATTATGAAGCATGCCTTGGGGATTTTCCCTCTGCTCTGCAGAGCTCTTTGCAGGGGCTGTGCTTTGCTTCATTTTGAGGTTTTGTCTGAGTTTATTTTCTCGTGCTCAGCCAGGTAAGACTCACCACCAAAGCAGGTTTAGGCGATAGACTGAATTTTTCCTCTCGAATGCTAAAAATTTGAACAAAATCAAGCTCAGGACTTGCTAAAGCTCTGCTAGTCACTCCATGTGCTGAGCTTGAGTCCTTGTGAGAGTCAGAACCAGCCTAGTGGGCAGGTGAAAATTGTATTTATAGGGAAGCTGGGGCATATTCCCGAAAATGACCCCCCTCTGCAGCCTCCCAAACCATCCCAAGCAGCAGGGAGGGATCTCTGGGGCCTGATGTCCTCCCTCCCGCTCAGTTAATAACCTCCATCCAGTGGCAATTATGGCGATAAAGCCTAAAATTCATTTGCAGCCGCTCGAGTCGCGGTGATTTGTTGTTGGCTAATTATCCTGCCGCAGTCTTGAGGACGGAATAATCGCCCTGATTTGCATAATCAAGGCATCAGAGGCTTTAGAGCAGGGCTTGCTCTCAGCAGATGGCCCTGGTGTGTGTGGTGGGAGCCCTCGGATTTTATGGCTCGCCTTGCATCCCATCTTGTGTCTCTTTGCCTATAGCAAAAGTTGGCTGCCTTTTGCTAATTAAGTGTAATTTGCACTAATATCCAGAGTTCTTTCTGCGCTGCTGTCAGCCTGCTGAAGGCAGAGGCAGCCCTGACCCACCTGTGTGGCTGAACAGGAGCTGGGAGAGGCAGGATTTCATCAAAAAGTGGAATTCAGGATGATTTTTTTTGACATTCAAAATCATCTCATTCCAATTTCCCGTGGGCAGGGACACCTTCCACTGGCCCAGGCAGCTCCGAGCAGAGCTGATAGCTCCACACAACAGGACGGTTTCCCCCTTTGAATCAAATAATTCCCAAAAACCTCCCTTAAATCGGAGCTCTGGTGCCACTGGATGTGCCCATTGTGAAGAAGGACCAGGATCCACAAAACCCGAGAGCTTTCCTCTGGAAATGTGATTTCTCTGAGTGCAGGGCTGCAGCTTGTCATTAGATTCAAAACCACACACGTAAAAAAAAAAAAAAAAAAAAAAAGGCTTGGAATTGTGTTTCAAAGCGAAATTTTGACTTGACATTTCTGAGCCCTGTAACTCTGTGCCTTAAAAATGACACCAGCACTTTTCATCTGCCTTTAACGTCGGTTTTATACCAATAATTACCAGCACCGTGTAATTAGCTGAGTGTTCTGGAGCTCTGCCTGTCATCACAGAATTGGGGCTGCTCCTGTGAAAGGGTGAACACTCATGGGCTCTTTTCTTGCCTGAAATCTGAGTTTTCCTCCCTTGGTTCAGACGCTTGTTGGTAAAACCAACACACACGAGGCAGAAATCGATAACAATTCCAAAGTGTCTCATCAAAGGTGTTTAATCTTCATGACTTGATGCAGGATGGACAGAAAGAAGGCTAGGTTTGAAAATTCAAATTCCTCCACTTTAGATGTTTATCTACAGTGCAGATTTTTGATTTCAGTTCCATTTCAGATGCCCTGCGTGTGTTTCTGCCCATAACCTCCCTGTATTTACCTCTGACACCAGCCCAGCCAGGTTCAGGGTCCTGATGCTCCAGAATTGCCAAAGAGCAGCAGAAATTGCCTCCTTCCTGCACTTCTGTGCCCTCACCATTGAGTTTTTGAGTTTCTAATGAGGGCTGTGCTCTGAGAGGAAATCACCATTGGACCTGGGTAATTCTGGACAATAAATGGGGGGAGAGGACAAAAAAGGCAAACAAGGGCAGGGATTGACATAGAATTGATGTCAATCCACTGCTTTCCAACCCAAATTGGGGTGAGAATTTAATTTCCAAGTGTTCAGCTCACTCAATCTTGCTTTTGGACCGATCCTCAAAGGGTTTTGTTCCGGGGGGAAAGAGCAAACTGCCATTTTTTAAATATTTTTTTCAAGTGTAATTTTTAATTACGCTTCTAATTAGGGAAACTGTCATGAAAATTACATCTTTTGGGTTGTCACAAGCAGGAAGGTGAACTTGGCACTTCGTTTCCTATTGTTAGCTCCTCTCCTTGCAACTGGGATGGTTTTTATCCATGGGGCATTTTGTTGTGCTAATGCAGCCTGGGAAAAGTCTGTGCTCAGGATCTGGGGGTGCTCTAGGGGGGGAAATTCAAAGCAAATTCCACAAACTGTGGCCCTTTTTTCCCCCCAACCTTTTTCATCCTTGAGGAGGGAAAAGCTACCGATTGTGAGTTTGTGTTTGAAGGACCTTTTCCAGTGGAAATCTCCTCCCAGTAACCAGGGAGGACGAGCTGGGGTTGGATTTACAGCGTTTTCTTCTCGCCAGGGCATCCCCGAAGGGGTTACAGGGCTGGGATGCTCATCCCTGGCACTCTGCTCTGGGAATCTGTGCAAAGTTCAGGAGGAGCCTCACCTGTGTTTGCCCAGAGCTCACCTGCTGCGCTCAGCCCTCCCGGAGGAGCCTCTCCAATAAAAGCACCAAAGGTCAGCGCTGAATTCCTGATGAGCAGCTCCTGCCCAGGGGACAGCACTGGCTCGGGGCTCTGACAGCCCCAGACCTGGCTTTTCCCCGAGTTTTGCAGCCAAACGTTAAAACCCAGCTTATTTAGGGAGATAAAACGTCCTCTCAAGGGCATTCCAGCTCAGTAATTCCTCCATTTCCAGCAAAGGGCTGTTTCAGGAGCTGGTAAATCGGGTTTAAAAGGCAAATTGACACTTGGAGATTATCTCCACTCTCATTTTTTCCTTTCATTTTGAATTCATTTCAGGCTTGCCCGTGCAGCCTGCAGGATGTATCGCTGCTGCAATCAGAATCCTTATTAAAAACGAGCGGGATTGAGCTGCTAATTCCACAGAGCCATTCTGCAGCTCGCTTGTAATTCAGATTCAATCAGCAAATAAATATGATAACAGGCTGCTGTTTATTGAACCAACAGACAGGAAAGCTCTGTGTTGAGGAGCTGCTGGCAAAGCTGTGGGATTTGGCATGGCTCTGGTCCGGTGCTGGGCTGGAACCCGGGAAGCAGGAGATCCTTTAACAGGGAATTTCCTGCCTGTCACCTCCTCTGCTGCCTGACCTTCCCATTCATGAACCCCTGCTTTCTTCTGTCGCTGTCCTGTCACCCTGAGCCCATCCTGGCTGTCAGACATCATTGATTCCAGTATTGATCCCCATCCCAATATGATTTCCAAAGAACATTCCCAACGTGGCTGACCCAGGAACAGAAGAACTCTGGCAAACAGGGGTGTGTGGCAGCCAACCCAGCAGGACCTGCCTGTTCCCAGCACCTCTGGAATGCCCCAGCACCATGTCCTGCCTCGAGTCTCTGCTCTGCACCGAGGGACAACCTGGAGCATCCTCTGCTCCTGCTCCAAAAGACCCTGTGCAAATGCTGGGCAGGGAGAGAGGAGCTGGAACTGCCTCAGTGATGCCACAATTTGCACGAGATGCCCTATTCCCACTTTTCTTGCATTAAAATTTGCCCATTAAAATGTTTGAATTAAAATATTGCAGCAAGAAAACTCCACAGGGCTGAACAACACAGGTCCCGGCTCCTTGGGTAAGGGTGGCAGGTGCCAAGGGGCTGAATTTGGTGTGGGAGAAACAGGACGTCTGGACAGCTGTCCTGGTTTGGAGGGCAGGTGTCTGCCAATAAAGGCAGAAGCTTCTCTTTGAAATGGAGAATGTAAACCCCCTC
>JAOTQZ010000948.1:1210530-1227109 GCA_026546895.1 Pogonocichla stellata | reverse complement strand
GAGGAGAGGAGAGGAGAGGAGAGGAGAGGAGAGGAGAGGAGAGGAGAGGAGAGGAGAGGAGAGGAGAGGAGAGGAGTTATGGGGTGGAAGCTCTGTGCAGCAGGCTCAGGGCTCTGCAGGGACTCCTCGCCGCTGGATTTGCTGAGGCTGGAATGTTCCCTGCAGGGAGGTGGCACCTCAGGGCTGTGACACATCTGGGTTCTCTCTCAGTGAGGATCCCTGAATCTCCCCTCTGGGGCCGCTCGGTGCCTGAGAAGCCGCGGGGAGCTGCAGGGCTGGGGGTTCTGATGGTTTTTTGGCTCTGAAGAGGAAGGGGCTGGGCAGAGCAGCTCCTGCAGGCGGTGATGCTGCAGGGACCCGCCAGCCCTGGTGACATCAGCCCTGACTTCATCCGGCGAGTGGCCACCGTGTGTCACAGCCCGGAGCCCTGTCTGGGCTGGGTGTGAGGCCAGACTCCCCAGCTGCCCAGTGCCACCCCGGCCTGACCCCCCTGCAGCTCAAAGCTCTGCTTTCAAAGCAGGGAGGAAGGGGACAACAAAGCAGAAATGTCACCCAGCCTCCGGAAAAACCTTTTCCTTTTCCATCCCTGGGATTTGGGTTCTCAGCATCTTGCAGGGGCAAAGGTTCAGCTGACAAGTGACAAATAAACTGTTTGGAAATGGGAAAAAAAAAAAAAGCATAAAATTAATTTCTCTTTAACAATTATTCTTCTTCTTTGACTCGTCTCGGAGAATAAATCCCTCAGGATATCTTTGTGCTGGAACATGATACAGAGAATGGAAACATTTCACCACTGACACCCTTAAACTCTCTATTTATGGGGTGATGGATGAGAATCCAGGGCTCTCCTGTCTGTCCGTGCTCTGCAGGAGCAAGAACAGGGGGACATCAAACCCCTGCCTCTCACCTGTGACACGGGGAAGTGACAGTGCCAGCTCAGGGAGAGCACTGGGGTGATCCCATCACAGTCAGGGCACCCGAGGGGTCAGGACATTTCTCCCAGCTCCTCTGGGGCAGGACAGGAGCAGTGTGCCCATCCCCTGGCTCTGGGGGGGTTGGCACCATCCCTGCAGGGAATTGCCTCGGGATCGTCTCTGCTTCACACGGGGCCAGCTGCTTTTTACACAAATTATTGTATCAGGTTATAGCAGTGCCTCCATCCAATTCCTTCCAGGGAGAAACGAGTTTTCCTGAAATTGCCTTCTCAGCTCCATAATCATTAGCCAGCAAATTGCCTCGGGAGGGAGGCTGGAGCAGGGCAGGGGTGGGGGCTGCTCTGCACTGGGAGATGGAGCAGGAAAATCATCCCGGGGCTGTGCCCGGGTGTGGCTGTCCTGTGCTGGGACCCCAGCGATGTCCCTGTGCTGGACTCACACCCCACGCTGTCCATACCCTGTTAAAGGCTGTGAACCCCCTTCCTCACGAGAGGAATGTCGAATTTGTCTTTACAAACGAGCTGTGGATCTGCTGGTAGATTAAACCAGCACTGAGAGAGAAAAGAAGCAATGGGATGGATTCCACTGGTTGATGAATGGAAAAAGAGATTTGCCTTTACAAACAAACTGTAGGTTTGCTGATAAATGAAATTGGATATCGGAAGATGGAAGAAGCAAAGGGGGAAAACTATGAATTCTATAAGAATTAAAAATTAAAAGGGAGGGTTGTACATTAGAGGGGAATCTCAGGTATCAGGTGTTCCGGGAAGTCTGTGCCTCTCAAGTACCTCAGCCAATGGAGAAAGAGAGGGAAAAGCGGCCGGGAAATTGGGATAAAAGGAGGCTGCATCCTCCAAAACTTTGAGAGATGCCAGGGCAATGCCCCATGGCCTCTCCCTTTATTGGAATAAAGCAAAAAGGACTCCTCTGTCTCCTTTCTGGACACAAACCTCTGGTGTTTGTGGATTAATTTTCCTGACACCCACACCAGGAGGAAGCTTTGCTGCTGCTCCACTCCGCAGCCCGTGCGGAGTTTGGGAAGCGCTCTCCTCCCCGGCAGCGCTCCCACCGCGGGCTGGATGCAAATACTGATCTGCTCGGAATGGGTTTGGAAACCAGCGAGGCAGCACAGGCTGGGGGATGTGTCCTGGTTTCTAACCCGCTCCTGATGAATCCTTTTGGCTCTGCCCCGCTTCCTCACTCCCCCTGCAAGGACCAGTCCTCACCGCGTTTTTTTGCGGGGAAGGTGTTTGCGTTCTGCTGGCTGCGCTCACACCTCTGCTCTACCTTTTCATCTTTGCTTAACTCTGGAAGGGTTGAGTTTCTGGCAGGTTCTGGGAGGGGAGACCGGTCCAGCAGCGGCCCCGGGCTGGGAGGAGCAGCCTGGTGAGTCCCTCCCTGCTCGGTGCCCATCGGAGGATGCTCGGGCTGCGCTCTGTGCCTCGGCTGCTCCTCCGTTCCCGCTGGTGCTCCAGCACCATCTACAGTCCTGCCCTGGATGCTCCGGAGCCACAGGGTGCAGCACAGGCACGGGAAAGGGCCACACGCTGAGCCAAGGTGTGATTTCGGGGATATTTCCAGATTTCTAAACTCTAAATGAGACGGGGGGCTTGGAGAAAAAAGTCCAAATCAACCCAAAACCCGCCGTTCTCCCAGCAGCTGCCCGGCCCGGGGTGGGTCTGTGCCACACCTGGTGCTGCTCAGAGAGAGCACAAACCCCCACCTGAACCTGCAGGACAGGTCATGAAACATTCATGAGAGTTTCTTTAGTTGAATAGTGTTAAAAATTCATCGGTGCTTGGAGCACCAAGGCACCAGCTGTGTCTGTCAGGGATGGAGAAGTTAAGGGAGAAAAGCCTTTATTCCATGGGACAGCTCTTCCAGTCTGTTCAGCTGCTCTTGTTTTGGGGGCTGGGGCAGAGGAGGATGAGGGGATGCAGCAGCCCGAGGGATTTCTGTTCCACCAGAGCTCTGCACTGGTAAGAAAACCATCTCCTGCCCCAACACAGCCCAGCCAGGGAGTGGAAACTCCATTTTCAGCAACAAGAAACCACCTGGAGAATCAGGAGCAGGCTGAGAGCTGCTGCCTGACCTCTGCTGCTCCTTGCGTGCCCCAGGCAGGTGAAATCCAGCCCCTGGCGAGGTGGGGCTGATTCCTGGGGGGATCCACAGAGCCATGGGGCCCCAGCAGCCCTCACCTGCCCTTCACCTGTCACAGCTTGGGTAAAAAGCAGCTCCAGGCTTTTCTCTGAATCTTTTCCCCCCACTTTAGGAAGTTTGGATCCCCAAAGGACTCGGAGGGCACTGCAGGCAGGGCCCCCTCAGCAGCTCCTGGGGCTTCTCATGTGGCAGGAACGGGAGGGGACAGGGGGGCAGCAGGTGGGAGATGGCCCTGGGGGCTGGGACAGCCCCACAGCTGCTGCCCTGGCTCGGTGCAGCCCCAGGGAGGGGCACAGGGACGCCTGGAGCAGCAGGAGAAGGGGGGTCTGGGGACAGGGAGAGCCTTCAGCGCATGCACAGGAACCTGAGCTGGGCTCTGCTGCTGCTGCCGTGCTGAGCAGGGATCCCAAACCCAGCCCTGGCACCGGGCTCTGCTGGGCTCTGCTGGGCTCTGCTCCTGTCCCACGGCCCCAGGCACGCCGAGGATGCCCAGGAGGGGAGCAGCGGGCACACAGCCCTGCCCAGGGCACGGTGGGTGAGCTCTTGTGGCTTCGGGAGCTGGGTGGGCTCTGGGTGCTGAGCTCTGGCAGAATCCTGGGCTGAGCTCAGCTCCTCCTGTGGGAAAGGAGAAAACGAGCCCTGGAAGCAGTGCAGGACCTGCCAGGGGCTTCACCAGGGCTTTGGGAGAGCTGTGAGAGACACACAGACCACGCTGAGCCTCTGTGCCTCCCTTCCAGGTCCTGCTGAGGTGAACTTTGGGGCTGTCTGCCCCGTCAGGAGGCTGCTGCTGCTGCTGGGGGTGGCCGTGCTGCTGGCAGGGACGGCAGCTGGGACGTGGCTGCTCGGTCAGTGCCCCCCAGGACAGCCCTGCTGCCACTCAGAGAGGGATTTTGGGGTGCCAGCAGTGGGGTGGGGGGACAGGGGCTCCCTGCTCAGCCCTGGCTCGGGGTGGGGCAGGGCTGTGCTCCCTGAGAGGCTCGTGCACCTCTTGCAGTGGGCAGGACTGTGCCCAGTTTTGGGCATCTCTGGGCTGTGTGAGCCCACCCTCAGCAGCTTGTCTGTCTCCTGAAGTGAAGCACAGGAGGGAGCCCCAGGCAGAGCAGGATTTGGATGAGATCCCAGTGTGTGATGACGGCGAGGAGGAGGAGCCCGTGGTCCGGGGGGCTCCCAGCACAGGTTTGCACCTTTGATTGATGTCACAGTGGTGGGAGAGGGGAGCCAGGCCTGGCAAGGGCAGAAAAGAGGCTCTTTAAAAATCACTGTCTGCTGCATTCTGCAGTTCTGCTTTTCTCTGAACCCCTCAGGGCTGCAGCTTCATTGCACTGAGGCATCCCCCAGCAAAAGCAACTTTTTCATGACTCCTTTGCCTGTGCCCCTCTGACTGGGCTCATTTAGAGTTTCTAACTCAAGTGTTTTTTTCCTGGGGTTTAGGGTGTTTTTTTCCTCTTTGGCTGTGCAGGACCTGGCCCAGAGGTTGGGAGCTCACAGGTTTTCTGCTTTAGTGTCTTTCAGGATCCACAGGGCGAATTCCTTGCTGCAAGCACGGGTGGAGGCACATCCTGGCTGGCTGCTGGTGTGCCACAGGCACTGGGATCCCTCCCTGGGCACCCTGCTCTGCCAGCAGCTCGGGTTCCTCAGGTGGGCACGGCACTGTCACTGTAAGCAGAGAGAGGTGAATAACAGCAACAACGACTTCTTAGCAAAAGAAGCATTTTATTGAAAACTGAACCGTATTTATAGAGTGGTTCACAAACTTAAACAGGACAGTAATTCACTGGACAATCGGAGAAAACATCTCCTGTCAGGTACATCACGAACTGGGAAAATCCTCCCAGCCTGAGAAAGAGAAAAAGAGCTCAGAACCTGAGAACAGGCCTGGCTAAAATCTGCCTGGGCCTTCAGCAGTGTCCACACGGCCCAGGCAGCTGCTGCTGCCCTTCCCAGGGGAATGGTCTTGGCAAAAGCATCTGGGGGGGTTTGTCAGGGCAGCAGAGCCAGGCCACCCCCTCCATCCCCTGGGGAAACGGGGCCTGGCACCTGCAGGAACGGCTCCAGAAGGTCCTGGCAGCCGGAAAGTTCATTCCCAGCTGGCAGAGCTGCAGGACTGTGACACCCCCGGGCGGGGTCACACCCTGAGCCTTCCCGGGACGTTTCCCTCTGTCCCGCAGCGTGACCCAGCAGGAGGGGGTGGAGCTGACAGGTGTGCAGGTGAGCGCTGGGCAGCAGTTCCTGCAGGTGAGGCCCCGGCAGGAAGGCAGCCTGGAGGACATGTGGCAGGTCAGGTAAGGGCAGCTCTGGGGCCAGCAGGGTTTGCTGGAGCCTTTTGCGAGGCTGAGCCCCAGGGTGTGCGGGGGCTGTGCAGCAAACCCCCCTTGGGGAGCTGCTGCAGCCGCCCTGGAGCTCCCCAGGGATTTTGGCTGATGTTTGTTCTGAGCAGAGCCTTGCTCCCCGCAGGAGCAGCTGCCAGTCCGGCCGAATTGTGGCTCTGCAGTGCTCAGGTGAGCGAGTCCCTCCTCTCCCGAGTCCCCAGGATCTCTTCTGGATGCAGCAGCTTCTCTCCCCCATTTCCCCGCTGCCCTCGCCCTCCAGCAGGAAGGGCTGGAGCTGGAGCCTCTCCCCCCGTTTCTTGCAGAGTGTGGGCTGCAGGCGGGGGCTGCCAGGGTTGTGGGGGGCACAGATGTGTCCCCCGGGCGCTGGCCCTGGCAGGTCAGTGTGTGCCAGGGCTCCCAGCACCGCTGTGGGGGCTCCGTGCTGGCCCCCGAGTGGATCCTCACGGCAGCTCACTGCGTGCACAGGTACCCCGGGCTCCCTGTGCCCATCCCTGGGGCTCCCTGTCCCCATTTTGGGCTCCCTGTCCCCATCCCCGTCTCTCTGTCCCCATTTTGGGCTCTCTGTCCCCATTTTGGGCTCTCTGTCCCCATCCCCGGCTCCCTGTCCCCGTCCCCGGCTCCCTGTCCCTCCGCTAGCCCCCCCTCGCTGCTGGTTGCCCCGCACTCTCTCAGTCCCGCCCCGCTCTGTCCCAGGCAGCCCCCAGCCCCAGCCTGGCAGGTTTTTGCGGGAATTGTCGCCCGCAGCTCCCTGGGGCCCGAGGCCGGGGTGCCGGTCCGGGAAATCATCGCGCACCCGCTCTACAACGACAGCAGCCTCGACTACGACATCGCCCTGATGAGGCTCCAAGTGCCCCTCAATTTCTCAGGTCAGGGGCTGTCCGGGTGTTTGTCCTGGTGTTTGTCCCGGTATTGTCCCCTCTGAGCTGTCCCCTCTGGGCTGTCCCTGTCACCCAGGTGCCATCCGAGCCGCCTGCCTGCCGCCCCCCCCGCAGGACCTGCTGCCGGGCACGCAGTGCTGGGTGTCGGGCTGGGGCTCCACCACACCTGGCCAAGGTGAGCTCCCCCCGAGCCTTTCCCCAGCCCTGTCCATCCCTTCCGTCCCAAATGCTCGCCCTGCCTCCATCCCATCCCAGCCATGCCTCATCCCTTAAGGCAGTGCCACCTCCCCTGCTGTCCCCTGCTGTCCCCTCCTGGCTCCTCGGTGTCCCTGTCCCCAGCACAGATGGCCGGCACGCTGAAGGAGGCGCTGGTGCCCCTGCTTGGCACCCGGAGGTGCAACAGCTCCTGTGTGTACCAGGGAGAGCTGACAGCCAGGATGCTGTGTGCAGGACACCTGCAGGGACACGTGGACGCCTGCCAGGTGGGGCTGGGGTCCCCTGGGGACAGCCCTGCTGAGGGACAGGCTGCCCTGGGCTTTGGGTGCTCCCCAGGCCAGGCTGGACGGGGTTTGGGGTGGTGGCAGCTGGCAGGGGTGGCACTGGGTGAGCCCCAGCAGCCAGAGCAGGTGTGACTGTGCTGTCCCCACAGGGGGACAGTGGGGGGCCCCTGGTGTGCTGGGATGGATCCACGTGGCGCCTGGTGGGAATTGTCAGCTGGGGCCAGGGCTGTGCTGAGCCCAACCACCCCGGGGTCTACACCAACGTGCCTCAGCTGCTGCCCTGGATCCACCAGGTCACCCAGGTGAGCCCAGCTCTGTGCCCAGCCTCATCTGGTCTCAGACAAATCCCAGGATTTGTCCTGTTGAACTCCTTCCCTGCATGCACAAGCCTTTAGGACAACCTCTTCTATTTATTTATTTTGTTTCCTTTTAAATTGATTTTCTTAGATGCACTAGAAATCAGGCAAGGGCACACTCCACACAGCAACGCTCTGCCCTTCCCACGAGTGAAGAACAGCCCAGGACTGGCTCCTCCTGGCTCACTGTAACCCAAAGAGACTCCCAGACATGCTCAGTATAAATAGTTTATTAAAGAAAATAGCAAATTACAGTTCTGTGAACAATCAACAGGGGAGAAGGGTTTTTCAAAACAGACATTTCTGGATCACTGTGTTTGAAGGGGCAGGGGATCCCATGAGATGCCAGTGTTCTGGGAACACTCAGAGGGGGAAAAATAAAAACAGAAGGGTTCTGCAAGGACTGGGGTGACATGAAAGCCTCAGCCCCTGCACAAATGCCTGGAAAAGGGAACAGGAGTGGGACAAAAGTGCCAATGACAAGGAGACAACAGATTGAAACATTAAACTCTGACTGGAACTCTTCTAAGCACTACAGGGCAGGAAGGACTTTGATCCACATGTGCAGCACCTTGGTCTCTGGGCTAAGCTCAGTGAATGCTCTGAGTTTTTCAATTCAGAGAAATGTACAATAATCCAAGTGTCAAACATAGCCTTTTGTGACTTAAAGCTGTGAATGCACCTTTCATTCCCTTTTTATACTGGTTTACATTTCTCTCATCATTCCTGAAGGACAGAAAATACAACACCAGAAAGACACCAGGGTTACACAACATAAAGGAACGAGCTGAACTGGCTTCTACAGACACTGAGAAGTTCTAAATCAGCTTGAAGATATTTTCCATGAGGAATAAGAGAATTTTCCTGCTTGTCAGAAATCCTGTGCCCTGACCACATTCAGCACAGGATCTCCCTTCCCCACATCTCTCTAAAGCATCTCCCCCTCGAGGTCTGCCCCCTCAGGGGAAGCTGAGGTGGGAAAGTTTGGCACTTCCTGGAGGGATATCAAAAGCTCTCCAAGTCTGTGAGTTCCAGAGGGACAGAGGAGGTCACAGAGGGGCTGCAGGTCCCCTGATGTAGAAGTGCATAGAAAAGTCCCAGATGAGCACTGACAATGCCCCTGCAGAGCCCTGAGCCCAGCCTGAGATGAGGTTACACAAACACTGAGCCAGGAAATGCTCCTTCCCCCCAGCCAAGCTCCAGGAAACTCTTACCTGTGTTATAAATAAAAAAAGGGGAATTTGTGGGAGGTTGAAAGGACAGTACAGAAGGGAATCTCTCCTGATAAATTACAGCTGTACTGATTATTGAGAGTGGAAATATCTGTGCCTGCCCAATGAGTTTGGGTGTTATAAAAGTGGGTTAGCTGGCCACTGGTTACAGTTTGAGTTAGAGCTCAAACTAGACTGAGAGCCTGCTGCAATTTGGGATGGAGTGTGCTGGCTGTGCTGAGAGGAGGAAGGGACATGAGGTCCTGCAAGGGACACTCAGGGTTAGGCACTCAGGTAAGGGACAGCCTGGGGTTTAGCCAGTTATGCAGAAGAAGGAAACTTGCAGAGATGAGAGAAGGAGTCAGAGCTGTGTGGAGCTGCCTGTAGGAAAATGAGTCAGAGTTGTCAGAAACACACTGAAAGAGGCATGAGAAGGTTTCTAATAAAGGACTGGTGGTGAAGCCAGTCCAGCCCATCTCAACATAATTGCAACACTTACCCAACCCCAAAGTTTTTCAGACCAGTACAAATAAGAAAGGTGGAATAAAAAAAAAATATTTGCAAGTGTCAGTTTACTCGTGCTGTGTCACAAAATGCAGGTGTGGAGTCACTTGATCTTGGCCAGTGCTGCTGCTCTCCTCTCTGTGTTCTGGAACAAGGCTCGGATCAGACTCTTCACCTCAGCTGCTGAAAACTCCTTTGCCAGAGGCCCTTTGCCATCTGCCCACCTGGAGGGAGACAGGGAGAGCTTTATGTCACCAGCCTGCCCAGAAATGGCACCTCAAACCAGCCTCCAAAGAACCTGTGCCAGGAGCTGATCCTGACCCCTGTCAGCAGCTCCTGCTTCTCCTCTGAGCTCCAGGAGCAGATCCCCTGTCAGCAGCTCCTGCTTCTCCTCTGAGCTGCAGGAGCTGATCCTGACCCCTGTCAGCAGCTCCTGCTTCTCCTCTGAGCTGCAGGAGCTGATCCTGACCCGTTAGCAGCTCCTGCCAGCTCCAGCCCCCTGGCATAGGTCTGGAGAAGCAGCTAGAAAGAAAAACACCTACTGATCCACAATTTCTTGGAGGTTGGCCTGCAAGGTGATCATCAGCTCCTTGAATGTCATCCAGTTCTGCACATAGACTGGAACTTCCTCTTGGTACTTCTTATTTTTGTCTTCTTCAAGCAGAGGGGTGAAAACTTGGGGTCCTTCCTCCACCATGGTCCTGCAGAGTGAGTACAGCCTGTCTGCATCCTCTGCAGAGATATCCTGGGATGGGCAGAACACGAACAGAGCACAAGTGAGGTTTATTTTTGGAGTGCCAAGTGAAATGAAAAATTTGGATTGTGAACATTTTTTGTGGACATATGATTGTGATTTTGGTGTAAATGAACCTCTCCCCTGAAATGTGATTTTGGGGAGAGTTTCTGGAGCTGACAGATGCTGTCCCCAGCACCCCCCACGGCTGTTACCTCCAGGGCCACAATCCTGGTGACAATCTCTGCCAGGGCTGTGTTCAGTAAGGTGCCCATGGCCTTGCAGTACACGTTCACAGGGAGCACATCCTGCCACACCATGCCCAGCCTCCTCAGCTGGTGCAGCACCTGCAAGGCAACAGCTGAGTGTGACACCAGACAGAGGCTGGCAAAGGGGATCAGGTGAGTACAAATGGAGCAATCCTGCTAAAGGCACAGCCCAGGATAAAAAACCCCAAACCATCACATCAGCAAACAGCTTTTTGGCAGTTCCACAGCTGCCAGGGCTGGGATGACACACTGCACCCTCCCCAGGATGCCTGCAGGCACTGGGATGTTCTTCCTCCCTTCCTTACCTGCTTTATGGCTTTGTTTGCTGCACGGTAATTCTCCTCATCATCCATGTTGGAAAAATTCCTGGCACTCGAGAGCCTCTCCAGGATTTCTCCCTTCTGCACTCGCATCTGGGCCAGAAAACACTCCACCCCTTTAGGAGCAAAACAAACAGAGAGAAGCAATTAAGCAATTACTAAATTTGCTCTGCCTATTTATGACTGTAAGTGCTGCAGAATGAACTTGCTATAATGTTTTATTTTTAATCAAATTTCCAGTCTCCAAACAATCTCCCAGAGCCAGTTTAAGCAGTGAGCTCTTGTGCAGCTTGTATTGCTACAACACTGCTGGAAAAAGAGAGTAGCAGAATGAATTATCAACTTATCTCTGAATTTATTTCTGTAGAGTAACTCATGAAAATACCAAAGGATTGAGCAGCAGATCCCAACACACAGTGCTACATCTTGCCCAATACTGAACTGTTCTTGTTCAGGTTTCAAAGAGTCAAAACTTCCTAAATCAGAAAATGTTTTTGCCACTTGTCCAAACAACACTAATCCAGCGCTGGCATTGAGCGAGCAGCCACAGCTCCATGAAACCTTCCAGCAGCAAGTGCCAGGGTGAATTGCCACTGCTCCCCAGGCACCCTCAGGAGGGGAAGGGGGGGTTACCCAGCCTCCTGAAGGCAGGCACCAGGTCCACGAAGGTGACAGCCACGCTGCTCAGCACGGTGCTGCTGTAGCGGAACTGGTGGCCCAGGGTGAGCAGGTGGTGGGCGATGTACATGCAGTTGTTGTGGTGGATGGCAGCCAGCTGGGGCAGCTTCTGCAGGTTCTCCCTGGCCCAGCAAGAAGGGGAAAGGAGAAATGGGTTTATTTAGAGCTGGTTCTGTGAAAAAAATGGTTGTGTCTATCCTAGAGAAACGCACGGTCTGTCAGCAGATGGTGCTGGCTGACATCTGAGTGAAAACATTTAACCTCTCCCCACCCCACAGGAACTGGCAGGAAAGGAGTCTGAAATGGCACTGAGGCATCTGTGTTATCCCACACTGTTCCCAGCCATGGACTTTCAAACAGGAATATGTATTGTGAGAGCAAAGTCACAGTGAGGAAAAGGAGAGACGTTCTCTGACAGGATTGTGAGCTATCCATCCTCACTGCTGCTCTCTTTTTGACAGGAAAAACATCATGAAAAATCTGTGCATCAGATCTGAGGTCAAAGTTATGTGGCTGAAAACAAATACAGCTGTGTGAGAACTTCACCCACACCCTTGATCATAAGATTGACCTCACAGAAACTCCCAAGCAGCTGCTTTGCACAGGTATGGTTTAATAACAGAGTGAACAGCTGATTCCTGCTGATGGAGCCCCTGGCTGTAATGGACAAGTGGGACTGTTCCCCCCCTAAACAGGAAATATGGACACACTCACCTGTGGTACGTGGGCACCACCTCACAGAAGAGCTGGAAGATGTCCCTGACACAGTTGAAGAGCTGCAAACAGCTACAAGAGAAAGAGGCCTCCTGTCAGCCTGGCATTAGTGTCCTGCTCACTGCTGCCCCTCAACCTGTCCACAACAAGGTTTTATGAGCCATGAAGCACTGGCACAAAGAGGGGATTGTCAGGATCAATGACAGCACTGTCAACACTCTGGAAAACTCACAGAGGCTGTGGTGCCTTGAGGTTCAGTGTGGAAGGGAGATACTGAAGCCCAGAACAAAGGGGACACTGTCCCTGCCCCTCCAGGTGTGCAGGAACTCTCAGCCCCCTCTCTGCCCCCTGAGGGCAGCTGTTACCTGGGCAACTCTCTTGCTCCAGGGCTGTGGGCTCTGCCTGCTAAAGTGAAGTTTATGTGGATCCTGTTTGTTTTTCCCCAAGAGCCCTGCCAGCTGCAGGGCTGCAGTTCTTTGCTTTCACCAGCACAAAGACAGCAAGAACTGTGCTCACAGTGAGGCCAGCACTTGGTTTTGGGAAAGAGAGCTGGGTTTGATTTCCCTAAACACCTGAACTCCAAGGGCTGCTGAACCTGAAGGAAGAGCCTGCAGCAGTGTCAGTGTCCTGCCCAAACCCAGGGCTACATCCTCCAGGCAAAACAAGAGCAATGACTGAGTCTAGTTTTGAGTATTTTCTTTCCTTTAAAGCCCTTTAAGTCCATTACCAGATGCTTGGTGCTGCTGGAGGCCAACACACAATTACTAAATAAATAAACATTGATTTGATAAATAATGCTAACTACTGAATGCCCAAGAATTCCTACCAGAGGTCTGTGCTGGCTGTGGCCTCCAGCAGGGTGTGATAAGCCAGCTCCACGAGCTGCTGCACCGAGGAGCTGATGTGGCACGTGGGCAGGGACAGGGTGAGAGGGCTCAGCCTGCTCTCACTCCCCAAATCCACCACCCCACTGGGCAGCTCCGAGGCTCTCTGCATTTTCAGGTGGTCTCCTGAGCCAGGATCAGGGAGCTCTGGGAGGGTGACTCTGGAATCAGGTGTGATCTAAGGGAAAACAAGAGAGGGTAATAGAACTTGGAGCTCTGAAAGGAGAATCTGCAAGATTACAAAGCACTGAATGGCAGAGATTTAAGACTCAAGACAAACACAACACTGCAGCACTATTAAAAAATATTTAGATTGTTTTCCAGATGGATAAACTGTGTGAGGCATCCCCAGTCACCTTCACAGTGTTGTGTATTTCTGAGGTCATCAGGTTCCTGGCTGCCATGATCACATCTTGGCACTTCTTGTTGGCAAAGTGGGAATTGACATTGCAGGCGTATTTCAGCAAGGCAGTCGTGTCTTCCTTCAAAAACTGCATCTTCTTCAGGGCTTTCTCAAATTCCTCTGTGGATTTGATCACCTGAGGAGAGCAGATGTTAGCAGAGTCTCCTAAAATCAGGCAACGAAGTGAAATTTGGTATAAAAGCCAAAAGCAAAGGATGAAGGAGGTTTTGGAGGGCATTAGGCACTGGAGAGCCTGGGCTCTGTGTTCTAACCTGAGGGGGTGTTTGGGACCCACCTCTTTGTACTGCTCCAGTTTGCTGCTGTTGGTTGGGATGGATTTCACCAGGCAGTTGTGGATGAGGCAGTTTGAGAGCTCCTCCCAGATGAGCTCCCCCAGCAGCTCTGCCAGGGTGACTCTGCCTTCCCCAGGCTGCTCCAGAGGCACATCTGCATTCCAGAGAAGAAAAATGGGATTTTAATACAGCTGCTTCCTGGGCCAGACCCTCCATCTGTTCAAAAGCTTGTCCTCCATTTTCCTTGCACATAATGCTGATTAACAATCAGACATCCTAGAAAACTCTCCTTAAATGAACAACGTATTGATCACAACTAATTCCAAAAGAGAGGAACTACCTACTTAGCAGGTATTTTTGCAGAACTTCAAAAACCAGCTTGATCTTGTCAAACACCTCCACAGGAGAGGCCTCATCCAAGGCAAGCTGCTGGGACCTGAACCTCAGGATGAACACATCTGGCTGTTCCTCTGAGACTGGCTCCAGAGATGGGTGCAAGATCAGCGGCTTCAGGATGTACTGCAGCAAAAAGTGGCCTGAGGAAAGGGAAAAACAGAGGTTTTCCAACAGCAGATTGCTCCAGTGAGCTCCAGCCCTGATTATTCTGGCTTTAGAGACTGCAAGAAGTAGAAGGAATAATCCCTTGATCAGCTCTATCAGGGAATTACTAATGAGGTAAAACTCTTCAAGCATCAGGCTATGAAACCACAGTCATAGATCAAAAGTACACTGAATTGTCAGGAAAGGAGAAATAATTCCAGGTAGATAACAGGATAAATATTTCTCTATTAATAAAAGCTACAGCCTTCACTTCAGTGGGAAACACAAACTAGGAGAGGAAGAAATTTTCCAGTGTCCTGCTGGAGTGAAGTGGATCTCACTATCCCTGTTAAAACAAGCCTGAAGAATCCCCCTGAGGCTACTGGGGCTGTTTCTGGGGTCTGTCTTACCAAAATCTTTGAGTTTGTAGTGCAGCTCTCCCAGGACAGCCAAGGCCTGCAGCACAGCCTGCAGGGGTGGCAGAGCAGAGTCCTGGTCCTGGGCTGGCACCGTGTGCAAGTGCAGCTCCGAGAGCAGCACGGCCTCCAGGCTGCTGCTTCCTGCACCAAAGCACAGGCAGGGCTGTCACAGGGTCACAGCAGCAGCAAAGATCCACCCCCCCAGAGCAAGAGCTCGTCCAGCCCCCTCAGCCCAACAGTTCTGCTGCATGGCCCACCCTTGCAGGTGAAAACAGGCACCTCAGTGGGGCAGAAAGGGTGAAACAAACCCTGTGAGCACCTTTGGAAGGGGGAAGCTTCCACACAATGAGCTTCTGCCACTCCTGCCAGAGATGGTAGATGATGTTCTGTGTCTGCACTATGAGCTCCTTGCCCAGGGCCTTCAGGATCTTCAGCTCAAAGCCCTTCCGGGACTCCAGGACCCTGAGGGTGCCCCGTGCCTGGCAGGGGAGAGCAAACAGTGAAACTTCCAGTGAAACCCTGGAACTCCCTCAGGGCACTGAGCAAGGGCTCACAGGTACCTTCTCCAGCTGCTGGGCTGCTGTCACATACTGCTCCTCCAGCAGGGCAGAGTGGAACTCTTTGAGAGCTGTATCAAACTGCAAAGGCCAAACACACACAACTGTCACTGCAGCTCTGCCCTTACAGCACCCAAACCTGTCAGCTGCACACACTCATCCAAAAGAGAATCCCACAAGAATGTCTCACACTGAGGAGCAGGGTGGTTTTGCTCCCCCTCTGCAGCAATGTACTTGAATAGTTTAGGCCATAGTTTATAGCAGCTGCACCAGCCTATCAATTATTAGCTGTTTTATCAAACACTCTGGAATTCATCAAGGCTACTGAAACATAAACTGTGCTAAACTGGGAGAGAAAAAGCTGAAAAACAGAATGCCAAGATAAAGAAGGGCTGTGAAGCACAGGGCTGTAACCAATCATATTTCCTTCATGGTGCATGCAGAGCTCGTGGACAAGATCGAGGCACCAAGCAAAAAATGCACAATAGCATGGACAGTAGTTTTAGAATGTACAAGTAGGGTATAAGGTAAGCAATAAATTGATTTCTGCATAATCCCATTGATTTGTTCAGGAGTCCTTTGTTCCTGCACCCCTCCTCACCTCCTGCAGCTTTTTCAGGACACTCAGGACCAGCGTGTCCCTCTCCAGCTGCTGCTTCAGCTCTGCGAACTCAGCACCAGCAACGTTTAGATCTCGCTGGACCTAAAATAACAACATGTTTCAGCTCATTGACAGCAGCTGTTAGCACACACATTTTCCTCTTATTTTAAACTTCATTCATCATTTATTTCTGTTCATATAATAATTTGGTGAGGAGGGAAAAAACTCCATTCTTTTTATTCCTGTGTCACACCTCCTGCCACAGCCAAGGCTGGTGCTTCTCTCTGAAGGACACTGTGACACTTTTCCACCCACACAAGAGTGACAACCCTTAATGACAGCTCTTAGTGTACACCCTGGTGTCACCTCAAGACATTCTTGAGAGCTGATTTATTAAAAGGACACACTCTGGGCAGTGCAAGAGCCTGGCCAGGGCTACACCCAAATCAAATCCAAGATCCAACCTGGTCATGACTTTTACACTTTTATAAGTTTTGGTTCATCTACATAATGGGGTCAATTATCCAACCACAGCCCCACATTATGATGTCCCAGTCCCCTTTCCCTTGCTGCTGTTTCTGCTTTTTGGGCACCAGTGTCCTTGATTCTCTATCCAGGAAGGGACTGTTTTGTCCAATCACCCTGTGAAGAGAACTTACTAACACCTGACATGAAGTTTCAGAGTTACACGTTAAGCAGCAGAGATTCTGAGAAACATTAAAGTTAAAACCCAAGGCAACATTATCACCCAGGGATCTTAGTTATAAAATCACAGAATCTCCTGAGCTGGAAGGGACCCCCAGGATCATCGAGTCCTGCCACAAGCCCCAAAATCCCCCCATGGAAGTGTTGTCCAGACACTCCCTGAGCTCTGGCAGGTGTGGGGCTGTGACCACACACGCCATGATGAGATTTGGGACGAAATGGAGCAGAATGTCCCCCTGGAGTCACCTCGTTCTCGATGTGAGCCTTGAGCTGGTCGATGTTGCTGGCCAGCCCCTCCACCTGTGTCACCAGCTCCTCTGCACCCCGCATGCTGGGCAGGAAATCCACGTACTTCTTGTTGATCATGGTGCACACCTCTCCCTGAGGGCAGCGAGCAGCGGGACAGCGTCACCTCGGGGCAGAGGGACAGGGCTGCTGGGATGGGGGCACAGAGCCTGGCAGGGCTGGGACACCCCCTGAACAGGGCTGGGCACCCCCTGAACAGGGCTGGGTACCCCGGGATAAAGCAGGGCTGGGCACCCCCTGAACAGGGCTGGGCACCCCGGGATAAAGCAGGGCTGGGACACCC
>JAOTQZ010000948.1:1193096-1208713 GCA_026546895.1 Pogonocichla stellata | reverse complement strand
AGATGCCGGGGGAATTGGGGGATCCCGCGGTTTTGGGGACACGGAGATGCCAGGGGGATCGGGGATCCCGCGGTTCTGGGGACACGGAGATGCCGGGGGGATTGGGGGATCCCGCGGTTATGGGGACACGGAGATGCCGGGGGTCTCTGCGGCTGCTGCAGGGGTCCATGACTGCAGGGGGACAGGGTGATGGTGGGGGCTCAGCGGCTTCTGCAAGGTTTCGTGGGTGCTGGAGGGGCTCCACATGGATGCTGGGGGGCTCCATGGATACCAGGGAGCTCCATGGATGCTGGGGGGGCTCCGTGGATCCTGGGGGTCTCCATGAATGCCGAGGGGCTCCATGGATGCTGGGAGGGCTCCATGGATGCTGGGGGTCCTGTGGATGCTGCTGAGTTCTGGGATCGGCGGTCCTTGACTCCTGGGGGTCCCTGGCTGCTGGAAGCCCTTGCTGCAGGGGGTCCCCGGCTGCTGCAGGACCCGAAGCTCAGCCCCCCACATCCTCACAGCGCATCTCGCCCATCCCCGGCTGCCGGGGGAGGGCGGATCAGCCCCCGGCATCCGGTACGGCCGCAGCCCCGGGCGGGTGGTGCCTCGTGGTGAGCAGCTCTCCCTCCCCACGTCCTGTGAGAGGGGGGGACAGAGGCAGCAGGGCCGAGCCATGGCGAGGGGACCGCTGCTGAGTGCCTGGGCACTGCTGGCCAGCCTGGCCGTGGCCAGCTGGGGGGTCCGAGGTGAGTCCCAGGTGTGGGGCCAGTGGCTGGACGCTCGCTGTGGATGTGCTGGGAGGGTGCTGGGAAGGAGCCCCAAGGCTTGGTGAGGTTTTCCACCAGGGGAAGGTTTGGAATGTCGATGGGGATAAAGGAATCAGGGCAACAAGGACGGGGGAGGCTGCTTTGCCCCGAGTTTTTTTGGGACAGCCTTTTGTGATGCTTCTTCTCCATGAGGGAGCTCCGGATGCTCTCTGGATGCAGACTCTGCATTTTGTAGAATCATGGAATGATTTGGGTTGGAGGACCTTAAAGCCCATCTTGTTCCACCCCCTGCCATAAGCAGGGACACCTTCCACTGTCCCAGGTTGCTCCAAGCCCTGTCCAACCTGGCCTTGGACACTTCCATGGATGGGGCAGCCACAGCTTCTTTGGGCACCCTGTGCCAGGGCTTCACCACCCTCACAGGGAATGATTTCTCCCCAATATGCAGTCTAAACCTCCCTGTGTCAGTGTGAAGCCATTTGCTCAGTCCCTGTCTACTCCTCATCCTCCTTTGGACAACACAGCCCCTGGTCACTGCTCCAAGGACCCCAGAGTTCAGGAATAAATAACGTAGAGAGCCCATATGATGCTGGTTGTCTTCTATGCTGTCCATAACTCAGAGGTGAAGCCTTCTCCTTCCCCAGGGGAGGTATTGGTGAAGGAATTCAGCGGGAAGGTGTTCCTGGAATGTGTGCGGGGCCAAGGCAACAAGAACATCACCTGGTGGAAGGACGGGAGCACTGTTGGACACGAGGCCCAGCTGGACCTGAGCGGGGTCTATGACGACCCCAGGGGCCTCTACGTGTGTGAGACTGGAGGCCAGAGGAAAAACCTCCAGGTGCACTATCGCAGTGAGTGTCACTCACCTGCTTTTCCACAGCCACAGCCGCTTGGAGTTTTCACCCAAGCCAAGTCTGGGGGGAATTTCCCCTCGGCTGGGAGTGTCTCCACTGGTTTGCTGCAGGTTCCTCTGTGTGTGGTGATAGCTCTGCAGTCTTATGTAGTGCCATGAGCTGCTCCAGCCCTTCTGGGTGTGGGGGACACCTGGCAGCTTGTGGGTCACACAGCAAAGCCAGCTGTTCTCTGTTGGACTGGTGTTGGAGTCAGCTGTAGACAGGACTTAGACATAATAGAGCTATAATAAGAATACTGCTTACATTTCTTAGATAGAACAAGATAAATTATGTGTAGTTTTGTACATAATCTGGTGTGTTAAGAAACTACAATTCTAATAGGTTAAGGAGTGGTGGTCTGAGTTTGCATCTTAGCTTGTTGGGAAAATCCTATATAAGAGTTTGTGCTGGGGAGAGTTGGTGCTTTTAGCCATTCACCTTTTAGCCATTCTGGCTTCTAGCCATTTGCTTATTGCTGCTGCTTTGCCATTAATTTTTGCTATTGCTTGTCTGCTTGCCTGTTGAGACTGATGTGCTTCGTAATAAGATGTGCTTTGCAATAAATAACCTTTTCACTATTAGCTGCTTTGCTCATTTAGAAGATTACCTGATGAAGTAAGAGCTAAGTGCTCCAGAGTAGGAGCCTAAGAGCTCTGGAGTTTGGTGCCTTAGAGCACTGGAGGTCAAAGAGAACCTGCAGAGAGTGGCAGAGCTGGCTGGGCACTCTGGCTGTGCCCTGCCCTCAGCGTCTGTGTCCTTTTGGGCTCCCAGTGTGCCAGAACTGCATCGAGGTGGACGCTCCCACCATCTCGGGCATCGTCATCGCCGACGTGCTGGCCACGCTCTTCCTGGCAGTGGCCGTGTACTGCGTCAGTGGCCACGACAGGAGCCACTCTTCACGAGGTGAGGGGTGGGGGAGCCCTGAGAGCTGTGCCTGCCCCCTCTGGGGGCTGTGTGTGGCACCCGGGGGCTGCAGGCAGCTCTTGGGTTTGTTTGTAAATGTTCCCCACGTTGCCCTTGGCTCCCCTGATCCTTGACCTTCTTTCTTCCCTCAGCTTCTGACAGGCAGAACCTGATTGCCAATGAGCTCTACCAGGTGAGTTTGGGGGCACCTTCAGCACCCCTGGGTGTGTGGGGACACCTTCAACACCCCAGTGTGGAGAGAGCCTTGCCAAAGGCTGATCCAGCTCGCCCTCCCAGGGCTGGGCAGGGGCACTTTTGGCTCATCTCTCCATTTTTTCCCCCTGCCAGCCCCTGGGGGAGCGGGAGGATGGGCAGTACAGCCGGCTGGCCCCCACCCGTGCCCGCAAGTGAAGTGGGAAGACCCTGAGACTCTGACACTGCCTTCCTCAGCCTGCTGGTTTTTCTTGGAGTTCCCTCCAGCATGGGCTGCTTGTAGCCCTGTGCTCATTCCTCTTGCACTTCCGTATTGCTGCCATTAAAGATGAGCCTGTCCCACAGCCTGCCTGCTCCATCTGTTGTGTCCAGGTCTTGGGGAAGGCACACGTGGGGTGGGATTTGGTCTCTGGCAAGGCCAGGTCTCCACTCCCCAGCCCCAAGCAGAAACAGCTCATGTGATCTGAGTCCCCAGAACGGGACACAGACACCAGACAGGCATCACCTCACCCTTGGAAGGACAAAGAAATATCCCCTTGGTGCAGGGAAGCACAGAGGCAGAGCTGTTGCCACTCTGTGCTGCTCCTGCTGAGACAAGGAATGTGTGGGATGGCACTGGCTGGGGCAAGCTTGTACATTGATGTACCCCAAAAATGGTGGTAGAAGCACTGGGGTGTAGCAGAATTTAGGGCGGTTTTTTTGAAGCAAAATTCAGTCCCTGTATACCCAGAGCACTCCAAGCTTCTCCCCACTGGGGAGCTGAGCAGTCCCTGCAGCAGCACTGACTCACAGGAGATGAGAACATGGCCCTGAGTGGTTTTGGAGCTGCTGGGGGCTGGTGCTGTGTGTATCTCACCATCTCTGTCGGGGCTGTTGTGGTAAATGAAGCCAGCTGTGCCTCTAAACCGCATCCTGGAGCTGCTGGGTGCTCCCCTGCTGCAGCTGAGCCACCCCAGCCCTGCTCTGCTGCTGCTTCCTCTGCTCAGGGGCAGGAACGGGGGTGGCTTCTACCTGAAACGGGCACCAAAACAACCCACAGCCCTCCTTCCCCTCTGCCACTGCTGCTGGGCTGTTTTGGAGGGTTTACTGCCTGCAGAGGGAGGCCAGGCTGTGAAGGTGAGAGCAGGACGAGGCAAATCCCCCTGGGAAGGATCTGCCCTCAGCCCAGGGAACCACCAGGAGCAAGTGGGGGCAGAAATTAAACTGGAGGGGAAAGCAACAGGAGCAGAGAGAAATGTGAGGGGAAAAAGACACCCAGAACCACCAGTGAGGCTGCAGTCCTTTAATGAGAAGGAAATCTCTTGCCAATGTGCCCATTTCTGTTCCCTGATGGCAAACCCAAGCACAGCCCAGGGTGGGACGGTGCATCCCCATCCTGTGGCTTGTCCCAAAATGCCAGAGCCTCAGCAGAGCTGCAGAGAGCTGGGAACAAGCTGGGCAGAAGCGTCCAGCCCCGGTGCTGCTGCTCCAGCCCGTCATCCCCGGGAATTTCAGAAGCCCCTGGGTTCCAGGCCTGCATACACCTCCCGCTGGCCTTTGCGGATGGGCTGTGGGAACAGCAGAGAGCTCAGGTCAGGAATCCTCACCTGAGCCCTCTCAGGCTCACCTGAGCCCACACAACACGTGGGGGAAAGCACAACAGAGCAAGGGCAGAGCACAGGGAGCTGCAGCCCTGCTCCAGGACAAACCCCTGTGCAGAGCCAGGAACAGGGGCTGCACCCTCACCACCTTCTTGCTCCCCTGCCAGGAAAACCTGGAGCTCCTCTGAGGATGAATGAGCTGTCTGCGAGCCCCAGCCCCAGCCCTGTCCCTCCCCAGCCTGCAGGGATGGAAGGCTCAGTCCTCACCTCATAGTCCGGGTTTGGCACGGGGGGAGGACGCTGCGTCTTCTGACCTGGAACAGAGGCACAGACAGGGTGAATCCTTGGGGATTGCTGCCAGAGGGACCCCCAGGCTGATCCCAGAGCCAGGCACACCATGGATCAACTCCCATGGGTTTATCCTGAGCTCTTGGAGAGCTGCAGCAGTCTGGGAACTGGGTTCCTACGTGCAGGAAGCTTTGGCACAGCAGCCACTCCCATCCCTGCACAAAGGCAGCCTGGAGGGCACAGGGGGGAAGCAGGAGCAGTGGTTGGAGGTGGTGGGGAGCAGAGAGAGGCAGGAGCAGTGGTTGGAGGTGGTGGGGAGCAGGGAGAGGCAGGAGCAGTGGTTGGAAGCTGGTGGGGAGCAGAGAGAGGCAGGAGCAGTGGTTGGAAGCTGGTGGGGAGCAGGGAGAGGCAGGAGCAGTGGTTGGAGGTGGTGGGGAGCAGGGAGAGGCAGGAGCAGTGGTTGGAGGTGGTGGGGAGCAGAGAGAGGCAGGAGCAGTGGTTGGAGGTGGTGGGGAGCAGAGAGAGGCAGGAGCAGAGAGAGGCAGGAGCAGTGGTTGGAGCTGGTGGGGAGCAGAGAGAGGCAGGAGCAGTGGTTGGAGGTGGTGAGGAGCAGGGGGTGCCCAGTCAGGCCGTGGGGTGAGGGTTTCACTGGGTGCTCAGGGATGTCACAGGGTGCCTGCAGCGGCTCTCACCTCGTGGCCGCCGCTCCCCGGCAGCGCTGGCTCGTCCCCTCCTGCCTTTGCTGAAGTAATGGACCAGGATCAGCACCCCCAGGGTGATGAGGAGGTCTGCAGTGATGATCCCTGCCACCGTCAGGGCGTCCAGCTCCTCGCAGTTGGCACACACTGCAGGGGGGAGCGCAGGGGAGGTGCTCAGAGCCCCAGGTGTGGCTCACCTGAGGGCTGGCACGGAGCTACAGGGAAAAGAGCAAACTGAGAGGAAAAGGGAGATCCCAAAAATCAGCTGCAGGGCTCTATCACTGCCCACACAGAGCAGGAACAGCCTGGGCAGCACCACATCCACCCACGGCAGTGCAGGAGTTCAGAATGCAAGGAATTCTCAAAACTGTAAAGCAAAGCCTGGAAAAGAACACAGGATTTGAACTGAGGCCTTGGGAAAAGCTTCCAAGCTTAGGTACTGGAAATAAGAATGTAAATTTAAAGTTTAAAGCAGAGACATGTTAAGTAAAAAAAAAGCTTAGCTATAAAGTTTAAGGTAAAGAAAGAATAAAATAGTTGCAAAGGTGACAGAATAGGTTTGTGTGTCCCAACAGGATTGGCTGAGAAAGGTCACACTGTAATTAAACAAAATTTCTTGGTATTGGATTAAAAACACAAATATCTTGTTGGCAGTATTTTATTGGTTAATAAGTCCTTTAAAAATCTTGTAACCATAAGTCTCGTGACTTCTGGTCATGCTCTCAACACCTGTAACAGAAACTCACCTTTTCTGTAGAAAATAAGGAAAACAAACCGCGCTTTTTAAGCAACCAAAAGCCCCATCTCTCTGCCTCATTTGGAATAAGAAAGAATCCCAAGGAATGTGATAATGTGGAAGCAAAGAGCCCATAAGGAGCACTGAAAACCAAGAGTCAGTTCCCAAAATCTGTCCCTGGAGCGGGCAGGGTGAGGGGCTGTGCTCACCTCTGGCATTCAGGTACAGGTGGCGCTTCTGGGTGCCCAAGGAGCAGCTCAGGTTGGTAGGAGTGCTGTCGTGGTCCTTGATAATCAACTTCCTCTCCCTGGTGCCCTCTGCTTTCCCTGACAGCTCCCATCGGATGTCCTCGTCCTCAAAGGGACACGTGATTGTCACCGTGGTGCCAGAAATCTCCACCAGGAACTCCCCTTGGGAAGGCACACCAATGAGAAAGGAAACCAAGGGCAAAACTCAAATATTTCTACCCATTTCTTAGTCAGCTACAGTCTTTATGTCCTGCTAAATACTAAAGAATGCTGAAGAAATTTTAATAATAAAATCCACTTACCCTCCAGCTCTTCATCTGCAAAAGAGAAAATAAGGAGTGTTAAAAAATCGTCTCACCATTTCCCCACTGCTTGGTGCTGTTGGAAATGCCCAACACTGGTGATAAATAACGACCAATTTTCCCCATCAGTAAGATCACTATAAATTAATGAACAGCAAATTTTTCCTATCATGCAACATTTAGAAAATTCCAATCTTTCTATTTGACTCTTAGTCCTCACTTTTGAGGCGTATTTGGGGTTTTTAGCGTGATAAATAATTAAGGATGGCGGTAAAGTACACTTACCCTCCTGAGCTGTGATGCCAACTGCAAAAAAAATGAATAAGAAATGTTAATTAATTGAGCTTCAGATATTTCACACCTTTCCTACTCCCAGGACATGCTTTCTGAACTCAGTGCTTGAAAAAGTTGTTTACAGTCCCACATTCATGCTGAAGGCATCAGAAATGTTCTGGTGGTGAGACAGGATGTTGTTCTGAACTTGGAAGCCATTTTTAACACAGCCTAATGCAGAATGGAAACTTGAATCATTTTCCAGCCCAGTTCAGAAAAAAAGGTTGTTATTGCAAGATGCAAACCCCGAAATTCTGCTTTAGCATCATGGAGCAAACACTGCTGGAAAATCCTGGTAAGAACCTCTGTCCTCTGCAAGAGAACTCCTGGAGTTGGTTTAATGAACTGGTGTTGATTTAATGCTGTAAAACAGTTTATCTGTGTGGTTTTCCTGCCTTGTCGGAAACAACTTGCTCCATGAGAGGCCCTGGAGCTGTAATATTAAAGAAAGAGATTTTAGGAGGTGTGAATCAGATTTGTGATTTCCTTTAAAGACATCTGTCTTTTCTGCAAAAAGTAACGTAAATAAGTGATTGCAGATTGAATTCCACAGACAGCGGACGTGGCTGGAGAGAAGGTCACCTGATCCTTTTTTATCTTACATAGATAAATTTAACTCTGAAAAAAAAATTAACAGGCCACTGATAAACCGCGTTTTCTGTCTTCACAGAGATTGGAATTTGCAGCACTTTGGCAGAGTAGTTACTGTGTTAACAACCCTTAATGGATTACCGTGCACGCTTCCCTCTCCTCGTGACTGGGTTCTCTAGAGCCTTTACAGGTGCTCTGCACTTCATCCTGAACCATGGGGGCATTCCACCACACCCCGATACCCCACCAAGCCTGAAGCGATTTACCCAGCATCACGAAACGCTTTCAGAAAAGTGCAGGGATGAAGGATAAAACCGAAATGAAGAGCGTGGAACCTCCCAGCTCACACTGCACCGAGCTCTGACCGCATTGCCGGAGGTCTGGGGACTCACCTGCACACAGCAGGAGCCCCAGCAGGGGCAGGGACTGCTCCAGCCTCATCCTCGTGTTCCTCCTCCTGCTGCTCCTCTCCACCACATCAGACCGGCATGGCTGTGGCAGGAAAAAAACACGGTGGCTTTTCTAGAAAGAGGCCCGGGGTTGTTTTTCCCAGAATTGCTGCCGAGCCAAGCGGGGCTGGGGCACTCACTCTTTCCAGAGCAGCCAAGGCAGACCCAGGCACGTGAAATGAGCCCAGGTCAGGAAGTGCGGAGGCTCAAAAAGTCTTCATGGGACGTCACCGCCAGCGAGGGGTGGCTGCTCTGCAATGCACCAGCTCTGCAGGGCTCGGGACAGTCCTGGAGCTGCCCTGGGAGCAGCAGGGGAGAGAAACCAGCCGGAATCAGATTTGCCGTCAGCACCTTCCCAACAGCTTCTCGAAGTGAGAGCTGGAGGAGTTCCAACTGCGGCAAACGACTTCACGTGGAATCACAGGAGGGTTTGGGTGGGAAGGGACCATAAAGCTCATCCCATCCCACCCCTGCCATGGCAGGGACACCTTCCAGCATCCCAGGCTGCTCCAAACCCCGTCCAACCCGCCCTTGGACACTGCCAGGGATCCAGGGGCAGCCCTGTGCCAGGGCCTCATCACCTCCCAGGGAACAATTCCTTCTCTATCCCATCCAACCCTGTTCTCTGGCAGTTTGAGCCCATTGCACCTTGTTCCATTCCACAGCTGCTGACGAGGAGCCCCCCTCCATCTTCCCTGCAGGTCCCATTCAGGCACTCAGGTTGGGATGAAGGAATCAGAAGCAGCACCCAAAGCTCAGCACCCAGAACCGAGCTGGGCACAGAACCGAGCTTGGGCTCCCTGCCCATTCCCTGCCCTCATCCCCCCTCCAGGGCGCTCCTGGAGATGTCCCAGCAGCATTTTTGGGAGGTTCTCCCGCTCGGGCGCTCCCGTGGAAGTGTCCTGGCCCCACTAGAGGGGGCTCCTGGCCCGGCCAGCGCCGCTCGCCGCGCACGGAACCTCCCGCCGGGGTTTGGGGCTGGCACAGAGCCCCGGGCACCGGGCCGGGGGCATCCCGGGCTCTGCTGCCCGCGGGGATGGACACACAGGGGCTGTTGCTGCGCCCCGTTTCCTTTATTGGGGTGCTCTCTTCGGCATTGCTTTTCCTTATTTATATTTCCAGAGAATTCTGAGTTGCGAGTGAGCTAGGAACACACCCTGGTCTTTTCTTAAAAGCTGCAGTCCAGGTGTTCTGGAAGAAGATGAAGATTGAAAAGTCTGCAGGCAAAGGTGGGAACAAGGGCTATTCCCAGCCCAGTGCAGAAACAGGATTAGGAAGTGGCAGCAAATCGGCTGCTAAACTTTAAACACCGCCTAAAGAAAGCCCCGGAGTGATAAATATTCACGGTGGCAAGGAAACAAAAGGGGGTGAGATGTCGGAATAGTAACTGAGTGGAAATGTGGGGAGAGGAAGCGATGAAGGGTTAACACGGGACCATTCCCGTGATCATTCCCAGGAAAATGGAGATGCTTGGTGTCCCGGAGCTGCGAGCAGGGATGTGTTAGCACACACAGGGTTCCCTGCTCTGCTCTGGGGACAATCCAGGGAGCTGACGGCCTCAGTGCTGTTTTTCCATCCCCAAATCCCTGAAGAGAGCCCCCCTCCAAAACACCCAAAGCTTCGGGCACCCTCCCCTTGCACCTCTGCAGAGGAAATCAGCGCCAGCCACCACTGAAACCGGTGACCTGGGACGGCTTCTTGGGACGGGATCGTGAACCAGGCACCAACACAGCCACGGCCGGTGATTTACGGCCCTCGAATGCAAACATCCTCATTTTGCCAGCACACGGGCTCAGATTGATTTCACACTCTCATATTTCCCACGTGCCTCCTGCGGAATATTTTGTGGCCCACGGAATTTCTCACCTGTGAAGCGCCCCGGTGTTTTCCCCGGCTGTGCCGGGCTGGACCCATTTTCCACTTCATTTTTCCAAAAACTTCCCAAGCACCAGGCTCCCAATCCTTGGCTACAACCAAGGAACGTTGAAATCATTTTGGGGTTGTTTGATGGGACGTTTCCATCCTCTGGATGGGGGCCCGCACTGCCAGTTTTGGGCTGCCCTTTTTAGGATTGTTCGCAGGTTTTGTGCCGAACAAATGGCCCTCATTCCTTGGAGCCACCTATGAACACCTCCAGGCAAATATTCTCTTACCTCCCACAAGAGGGGAGTGGTTTCGGGTGGCGGCTGGGAGGAGGAATGATTGCAACACAAAAGAGCAGGGGAATATGGGAGGACCAGAAATTAATCTCACCTTGGGAATCTCGCTGATTTACGCAGAACTGAGCGGGGCTGGGCACACCTTGGCAAGGAGCGAGCCTGACTCGGGCAGGCCGGGCAAGGAATCTGCCCCGTTGGGCTGGGAAGACTTTGAGAAACTCATTTTTTACCCGGTAACCCGGAGCGGATTTGTGTCTGCAGCCCCGGATTTGTGTCCCCGATGCGCGGCCGCACCTGGCTGGGCGCTGCGCTCGTCCTTGGGGCGCAGCTCCGAGGTAAGGAAACCTGAACTCGCTTCCCTCTTCTGGTCCCTGAAATTATCCCTAAAACAGAGGTTTTTCCCCCGTCCGTGCTGCGATTTTTTTCTGCGCGGGGTTCGCTGGAAATGGCACGAAGTGGTTGTGTTTCTTCCCCAACAGGTTCGGGCGTATTCGAGCGAAAATCACCGATCTCCACTGATCTCCTCAGCTCGGGTTTCAACGTCTTTTTCTCTCCTGCCAGCAATCCGAACTTTACTCCTAGCTTTTTTTAATTTTATTTTGCTACCTTTGTTCCTAAACAATTAGGGATTGTCCAGGAGCCCCGGCTTCAGATCCTTTACATACCAAAGGTTTCCAGACTGACACGAAACTCACTTGAATTTTCAGTGGTTTATATAAAAACACCTGGATTTTAAGAATAATATATCCTCATTTCCCAAATGCGTCAGCCCACGGATGTAATCTGACTTGAAAAAAAAATGTGTTTTACACTTATTTCTCATTTAGTTCTTTTCAAGGAGTTTAAAATGAAAAGATTTGGCACTGAATCCATGTATGAGCAACGTGATCTCTGCCAATGAGGTTTTTCACGTGTGAATACCTTCAATGTTTTGGCATTCCACGTGTTTTTCCCTTTGAGATAAGGAATTATTTGGAAGAAAGTATTTAGTCATAAATTACTCCCAAATACATCTTAATTATGAAGTTTACAATCTACAACCCTAGTCAACCCTAGATAAGTTCTTTTTTTTTTTTCTTGAATCACACTGAGGTGAGTTGACTTCCTAATGTGACAGGATATTGATATTTTCTATTTCCTTCACCAGAAAACCACTCATTTTTCTTATTTTACATTTTCCTCCTTTCTTTTTCTTGCTCTCCCTCCTGCCGCTTGTCCCTCTTCCAGGGGAGCATGGAATGAGCGATGCTCACTTATTTTTATAAAGCAGCAGCCATGGTGGTTGTGGGGATGTTCCTTGGAAAAACAAATCCACATTTACCTCGAGGATTTCCTCTAGAATTCTTCAGCCTGACTGAATTTACCTGCAGCTGCCCAGCTGGGCTATAAAGCCTCTAAAACTGGCTCTGGATTTATCAGTAAAAACAGTTTCACCGTGGCGTGCATGAGGCTGAGTGGAAAGCGCACAAAGGGAAGTTCTAGCGTGGGAAATAGCAATTTTGGGGTGGCTTTCAGCCCGGTTTGGAGGGGTTTTACTGAAAGAACGTGCCTGAGACACTCGGGCTGTCACTTCCCGGCACAGATAAGGCTCCCAGGGAGCCGCAGCCGAGAAGGAGCAGTGATGAGCTCACTGCACGCAGCGATTTTCCTGATTTCCCCCCGTGCTTGCCCCGCAGCGCTGTGGCTGGCGGCAGCGGTGGAGGTTCACACTGCCAAGGAGGTGGTGGCCGTGAACGGGACCAACCAGCGGCTGAGATGCACCTTTTCCAGCAGCAGCCCCGTGAGCCAGCAGCTGTCCGTGAGCTGGAACTTCCAGCCCGAGGACCTGAGCTCTCATGAGCTGGTGAGTGAGATCTTGGTGCCCCAACACCCGGCAGTGAGCGGGTACAGACACATCCCAAAGCCACAAGTACATTTGGGTTTTCGTCACTTGTAGTGATTAATCCGAGTCTTGTTTATAGATCCTGCCTAAAAAACGCTCTTGTGTTTAGTCTTGGGTGATCGGGGTTAAAATATTTGTGGTTTTACAAAGCTGGACCTGCTGACATCACAGCCAAGGTGACATCCTGTACCTGACAAGACGCCAGGAATTTTCCAGGTCCCTTCCAGCTCAGCCATTCGATGTTCCTGTGATTTTTGTAGGTATTTTACTACCAGAAGGAGCCCTACAAGCCCCCCTCGGGGAGGTTTAAGGACCGAGTCACCTGGGATGGGAACATTGAACGGAACGATGTTTCCATCATGATCTGGAACCTGCAGCCCAGCGACAACGGGACCTTCACCTGCCAGGTGACAAACTGGCCAGATGTCTACGGCACCATCGGGGAGGTGCGGCTCCGGGTCGTGCAGAAAGGTGAGAGGCTGAGGAACACCCCAGAGCTTGTGTGGATTTAACCAGAGTGGCTGGTTACATCTGTAAAATGGGAAATCTGGGAAAATTATGGGAGAAAACCAGCTACAAGTAGAAAGCACGAGGGGAAAAAGAGGAGCCTGAGGGAAGGTTTTATTCACAGACACAGGATCCTCCTGTGTGACCCTCTGCTTCATTCCTCTGTCTCTCCCCACGCAGTGAACTTCTCAGAAATCCATTTCCTGGCCGTGGCCATCGGCTCTGCCTCGGTGCTGATGGTCATCGTGGTGACAACTGTGTTCGTCTGCCGGCAGCGGCGCAGGAGAGCGCGAGACAGGAGGCTGGAGGTGGCAGACACTGAGGGGTGAGCACAGCGGGGAGGGAGAGCTCCTGGGGGGGCTCGATGAGTTTACCTGCACGGCCTTTCTGAGTCATTGGCTTGGACCCTGCACAGAGCATCTCCAATGCAAACCTGCCAACCCAATTAGAGATAGCTGGCTGCGTGCAGGCAGAGCAGAGCCCAGGATGGACAAGCTCTGGAGTTCTCATCTGGCTCTTGTTCTTCTCAGCAGCTCCTCGTGCAGAGGATGCAGCTGCCGTGGTGACCACCCTGTCCCCTGAGCTGTGGTCACCACACCTGTGGCACGCTCACCATCCCACCTTGGCTGTGCTGTGTGTGACTCTGGACCTCCTGCTGCTCAGCCTGATGCTGATTTCAGCTTTTTTTTTCCTCTTTTTTCCCCTCCCATTTTTATAACAGTAAAGAAAAGGAGAGCCTGAAGATGGGGGAAGAAAAGGAACCTGTTCCATTGGAAGATTAAAGGTTTTCGCTGGTGTGCACAATGCAGGTACCCATCCAAACCTTCTCTAATTAATGCCTCAGTGTTCTGTGGACTCTGCAAGGCAGATTCCCTCGGGTATTTCCCTGCTATTCACAGTCAGAACTGAGGCCATGGTCACACTTTGCTGTTGAGGATCCTTCAGAGACAGCTGAACAATCACAGCCTCTTAAATGTATGAGAGATTTCTCCACCCTGGTGTGGAGGAGCATTTGTAGGAAAGCCATTGTTGCTGCTTTCCATGGCATTCCTGCTTTGTAGATGAAGAGGAATGAATTACTTCCCTTTTGTCAGTTTTGAATCTGCTTTTTGATTACTTTAACCTTTATTGTTTTAAAATTGCAGCAGGAAGACTGGCACTGTTTCCATATTCACTGTCTTTGCTTAAACGTGTCAGCATAAATTTTACCCACAATTTCTGAGGTCAGCAGCTGCCCTTATTATTTTGGTTTTTGACAATAACCCTGAGTAATGGATGTTTGTTTCTCTTCCAATCTTTCCTCTCAGGTGCTTCCAAAGCAGCTGGTGAGAGCTTATAATTTGGGGTGTTAGAACAAAGCTGGATTACAGACGCCCCACGCTGCCCGTGTGGTTCCTCTGCTCAACCTGAAAGTCTTGCACAGAGAGAGGGTGACTTTACATGAGTTGTGAATTCCCTTCAGTGGAGCAAAGCAAGAGGATCCTGCCCTGTGAACAAAGAACTTTCCTTCATCTTCTCACCTGTGAAATGTGAGCACGGCCTCTCTGGAAGATGAAAGTGCCAAGACTGACTGAACAGAGGGCTGGGAGGTGTTGGAGCAGACGCACTCCTGCACCTTAGAAACCACAACGTGCCTTTGTGTTGGGTTTTATTCCCTGAGAATCCTCCCTGGCATCCTGAGAAGGAAGACTGAGCAGTGAGGCCTCAGCTGCTCCGACAAACGCCCTTGGAATCCCTTTTCTATGTTAGATGGACAGTGTTAGAGCTGGGCAAGGTGTGCTGGTTGTTGTTAGGGATGACATCCACCAGCCAGAGTGGTTTTCACATCCATCTCTTGCAGCTTTGGGGGAATTTGGGGGCTGAGAAGACTTTTCTGCCTGGGCTCAGCAGCTCCCCCCGTTCCCATTCCCACGCTCACTATCCCAGGCTCCCCCTCCGTTCCCCAAAACTGGAACCCACGGAGCTCTGACGGTGTCTAAGCAGCCCCAAACCAATCCTGTTACATTATTTACAAATCAAAGTTTGTCTGTAGACTGTTTTTATGGCTTTACAACCTGTAATGTGCCAGCCACGCTCCCTGGCTGTTACCTGTCTGTTTTCATTTTCACTCTCCTGTGTTGTAAATAAAGGCACCTTGCTGAGAGCTGTGCTGGTGTGGAGTGAGGATGTGACCTGGGAGCCCCTGGCACCTCAAATGAGCAGATGTGCACTGTTTGTCCCCAAAATTGGATTTGTTACCTGGTCTGCACCAAACAATAATTAAACACTTCAGGGAGATGTTGATTACTGATTTCAGAGGAGCCCAAGCCTGGGTGCTTGGTGGTGTCCCACAAATCCAGCACATCCCACTGGACTTTTACCACCGTTATTTATGCACAGAAATTCGGAGTTAGTAACTTTCCAAGTACAGCCCCTCTCTGACTGTGGGTTATTAATTCCCATTATGTCACCAGAGCCGACTTCTACCCCTGCTCAGGGGCAGGCTCTTCACCTGGCCACGGTCTTATTGACCTGTAGCTGTGATTTTTGGCATTATAACCAAGATAGTTCAGCTCTAGTACATACAAACCTCAGGTGTTTTGCCCAGTTAGCAATGTACACAGACACACATCAACATCTTGGTTTATTACATCCCTAAAACTTGTCACTTCCACGGTGTCCTTGGCTAAGGGATGCAGCTGCTGTCTGTTCCCCTGATTAGGTTTCTCTTTTTTGCTGATTGTGCTTGAAAAATCTACAAAGATCTTACAGTGAGGAACATCCTGACTTAATACAACCCTGACACATTCCTCACTTTGTGGCAACACCCAAAAAAAAAAAAAACCCACCAAAAAAAAAGAAGCGCAGCGAGCAGGTTGGTGTCGGGGCTTTGGGGACACCGGCGGTGGCCGCGCCGGACCTTTCACTCGTCCCGGAGCCAGCACGGCGACCCAGGTGTGCCCAGGTGTGCCCACCCAGGCGCCGCGGCCATTTCGGGGCTGCCCCGCCCTCACCTGCGCCAGGTGGGATGTGTCCCTTTGCAAGATAAGGGCACCTCCCTGGAGAGCAAATTTAACTCTTGTATTTTCCCTGTGAGATCTTGT
>JAOTQZ010000948.1:1167364-1192422 GCA_026546895.1 Pogonocichla stellata | reverse complement strand
GGTCCCGGCTCTGGGGGCGGTGGGAGGCTCGGGAAGGGGAGTCCCGCGGTGCTCCGTGCTTTGGGAGAGGTGGGAAGCTCGGGAAGAGCCGCCCAGGAGCGCTGGGAGCTCGGAGCTCGGTCTCCCCGGAGCGGTGGATGTGCCCGGACGGGGATCGGGGTAGAACTGGCTGCTCACACACAGGAAACAAGAACTGAGAGCTCTTGGCGCAGTCAAGAGACTGAGACTGCTGTGTGGAGACGTTTGACCCCGGTGCGTGTGAAATTCAGGCGCCGTGGCCAAAAACGCAGAGCAGAATTGCTTTGAAGTGCCTCAAGCTGATACTGCTCAACTCGTCAGGGACCCAGCTGATTCCGTTTCTCAGCTCTTTGTCTCCACACCTAAACATCTGTGGCGACTCTGCTCAGGTGCCTTATTTGGAGCTGGTTCCTGTCCCACGGAGGGTTGATCAGGGAAGTTTTCTGCTTTCCTGAGAATTTCAGTGTTGGGGAGGGAGTCGCTGCTTTAGTTTTTGAATTCTGGCTGGCCTACACATCTCAGTATTTTTGGGACAAATTTGCACCTCACAGATAACAAGAAATGAATCCCTGCCTTTTGTGCCTGTTCCATCAGGTGTCTGCAATGCTCTTTCCCTGGAGATTAAAGCCAGCCCTAAAGTCCGAGCTTTTGTGGGTGAGCAAGTGCTGCTGAAATGTTCCTTCAAATCCAGCTCCCCCATCACGGAGAACCTGCTGGTGGACTGGACCTACCGCCCCCTCCCTGGGGGCCCGATGGAGAGAGTAGGTGGAACAGGGCCAGGCCTCTGGGCACGCTGAAAACGGGAATTTTCCGTTTGCTTTGCTGGGCTCCTGCCTCACTTGGCGGTTTGGGAGTCTCGTTGTTGCCTTCTTCCCCCTGTAAAATTCCTTTGGTGTTCTCTGGGTGAAAAAATATTCTAGATAAATACAAAATAGCATAGTCGTGATAAAGTAGATAAATTTGGGGGTTTGTCACAAGCATTGTGCACTGCACAGAACCACTGTAAAGATTCAGTTGGTAGCTTTATTTCTCTTAAATAGGAAATACTCTTCCTGACTTCTTGATGTGTCATTACCTCTTTATTTTCACAATGCAAAAAAACAGTTCACTCTGCTTTCTTCTGTGTGTTTTACTGCCACAATTATTGCCTCTCCCTCCTTGCAGATTTTTCATTACCAGTCCATGCCATACCCCACAGCAGCGGGGAAGTTCAAAGACAGGATATCCTGGGTTGGGAATGTTGCTAGAGGTGACGCTTCCATCGCTCTCCAAAGTCCAGCACTCAGTGACAACGGCACTTTCATCTGCAGCGTGAAGAACCCTCCAGACGTTTATCACAACGTTCCCCAGACGGTGCTGCTGGTCACAGAGCGGGGTAAGGCTCCCTGCCCGTGCTTTGGCCTCGCCCCTGTGGCAGAGCTGCTTTATGGGATCTTGGGGTTCTGAGCATCACGTGGGAAACGCTCCCTGAACCTCCACGCTGGAGTTTGGGCAGAGGTTACCCCAGCCCTGCTCTCTGAGCTCAGTACTTTGAGAGCTCCTGAATTGATCTGGGACAGGGGGAGCTGTGCTGATAACAGGAGTCAAAAGCGTCCCTTTGTGCAGAAGTTTCAGCCTCCGCAAATTGCGGCAGAACAAGTTAAACACTGAGGAAACGCTGGCCTAAAAATAATCCCCACATCACAAGCGCTGATTGTCAGTAATAATTTCCTCATCTGCCCTGCGTGCCAGCCCTGCCCCAAATTCCCAGCTCAGCCGTGCTGCTGGAACCGTGTCGTGCCCTGCCTCCCTCTCTGCCTGCCTGGGCTGGGCGTGGGGACAGGAGCCCCGCAGCTTTGGGGACAGGAGCCCCACAGATTTGGGGACAGGAACCCCGCAGGTCTGGGGACAGGAGCCCCGCAGCTTTGGGGACAGGAGCCCCGCAGGTTTGGGGACAGGAGCCCCGCAGCTTTGGGGACAAGAGCCCCACAGATTTGGGGACAGGAACCCCGCAGATCTGGGGACAGGAACCCCACAGATTTGGGGACAGGAGCCCCGCAGCTTTGGGGACAGGAGCCCCGCAGATTTGGGGACCACAGATTTGGGGACAGGAGCCCCACAGAATTGGGGACCACAGATTTGGGAACAGGAGCCCCACAAATCTGGGGACCACAGATTTGGGAACAGGAGCCCCACAGATCTGGGGACCACAGATTTGGGAACAGGAGCCCCACAGATTCCGGGGCTGCAGGTTTGGGGACAGGAGCCCCACAGCTTTGGGGACAGGAACCCCACAGATTTGGGGACCACAGATTTGGGGACAGGAACCCCACAGATTTGGGGACCACAGATTTGGGAACAGGAGCCCCACAGATTCAGGGACTGCAGGTTTGGGGACAAGAGCCCTGCAGCTTTGGGGACAGGAGCCCCACAGCTTTGGGGACAGGAACCGCACAGATTTGGGGACCACAGATTTGGGAACAGGAGCCCCACAGATTCAGGGGCTGCAGGTTTGGGGACAGGAGCCCCACAGATTTGGGGACTGCAGATGTTGGCACAGGCTGTTTCCAGTCTGCCAGCCCTGTGTTTCACATGGAAGGGCCACCAAGCTGTGCCCTGGCTGAGCTTTGTCCCAGAGGCTCAGCCAAGCCCTGTTTCACTGTGTTTCAGGCCTGGCCTTCCAGCTGAGCTCAACAGCTCTGCTGTCCATCCTGGTGTTCGTCCCTTCCATCCTCGTGGTCTTTCTGCTGCTGGTGAGGATGGGGAGGAAATTCCGAGTGCTGAAGGAGAAAGGAAGATGTGGCTACAAGAAATCCTCCATTGAAGTGTCTGATGAGTAAGTCCTGGCTGCAGGCTGGAGCCTGTATTTCCACTTTGGGGTGTTGGCACAGGCACGAGGGATTTCCCCACTGTCCTTCAGCATGAGCTGCACTTCAGTCACTGGTATCACCCAGCAGGCAGAAAGCTTTGGAAAATCCCCGTGCTGGAGACAAACCAAGTGCTGCACGTTCCCTTTTTTCTGTCATTCGTGTGAGGAGCACCATGGAACTGAGAAGTTTAGGGTCAGACATGTTTCACTCCTGTAATGAGGTTTATTTGAGCCTGAGTCAGCAGGATGTTTTGCCTGTGTGAGCTTTGTGTGCTGCATTTTGGGGTGAAGTCTCCATAAAAGCAAAATAAACCCAACAAAGATACTGAGCAGAAATGCCAGGTACTGAAGGAGCCTTGGAGACTGAACTCCCTTCTGCCCAATTCCTTGCAGAATGATTTTTTTCTACTGCAATCTTTTAATGTTTTCATTTGTGGTGGTAGATTTGCCAGACAAAAAGCCACTTTTGTCTTAATCTTTGTGAACTGCCACCTTCAAAATGAGGTGTCTGGCAGCTTTCAGTCCTTTTGGCTTTGCTGTGCAGACTTAAAGGCTTTTCCTCACAACGAAAAATCTTCAGGTCCATGTGGTTGAACCAGAATTCACAGTCCAGAGGAGGTACTGGCATGTCTGGGGGGAAAAGTCCAACCTGATCTCATGTTTTCCTGCAGGCCTGAGCACACAGGCACCGCTGGCTGCGGGGGGAAAATCAAGGAGTGGTGCCTGAACTGTGTGGTGAGTGAAAGTTGGGATTTTCACCAATTTTGGGTGCTCAGAGAAGGGGCTAAGAGCAGCAGGTAGAGGGTCCAAACACCCCTGGGTGTCCAAGGTGTGTCCCCAAGGCTTCCCAGCTGTGGGGAGCGAGAGCTGCAGGCTGCACTGGTGGGGAAGCTGCCATGAGATCAGAGTGATTTTTCACTGGGCTTGGTTAGAATTGGAGCTGCCATTTTAAGATGATAAATCAGGGTTGAAGTTGCTGCTGTGGGGTTTCTCTGGCGCTCTGCCTGAGCAGTTTGGGTTGGCAGTGCTGTGGTGGGGAGGGCAGGCAGTGACCCCTCTGTGTTTTTGCAGAGGTGGTGGTGGTGGTGGAGATCTTCCTCCTTTGACCTCGCTTTCCTCACAAAGGGATGTTGCTAAACCCTCGCGGTTGCTTTGTTTGTTTGTTTCTGCTTTTTGTTTGTGGTGCTCTCTGAAGTGGTGGCTGCCTTCTAATTCTGCTGCTTCCCTTCCCACCCCAGCAGCAGCTCCTGCTCGTCAGGTGCTCCAGCTCCTGAGTGCCTCTGCCCTGGTTCTGTGTGAGTGCTGTGTGCTGGAACCGGCGCCACATTCCAGAGTAATGCCTCCATTCGAGAGGGCTTTCATTCCTCCAGTGTCCTGCAGAGCAGATTCACCTCAGGGGCACCTTTGCCTCTCATGCACGCAGCCAGGACGTGAGTTAGGGAGAATTTAAATAAATATGTGTTGCTTGATTCACTCTCCTAATACCAGTGATTCCAAATGTCCTAAACGGCCAAGCCTTCAGACAGGCGTGTGCTGATGGTTTCTATTAGATACAGGATGGAAAGCAGGCAATTACGTAAGTTGTACATAAAATATTTACAGTTCTGCATTAGGCAGAGCAGGCACAGAGCTGCAGGGCTGGGAACGGGGTTTTGGAGAGGTGCAGAAGCAGGAAATGCCTTGGGAGGTGCAAGGGCAGCTCCAGGTGACGTTCTGGGAATCAGGGAGGTGCCAGGAGGAGAGAAGGGAAAGGATGGAGCCCCAGCTCGGTGAGGAAATGCTGTCGGGACATGGGAGATCTTAAAAAGTGAAAAATGTCCTCTCATCCTTTGGGAGGAGTCACATTGGAATGATAAAACCCTGCTGCCTTCATGTGGAGTGTTTTGTCAGGTTTGATCCTCTGCTGTCTGATACTGAAATATTTATCTGATCAGGTCCCTGAGGACGCTGCCCTCTAACGAGTCTGCATTTTTGAGGTTTCTCTAATGTGCTTTTTCACGCTTCATATGTGACCAAACAATTAAAATGGCAATGCCAATGGAAAATCACTTTAGGCTCGAAGTGTCTGGAGTGTCAGTGAGATTTCCCTTGCAGAGCTGAGGTGGTTGGGTGAGCTCCCAGCTCAGAGCTGCAGAGCTGCTGTGGTTACAGCAGCCGTGGGGTTCTGAATGTGAGGGTTTGTCAGGAAAAAAAATTTGTGCTGCTCAGGGCTGCCTCTGCACTTTCTGGTTCATCTTTAGCTGCTGCTTCTCTTAAAATACATTTCACATGTGGTTTATAGTGTGGTGATTGTGTCTGGGAGACGTCAAACAGGTGAAATATTTATATTTATACTTTTATACTTATATTTATGCCACTGTATAAATATATGTATAATATATTTGTTTTTGCAAGTCCCTGGCTTGTTCCAGCGCAGCAGCAGTTTTTGGGAAGCATTTAGGCTCTTGCCAGAAGCCCAGCCAGGCTCAGGATTTGGCTGAGCTCATGACTTGATTCATTTCCTCACACATAACCTCAGTTTCTCTCCATGTTCCCCGTTTAGGACACGGATGAGGAAGATCCCTACTGATGGAAGACTGAAGCTGTGGAAAAAGACTAAAGTTGCAAAAAATCCTGGTTAGATCCTTCCAGAGGCTGCTGGGCAGGGTGAAGGACATGTCCTGCTCCTGGTGGATTGGAAGAATAATGCTGATGGGATAACTCACTTCTATTTAAGCACAAAATAACAGTTTTCTAAAAATCTTTCTAATTTATTGGTGAAAAGAAAATCTCTTGGCCTCAGATCTGTGGGGCCTCCAGAAGCCTCAGTGCCTGCAGTGCCAACGTGCCTTGGTTTTCCTGCAAACTGGTTTGGTTTTTTTGGTGACATCTCTCTTTTCCTGAGCCCTGGAAATCCAACTTTTTGAAGGAAAGGCTGCTCCAGCTCTCTGGGCACTGACAAGGTTTATTCTCAGGTTTTTTGGGACATACTGACTCACACCAGTTTGATGAAGTGATATCTGGCATCCTCTGTCTTGGAGTGAAGAGAACCTACTGCTTTTGAAGTATTTTTTAATTCAGCTGCATCACTGGGTACCTCTCCTTCTGCTTGTAGAAGTGAAGCCCAATTCATAAAAAACAATTTTTTAAAAATATTTTTAATCAGAAATGCAAATGGGGACTCTGTTTCTGGGGACACACAACCCCATCTACCTCAGCCATGGACTCAAGCACTGCCCAAAGGAATGTTCTGTTTGCAGTAGTTGTTTTCTTCCTCCCTTCTTCTGGGACCCATTTTAGGGAAATGGTTAATTGTGCAGCATTACTTCCCCTCGATGAAGGTATTTCCTCTTTCACCAGCCTTATCCAACCATGAGTAGCAGTGGAATTAATCCACTCAATCCCTAAAAAGCTGCTTTCTTTCTGTATCACTCAAATATTCTCCTTTTACTGATGTGCTCCAAGTTTACTGTTGATTCTGCTGTGCAATTACCAATAAATTGCATTATTCCATTCTGGGCTGTGGCTCTCTTTACTTGGCTAAAAACAGCTGAACTCATAAAACCGCCATCCTGAGGCATAAAAATTGTCATGTGATGATGGGTAAAGGTTTTTAGGGAGCAGGTACCAGGTGCCCCTTCAGCATCTCAGCTGGCTGCAGCCTTCAGGTGTGGTGAAGCTCTCTCTGAGAGAGCTCTAGATCTGTGCCTCCAGATAAATACATTTTCCCCCCATTTACTATTTAAAATCTTGTGCTCCCTGGTGATACAGCATCTCTGTCAGCCAGACCTTTCCTGGGAAAGGCTGGTGGTGGGATCATGCAGCCCAGGGGAAGTGGCTTTGCTGTTCCACACTCACACACCACACAACTTCTCCTGGGGAGCCAAAGGCTCTTTTTTGCTGCAAAACGCTGAATTTCAGCTGTGACTCCTTGGCCATGAGAGTGCTGGATCCTGGGCCAATATTCCTGGTGTGAAGCTGAGCTGCCTCCTTGGAGCTGTGAGTGGAGCTGAGCTTCCTCTGCCACCCACGTGGAAATTTCTTGGTGCACTGTCAAACCCACTGAGGGTGGATGGAGAACAGGGGGATGCAGGAATGGAGAACAGTGAAGTACTGGGATGGAGAACTGGGGGATACTGGGATGGAGAACAGTGAAATACTGGGATGGAGAACAGGGGGATGCAGGGATGGAGAACAGGGGCATACTGGGATGGAGAACAGGGGCATACTGGGATGGAGAACAGGGGGATACTGGGATGGAGAACAGGAGCTGCTCTGGTGTTTTGAGGAAAGAGGAAGGGTGAAAATTGCCTTTCAGCATGGCCAGGGGGGTTGCACCAGAGGAAGATCAGGGGCTGGTGTGTGCTCCAGAAGGAGGCAGCTGCCCATGCTGTGCCAGGCAGGTTCAGGGGCCCTGGCAGCACCAGGGGAAGGCACAGCCACGTCACTCAGTGCTGCTGCTGCCTCACTGGGACAGGATCTGGGGTGCAGCAGTGACAGCTCTCTAAGCAGCTCTGATCCCCAAAACCAAAGCAGGAGGGAGCCCAGGGTGTGTGCCAGGAGTCTCTGTGTCCTGGACTGGTCACTGTGACTGGTCAGGCCAGTCCCTCAGGCTGGCCTGAGCCCAGCTCATCCCTGTGAGGTGTCTGCTGAGGTGCCCCACCACCCCTCTCATGCAGATGTTTCTGCAGCTGGTTTCCTCTCCCTGTTGCACATCCCAATTTCGTGTTCCGCTTTCTCTGGCGTGTGAAAGTAACCAGAGACAGGCTCAGGCTGAGAGAGGGAACCAGAGCTGCACATGCAACCTCGAGATGATTTAGCAACGGATTCAGACCCAAATCAGTCACTGAAGAGCCCTTCGTGCAGACAGGCTGACTTCTCCAGGCCACACTAGGTGAGTATTTTTTTTTGCTGTGATATTTACTTCTGGATGGTTTTTCCTTTGTTTTTGCTGAGAAGAGAGCCAGGGGAGCAGCAGTGCTGGTGGCTCATGTGCAAAAACAGGGAAATGTGAAAGCCTGCAGTGTCTGTGCCCCTTTCCCCCAGTCTGTTTGGGAAAGGCAATTTGGATGTGTCAGCACTGGCACACACGGAACAGCCTGGTGAGTGGGTGCTGGATCCAGCTGGTGCCTCCCAGCACCCTCTCACTGCTCTGTGTCACAGGGAGAGACCCTGCAAAAAATGTGTTCCCAGCCAGGACCTGAAATCCTACTCAAAACCAGGGCAATAAATCCAGCAAGGACCTGGTGGCCAATAAGGCTCAGAGCCCCAGCAGTGCAGCTTTTGGAGGTTCTGGGCAGAGAAATGTCAGATTTCTGCGCTCAGACAGGACAGGATTTTGAGCTGGCTGCTATTTGGCTGCTGCACGGGGGTGGTCCTGGCAGGGTGCAGCTCTGCAGGTTTTGGCAGTGCCTCTGGCAGGGGTGCTGTGCCTGCTGCCCTGAGCTGTGCTGGCCCTGGGGCTGAGCAGGAGCTGTGTTTGTAGGTCAGGCTGTGCAGAGAAGTGTGTCACAGCAGAGCTGCACAGAGCACAGCAAACCACACAAAAACCAACCCCAGAGGGGTTCTGTGCTTTGCTTTGAGAGGCAGATGGCAGAGAATTCCAGAAGGTTTGCTGCCACTTCTCAGGATGTTCTTTTGTGGGAAGGCAGGGTGATGAAGGTAGATGATTTTGTGATTTTCTCAGCCTAGAACTGATCCAAGGGTCCCCAGCAGCTGATTCTGGGCCTGGAATCTCTGTCTGAAGCTCTCACTTTCACAGTGGAGCGAAAAGAGAGAAGTCACCAAAATGCCAGAGATGATTCAGCTCTTGCCTTTCTATTTCATTTCTGCAGTATTGGAAAATAGGTGCTGGCAATGGCAGCCTCCATTCCAGCTTCTCGTGAGGGTTCTCTGGGCAGGAGAGCTGCTCTCAGGAACTTTTTACCCTAAAATGAGTGAAAATCATGGAACAGGGACAGGGCAGCAGGGCACTGACTCTTGCCTTCCTTTGAGCACTGGCTGGCACATTCCTGGTGTTGACAGTCAGTCCTTCCCCGGGCTGCAGGATAAACCTACGAAAGGATTTTCATATCCAGAAAATATCCATCCTTTCAACTGCAGAAAGGAGATGTCATCTTTATTCTGAGAAATGTGGAGCAGGTCAAGCTGAATCCAGAGCCCAGACGTGGCACTGCTCCAGCAGAACCTCCCACCATGTGCAGCGCCCAGGGGCGAGGATTTAAATCTGGAGTAGAGGGTCTGTGCTTTAGCACCAAACTTCTCTGATTCTGTCATATTAGAAACATCTGATTGCTTTGGGAGCAGAGTCAACACCTGCAAACATCTTGGCTCAGATATGACAGGCTCGACCCCCAAACCACCGGAAAGATCCGCAACTTAGGTGAAAACACGAAGGGGTTCAGCCTTCGCCCTCTCCCCCACCCTCGCTCTTCCTTTCCAGGCTCAGATATCAGGTGATTCGTGACTTAGGGGAAAATGCAAAGGGGCTCAGCCTTCCTCTGACCTTTAGCTGGCTGCCAGTCCTTGGTGTCCTGCCTCAGGGGATTCTGGAGCGTGTGTCACCTCTGCTGTTCTTTTCAGATGGAGATGAAGGTGTTGCTGAGCCTGACCCTGCTGCTGACATGGCTGGGTAAGTTCTAAATTTTATTCCCCTCTGTCTTTGCTCTAAGACCCATCAGTCCCTCCTCCTCTGAGAAGCCCGTGGAGCTGCTCCTCTCCTGGGTGCCAGTCCCTCCTCTGGCCCTGGTGTGCTGCATCTCCCCTTCCTGCAGATCTCCCCTATGTACAGGCTGCACTGGCATCCCTGGATGTGTCCTGTATTGAGGCTCCAAGGCTTTGAACAAAGCAGAACTGCTTCACCAAGTCTAAATACAGGGAGAGGTTTCCAAGGTATTGATTTTGGCTCTGCTCAAGGCAGGCAGCTCCCTTGGTCTTCTCCGCTGGCAAATATTTGTCATTTCCAGCTCCTCAGCTGGTCAAGACCAACAGAACTTGTTTGGGAAGCTGCAGCGCTTTGCATTCATTATTCACAGGGTTTCAAACAAACACTTGGTGCTTGGCCAGGGCCCTGCCCTGGGTGGTTATGGACGGGCTGAGCAGAGTGGCTCGGCCACGAGGACGAGCCTACCTGTCTGAGCAGCTCCCCGCTGAATCAGCTCAGCAAACAGCAGCCAGAGCCTCAGGTCCCTCGCAGTGCCACTGCAGGCTGAGGCAGGTGGGGTTGATGAGCTCCAGTGACGTTTTCTGCCCCACTCACTTCAGAGAATCCTTTAGTTCTGAGAAGACCTCTAACCCCCTTCCCGCCGCACGCTCTGCAGCTGCTTCGTGCGGGTTGCCAGCTCTGTGCTCTTTGATGTTCCCCTGGTTTGCTTTTATTCCCACTGTCCAGCTTCTCTAGAAACCCCAAGCTGTGGTTACGTGGCCAGACGAGTACAAGCCTAAGTCTGGAGCCTATGAGCAAAGGGGAAGGAAGCCAAATGGGCAGTGAGGGAGGAACTGAAATTCGTGTGAAGCGCTCGAATTGCCCCTGGCCTGGTAGAGATGAGAGCAGCACAGGTTCTCCCAGGCAGTGAGTCACAGGCACAGCCCCGCAGGAGCTGCAGGCTCTGGCTCCGAGGCGTGGAGGGCAGGGGCTGTGCTTCCCAAGTCCCCTTCGGCTGGATCACAGGGCAGCAGCCCTTGGCGTGGCGGCGGGAGGATGTGCTGCCCCACATCCCGGGCACGCCACCAGCAGGGCTCTGCAGCGGCCAGGGCCGTGAGCCCCGGGCTCCCCTGGAGAGGAGACAGCGATGGGGACAGGCAGGCTGGCCCTGGCCGTCCTCCCCGGGCTCATCCTGCTCTCCTTGTCCCCGGCAGAGCGGTGCAGCTGGGCTGCGGGGGTGTTCATGGAGCCCCAGCTCCGAGCTAGGGCTGGCGACTCCGTGCTGCTGCGCTGCCTCTTCCTGGACCCCGAGAGCAAGGGGGGGACCCTGCTCAAGGTGGACTGGCTGCACAAGGCAGGAGCTGGCACTCAGGTGGGTCGGGACAGGGTGACAGCGGAGGGGACACGGGGCCAGTGGAAGGGAAGGGAGGGCGAGGCAGCTGTGGGGAGGCTGTGGGGAAGCATCCCCGGGCAGGCTGTGGGGAAGCAGCCAGGGGCAGGCTGTGGGGAAGCAGCCATGGGCAGGCTGTGGGGAAGCAGCCATGGGGAGGCTGTGGGGAAGCAGCCATGGGCAGGCTGTGGGGAAGCATCCCCAGACAGGCTGTGGGGAAGCAGCCATGGGGAGGCTGTGGGGAAGCATCCCCAGACAGGCTGTGGGGAAGCAGCCATGGGCAGGCTGTGGGGAAGCCCATCCGCCTGTGGCCAGGCCATAAGGAGAGGAAGTTTCCATGAGAAGATAAAGGTCACCGTGCAGGGGACCCGCAGCACCGCTGCTCTGGGTGCTGCATCCTGGGGCTCTCCCTGGGAGTTCTGGGTTCTGTGGGAGCAGAACAACCCACGGGACAGGGAGAAGGTGTGAACTGAGAGCTCTTGAGCAGGGACAGGCACCTGACCTCCTCCAGCTGATGCCGTCTGTGCCCTGGCAGGAGGAGATGGTGTTCTATTACTACAGCAGCCACGGGGTCCCCGTGGGCCGCTTCAGGAGCCGGGTGCAGTGGCAGGGGGACGTGTCCCGCCGGGACGGCTCCATCCGGCTGCACGACCTGCGGGTCAACGACAGCGGCACCTACGAGTGCGAGCTGCGGCTGCTGGAGGACAGCAGCATCTTCAAGAGCCAGACGGAGCTGCTGGTCAGCTCGGGACCCCGAGGTGCGTGCGCTGCTCCCGCAGCCTCCCCCAGGCTCTGCGGGTCCCCGCGGTGCCATCCCCGCTCGGTGTGTCCCCAGCAGGAGGAGGAGGAGCGGAGGGTGCCGAGGATGCTGCGCCCCTGAGAGACTCCGGGCTGTGGCCGGCCGTGGTGGGCTGTGGCTGCGTGGCCGTGGTGGTGGCGTTCCTGGCCGGGCTCTGCGTGAGGAAGAGGTACCAATGCTGGTTCTGGGTTTATGGGGGTGAGGGAGCAGCTCCCTGCAGCCCTCCTGCGCTGCTGTGGCTGGCCCAGCTTTGCCCTGGTGGGCTCAGGTGTGAGGGTTCAGCTCCGCAGGTGTTGGGGTGCCATCTAGTGTCACCCTGCCCCGGCCGGTGTCCCCTCGGCTCCCAAAGCTCCTGGGCTGTGCCAGCAGCGGGGACAGCCTGGCCCAGGCACTGCAGAGGGGTGTCAGTGTCCCGGGAGAGGGACGGGAGGACAGGAGGAGCGGGGGATGCTTCTCCCAGAGGTGACACTGCTGCTGCTGCCTTCCCTCAAGGTTTGCAAACGTCACAGCCCTGGAGAGGATGGGGAAGAGCAGCAGCAAGAGCAAAGCAGAGGTGAGAGCTGAGGCTGGAGGGTTGGGTGTTGGGTGTTGGGCTCAGGGCTGGGGAGGCTGAGGGAGGGGATCCTGCACTGCCCAGGCACGAGGGGCCGTTCGCTGGCCAGCTCCAGCCGTGGCTCTTGGTGCTGGCCCTGTGACCGGGCTCAGGCAGCCCCTGTGTGTGTTCCAAACACCCTGACCCGCCCCTTGCAGGAAGCAATTTACTCCTCAATCCCTGGAGCTGAGGTACCCAAGGCTGAGCAGGAAGCAAAGAAGAAGAGGAGAGCTGAGGAGACGTACATAACCATGGTGAGGAGCCGCAGCAGGCGTGGAGGGGCCCCCACATCACTGCCCCCCTCACCAGAACCTCACTCCCTGCGCCAGACCCCAGCACCCCGCGCCCCCTGCCCTCTCCAAACACACCCTGGTACCCTGGTGAGGCTCTCACCTTGTCCCTTGCTCCCTGCAGCACCCGTCTCACTGCCGGGACAACGGCGTCTATGTGGAGCTGGCCAAGAGGGCGATCCCGACGGAATGGATGGCAGAGGGGACACAGGGGGATGGACAGGGCCAGGACCCCCACAGCAGGCCAGAGGAGGCATTTCCCCCTCCTCCAGAGCAACAGAAATAGCTGTGCTGTGCCATGGCAACCCCTTGTGTCCAAGACACCTTTGTCCCTCCGAGGACTGAGAGCTGGTGACACGTCACTGTGTGCCCTGTGCCAGGGCACTGCTGGGGCACAGCCCACCCCAGCTGTCTGCAGGGGACCAGGGGACATCTGTCCCTCTGGCTCTTGCCCCCTGGACTCTGGAGAGAGCGGGCACAGCCTCACACTCCAGCTTTGATCCTGGCCCAGGATAAGAATCCCCGGGGGGGGGGGATGCAGCGAGAGCCGTCACCGTATTTTTCTGTAGATAATAAAACTCAGGGAGTCTTCCCTGGTGCTGTCTTCATTTCACCCCCTGCCTAAGCATGTGATGTCCAAGCGTTCCAAAATCTGCCTGGCCCAGAGCCCGGGATCCCCTGAACCCATGGGACACCCGCCAGCCCCGCTGGATCCAAACCAAACGGGACAAACAAGGGGAGCCTTGGCAGCAGGGTGGGGACTGAGACCCCCATGTGTGTCCCCTGGCCATGGGTAATGGGGGAGCCCAGCCCGGGCCCCCTCGGCAGCGCTGGGCGGGCGCTGGCGCTGCTCCCGCTCCGTCCCGGGGTGCTGGGCTCTCCCTGCTGCCGGGCACTATCTATAGATGTTTGACAGCTGCAGGTGCGGGGAGCCGGGACCCTCCACCTCCCACTGCTGCCGGCACACTGCAGCGCCGCGCTGCGCTGCGCTCCTTGGTTCTCGTTGACACCCTGCTCTCTTTTCCCGCAGGCAGCACAGGGATGGGATTTAGGAAGAACCAGCCCCCGGAGCTGGGTTTGGGGGGTCGGGGGGTGGCGCAGGGCCTTTGTAGGGTCGTGGCAGCCATGATGAAACAGAGCAGAGCGGGTTTTGCCTGCCCAGGGTGGGTGGGAAAGTGCTGTGTGTGCAGTGAGTGCTGCTGAGCAGAGTTGATGGAACAGTCCTGTGCCTTCTCTCCCGGCTGTCCTGCCTCCCCTCCTGGCTCTGGCCGGGCAGCAGAGCCCCTCTGCACCCCTGCTGCCTCCCCCGGGCTCTGCTGCACAGGAACCCAGGTGTGCCCTGCCTCTGGGGCACGGCATCCCTCACCTCTGCCCAGTGATGCTGTCCCAGCAAACGCCTCCACCCCGTGTCCCGGGGCCTGAGCAGCTCTGCCACCACCTCTCTGCTCTCCAGGAGGTCATGCCTTGTCTTTCCTGCACCCCTCTCTGCAGCTGGAACCCCGGTTTGGAGCCCGGGGCCCAAAGGCTTCTGTGCCCAGTGATGCAAAGGGGACCAAAGACTTTCTCCAGCCCTGTAACTGCTGGGCAGAGCCTCCCCATCCCAAGGCTGGCTGAGGAAAGGTGTGATCCTGGGAGAGGATGCTGCTGGAGAAGGGGAAGGAGCCTCCAGCAGTTTGGCAGCGATGGAGCTGTCTGGGAGCAGGCAGGTGACCAGGAGCACCTTTACCTGCTGCAGCCCACCTGGGGCATCCTGGCTGGGCTGCTGGGACCCCTCTGCTGCTCCCAGCCTGGAGCAGCCCCCCTGCTCTCTGCCTGGCTCTAGGAGGGCATTCCCAACCCTCCTGGGCCCCGCTGGGCTCTCCAGAACAGGAGGATGGTGTGAGCAGGGCTGGGCTCCAGCCTCCACCAGGGCACAGGGGACACCCCTGCACGTCCCCAGCGAGCCTGGGGGGCTGTGGGGGCGGCAGGACCCCACCGTGTGCCACAGAGCAGGGAGCCGGCACTGCCAGGAGCTGTCGCCTGCAGTTCAGGGGAAAATTTTTCTGCCCTCCCACTCCGGCGGCTGCAATCCACCAACCACAGCATTTACTGCTTTTTTTCGCCCCAGCACTGCTCCAGCCATATTGGGCTGTGGGGAGAAAGCGGCTCTAATGTTCTATGTCACCTGCAAATAACCCGGGCGTTCGAAAAAGCACCTCCACCACCTTCACCACCTCCACAACCCACACCAACACCACGTCCTCTCCACACACAAAAGTCCGTCAAAATGAGCCCGGAAGCCTGGCTCCCGCAGCCCACCTTGCTCCTCACTGGCCTCACCTTGTTCCTCTCGCTGGGTAAGTGTTGGCTTGAGCCCCCCTTGCATGTGCCCAGCTGGGGAGACACCCGTGTCGCTGGCCAGGAGCCCCCTGCCCGTGTGCGAGCCCCGGGGATGGGGATGGAGGGGGTCTGGCTCTGCAGAGAGCCACCACCCAGGGTGACCTGCTTTCAGGCAGGATGGGGGGGGCATGGTACCACTGCGTCTCCTGCTAAAAACGCCCTGCATCCTGCTGGGCGCGGAGCACAGAGCCCTTTGCACGCCGGGCAGCCGGGGACAGGGCTGGCGAGGGGACAAGGTGCTGCCAGGTGGGCTCTGCTGGCTTGTGGCTGTCCTTTGGGGCGCTGGCAGGTGGGCTGTGCTGCCTTGTGGCTGTCCCGTGGGTGCTGGCAGGGGTGCTGTGGCTGTCCCCGTGGCTGTCCCCGGGCTGGTGGCCGTTCTGGGGGCCGTGCTCCGCGCGTGCTGCCCGGCTGCTGAGTCAGCAGCTCCGCGGCCGCATCGATCGCGGCCGGGGTGGCAGCGCTCCTTTGCAGTGCTGTCCTGGAGCTCCTGATGGGCTGCTTTTCCCCGAGGAGAGAACCTGGGAGAGGAGGGTACAAAACCTTGTCAGGGCTGCTGGGGAGGCTGCTGTAACTGTACCCCCCCAGCCTGGGTGCAGCGTGACGGAGCTTTTGGGAGCCTGCGCAGCGCCGCAGGACACGGCCTGGACGCTCCCTGGGGTTTTGGGGGTTTCTCCCCCCACCTCCTTTGTCCCCCAGGGCTGAGTGCCTGGCCAGTGGCAAAGTTTGGACCCCCACACGTGGCTGCTCCTAGGCCGTGGTGTCCCTGCTTGGGGTGACAGGTTTGCTGCTGGTGGCTTCATGTCAGTGTAGAGCTCTGGGGGGCCCTGAGGACACAGGACAAGGCCATGCCACCCACCTGCAGGCACACAGGGCATCTTCTGAGGGGCACTCAGACAATGATTCCATGCAGGGATCCCCTCCAACCATTCGTGGCTCTTCTCTCCCATCCCTGCAAGGTTTTCTTGGAGGCATCAAAGGTGTTGGCTGCCAGAGGGCAGCAAGGCTGTGACACTGGCTCGGGACACTTTTTCCTGCCTTAGGCGCTGTGACTCATCCCTGTGTACCAGCTGTGCCCATCCCTGTGTCCCCCGTCTCTGTGGGAGCCCTCCCTGCACTGGGGCTGGATGCAGATTGTTCCCCACGGCTGCCAGCACAGCAAGGAGCCATCCCCAGGGCTTGGCCATACCAAGAGCTCCCCTCTGCCCCCAGGGAGCTGCAGGGTGCTGCTGGTTCACACCTGGCAGTGGGACCCGGGGCTCAGCACGGCTGCACCTGCAGCCTGGGAAAGGCTCTTGTCCCTGGCTGCAGAGCCTGGCCCCTTTCCTGCCCTGCTTGCAGGCGGACGCAGCGGCCAGCGGAGCAGCCCTGACATGCACCCAGCTTGGTTTCGGGAAGAAGGTTTGAGAGCAAAGAGCAGCAGCCCAAGGGGAGAGGTGAGGTGATCATAAAAGCACCTGGTGGCAGTGTCACCTGCCCTGTAGGGTGTCACGCCCCCAGGACACTCTGGTTCCTCCCAGGGCTCTCTGTCCTCGTGTCCCTGTGCTTCTCAGGGCTTGGTCTCGTGTTTACAGCCAGCTTGGCTGCACAGGAGCCTGTTCCCCTCGCCCAGGCTGGGGACAGTGCTGGATGCAGGCGCTGGGTTTGGGTGCTGCTGAGGAGAGCTGCAGGAAAGGAGTGGAGGAGGGAGCAGGGCACAGACACCCCATCCCTGCCCACTCCCCAGGTGAGCCCTGTGAGCTGCAGCAGGTAATGCCCCTCTTTCTCAGCACGGCCAGGGAGCAGGGACTGGCCTTGTTTCCCCAGCAGCCATCGGGATCTTGCTCTGGTCATTCCCAGCTGGAGAATCCTTGCGTGGGCACTACTGGCAAGAAAAAGCATCTGCACTTCCCCCGGAGCCCCTGGGGCCATCCCAGCCCTCACTGCCATAGCTGTGTCCTGCTGGGGATGAAATGTGATGAGCTCAGCCTTCATTTGTGCGCGGCTGTGGCGCCGGCCCCGCGCGCTGATGCTGCAGCCTCGCACAGCCATCGATCCCGCAGCAGCACAGCCCCGGGGCACAGCCGGGAGCAGGGCTGGCTGCAGCCAGCAGCCTTCAGCACCGGGGATGGCACAGGAGGGACACCAGCCCTGGCAGAGCAGGGACAATGCGCTTCCTGTCCAGCCAAGGGACAGTGCCAGGGCTGGGGCTGCTCCCCTTGTTCCTGCTGGGCAGGGAAATTCCAGTCCTGGCTGCATGTAGAGTGTGTGGGTGTGCCTGGAAGGCAATGCCGGGCCCCAGGGAGAGCTCTGTGCAGGCAGGGCAGCGTGGGGACATGGGCTCAGCTGCCAGAGTGGCTGCCTGTGACATCCCCCAAATTCCTCTGCATTCGGCAGCACCCCCGAGACTGGGCATGGAGGTCATGGCCCCTACCACCATCAATGCCTTGAATGGCTCCTCTGTGAAGCTCTCCTGCACCTTCAACTCCTGCTACAAGGTGGAGAACAAGCAGTTTTCCCTCAACTGGACATACCAGGAGTGCAGTAACTGCTCTGAGGAGCTGGTGAGTCTCTCTGGGTGTCAGCTGGGGGACCTGGACCAGCTCAAAGGGGGCTGCTCAGGGTTCCTTACAGGGCAGCATGTGCAGGGAGGGGGTGCCTGGCCGGGAAACGAGCCCATGGGATGCCAACCACTCCTCACCTGCTGTCCCCACGGCTGCCCAGTTCCTGCAGTTCCGCACCAAGATCATGAACAAGCAGCTGGATCGCTTCGGGAACCGCGTGGAGTTCACCGGCAACCCCGCCAAGAACGACGTGTCCTTCACCCTCAAAAACGTGCAGCTGGAGGACGAGGGCACCTACAACTGCTACGTGCTGAACCCCCCAGACCGGCACCGGGGCCACGGCAAGATCAGCCTGAAGGTGCTCACCAAAGGTCAGTGGTCCCCTGAGCAGATGCAGGGCTCGTTCCCAGAGTCCTGCCCATTCCCAGCTGTTGCCACTGCGTGCCCTGAGCCATGCCCTGTGTCCCCAGAGCTCCCCAAGCACGACTCGACAGTGGCCGTGATCGTGGGCGCCTCCGTGGGCGGCTTCCTGGCCGTGGTGATCCTGGTGCTGATGGTGGTGAAATGCGTGCGCCGGAAAAAGCAGCAGAGGCTCAACACGGACGACCAGAAGACAGAGGAGGAAGGGAAGACGGACGGCGAAGGCAACCCGGAGGAGGGCACCAAGTAACGCCCCCCTGCCCGCCCCTCCCTCCTGTCCCCTGTACAGCGTGACCCTCTTGATGTGCTTCCCAGAGCAAGGATTTCTGTCTCCCCAGAGCATCCCTCCTTCCATCCAAGCACCCAACCCAGCCTGAGCAGGGCGCAGAGAGAAGGTCCCCGGAGCCTGGCCGTGCTGGGCAGGGCTGGGGAGGGGGGCTGAAGCCCCTGAGGCTGAGCTGGGACCAGCCTGTCCCCTGCTCTGAGTGCCAGAGTTGTGAGGAGGTGCTGGGGACAGGCTGGGGAGGGTGAGGGGGGACCTGTGCAGTCCCCACACATGGAGTGACTGGAGCAGGGAGTGCCAGGAGGGGCAGAGGGGTCTGGGCAGCCCCGTGCCCCGTTTTCTGCTCTCTGTCCCAGTAGAAAATGAGAGCAGGGGCCAGCAGTGTGCCCTTGGGTCACAGCTCATCCTGAGGTTCTGCTGCTGTGCCTGGCCTACTGGCACTGGTGTTCCCATCCCGAGGGATCCCCATAGCTGCCAGTCTCCTCCTTGCAAGCTCATGCTCCTCAGGGACTGTCCCAGGCTGCTCAGAGGTCAGTGGCCAAGGCCATGAGCCCACCCAGTGTCTTGGAGCTTTGTGGTGTTTTGGAACCATTGACAGCTCTTGGTGTGCAAGGGTTGGACCCTTCTGCTCTCAGGCTGTTTTTGGGTCTGAGCACCTCAGCCCAAGGTGCTGGGCTGAGTGCTTTGTGCTAGTTTCCTTCTTGGGGAGGGTGATTGTGGTGGAAGATGCCCTGCTGATGTGTCAGACTGAGGTGCTGGGGGGTGCTGAGGTGAGGCTTGGGGCAAAGAGCTGCTGAAAGAGAGAGGATCTTTTGGGCACTTGCTGGGAAGGACTGGGCACAACAGCAGGCCCAGAGTTAGGACAGCTCTGTCACCCTGGAGCAGCCCAGTGATGCTGAGACTGCCTCCTCCAGCCTCCCTGCAGAGCACTGCACACTGTAACTGCCATGGCAATGCACTGCCAGCGTGCCCAGCCCCATGTGCCACCTGCCTCACCTGGCAGGTGAGCCAGGGGTTCAGGCAGGGAATGACCCAGGGCCGTGTCCCCTGTGGCACCACACCTGAGCTTTTCTTCTCCCATGGCTGCCAGGAGGGGGACAGTGCAAAGAGCCACAGGGGACACTGCCCAGGGCCAGGTGATGGAGGTCCTGTCACCCACAAGCAGCACTGCCAGGGGAGAGGGGACACCTTTGCAGTGTCCCTGTGCAGAGAAGGGACACCTTTGCAGTGTCCCTGTGTGGGTGCCATCCTGGCAATGCCATCAGGCCCCAGGGATGGCAGGACAGCTGTGCCCTCCCTGCTCTGCCCCATCGCTTTCCACCCCGGCCCCACGTGCCCTGTCCATCCCACTGGACCCCGCTGAGCCCCACGCTGCTCCCCTCCCATCTGCAGCAGGAATGTGCCGTGTCTCAGCCCTGGCTCCCCACAGGGGACAGCTATCCCTGGTGTCCCCACACCCGCACAGTGCCAGCGGTGCCGCAGGGCTGCCGCGCCGCCTCCCGCCAGAGCCTGGTGTCCCCAGCTCCCGGTGGGACTGAGCCAGCACCTCGGGGGCACAGAGGCCTCAGAGTGTTGCACATGACCGGTCTTGCATCTGCCTTTCATTTCTTTTCGTGCACTACCCTTGGATTGCAACTTGCCAATGCACCTGTCTGTACATAGCTGCACACAGCAGAGAGCCGACAAATCCACAAATACAGATCTGTGCACACAGGAGGGGCTGCTCTGGCTCGTGGTGTGGCCTTGGCTGTGCGCCTTCCCCCGGGCTTCTCGTGCCGAGCACTCTGCCAAGCGTGGGATGTTTTTATTGCTCTTTGTACCGTCAAACAAACAAAAGGACAACAAAACACCGACTTTGCCCTCAATGCTTTTGTACCGCAGCCTGGAGGGGCAGGACAGGCCCCTCCCTGCTCTGCCTGGGGGAATGAGCACGCTCCAGAGTGGAGCTTGGTCCTGCTGGGGTGCTTTGGGTGCCAGGGGAGCCCAGGGCACCCCATGTGTTCACAGCTCTGTCCCTGGGATCTGCCACAGCCAGGGCAGTGCTGGGGGTGGGAGCGTGGCCAGTGCTGCCCCAGCCTTCCCACAGGGGTGCTCCACACACTGTGGGGCCTCCAGGAGCTGTGCCCTGTCAGCTTCTCCACCTGTGCTTCTCAGAGAGCTGGGATTGATGGCTGCTCATGGCAGGTAAGGCTCAGCAGGCTCCAGCAGAGCCCGGACACACGCCGGGTGATGGACACCCGTAACCAACTGTTCTCCCGCTCCAGCAACGCCGTGGGGATGCTCCAGAGCAGCACGACACAACTGGGGCACAGTTAATGGGCACATCCATCAATTCACCCACCGTGGAGACACGAGGGAAGCTCTGACAGCCGCCCTCCACCGGGCTGCCCTTCACTCCGGGCTGCCGAGCACCGGCGCATCCCAATTCCTCACACAAGCAGCATCTGGCCACACGCTGCCCCAGGGCACTGCCACCACCTCTTTGCACCTTCCAGCCCTGCCCTGCCCCCTCCTCAGCCCAGCAGCAGTGCCAGTGGGATGAGCTCTCCCAGTGTCCCTGTCCCTGTGCCCTGGACGCATCAGAGTGGGATCAGCGCTGCGGAAAACTTCCAGCTTCCCGTGGCACCTGTCCCTCCCGGAGGAAGGGCACCCAAATCACCTCCACTGTCCTGCTGACACAGTCCTGCAGCTCTGGGCTGCTGCTGGGGGGTGCAGCTGATTGATCCCTGGCCCGTGGCAGGGAACAACTTTGCCGTGCAGGAGGAGCAGCTCCCCGGAGGAGGATGTGGGGTTATCCCCACCCAGCTTTGGGGGGCCAAATGCAGCTGGAGGTAAAGGGGGTGGGGGATCCCTTGGCACTTTCAGGATGCTTGTTAGAGTGCTGCTGGCAAAAAAGTTGAGGAGAGCAGTGGGATCACAGAGGAGACCCCGCGGGACACAACAAGGATGAGTTCTCCTCACTGAAGGGGAATGAGGGCAGTGACAGCAATGCCCCATCACTGGGGCTTCTCCAGAACCATGGGCACTCCTGTTACAGAACGCAACCATTCCCTTGGGCCAGGCAGGATTACAGGTGTTAAAGAGCAAGAGAGGGGGTGGGAGGTGGCAGAGATCTCTGCCTGATCCTGTGCAGAGTCACAGGGGGCTGTGGGGTGTCTCAGGAAGAGTCCAGAGCCACAGTCCCTGCAGTGCTGCCCTGCTCCCGGGGCTGGGACGTAAACAGGGGGGAAGGGAAAGGCAGGAGCCTGGGGCAGGGAGGTCCGGGGCAGTGAGGGGTGTGAAGGGCAGCTCTGGGGGACCAGAACTGGGAGGGTTCCGCAGAGGTGGCCTCGGGCAGTGCCGGGTCAGGATCAAACTTTCTCCTGGGATACAGCAGGGTTGCCTCAGCGGTTCTTGCAGATGCTCTGCAGTGGCTGCCGGGGACACGGCCGCTCTCCCCCTGCGTGTTTCAAGGGCCCGTGGAAAGGGGTGAGGAACCTGTGCGCTCCGGAGGGCAGCAGCTCCGCGGGCGGGGGCGAGCGGGCAGCGGCAGCGCAGGGAGAGGGGAAAGCACCGCTCCGAGGGAGAGCTGCAGGCAGCCGAGAGCTGGAATGACAAAAGCAGCCAGGTACTCACCCGCAGTATGTGCCCGGGACCTCTCGCTCAGCTTCCAGCCCGGCGAGCGCATCCCAGCCAGGACAGCCCTGCAGAGCCTGATCCCTGCGGTACCTCCTGCCCGCTGCCAGCTGCCAGGGTGCCAGCCCACCTCGTCTTTTAAAGGTCACAGCCAGAGGACCTTGCAGTAAATAAAAGGTGCTGATGGGAGGCTCTGTTCCAGCGTTGCCACCTCCTCCTCCTCCCCCTCCATCGGCAGGATGTGCTCGGGGTCCGGGAGTACAGCATCATCTGGCTCGGGAAGGTTTGGGAGGAGGCTGGCACTGTCCTCCTGGGGCAGCCCCTGGCAGGATGCTCCAGGGCAGCCGGGGCCAGCGCTGCGCCTGCTGCGCTAAGCTGGGATCTGCAGCCCGACTGCTCTGCTCAGCCCTACCTGGCCGGTACCCACGTGGAGGGAAGCAGGAGCCCTGCTCGGACAGCAGCAGCCTGGCGTTTTAACCCTTCCTGCTGCGCCAGTGCAAGGTGAGAAGGACTGAGGGTGCACAGGCAGCCACTGTGCCCCCGGCAGGCTGTGAGCCAGCTGGCAGCACCACTGAGCCCTCCTTCCTGTCCCCCAGGGAGGTGACAGTGTCCCAGCACAGGGTGCTCGCCTTCCCTGAAAGCAGACGCAGCAGCCTGGTGCTGGGCTCAGCAGAACAAGTTTCCGCTGAGCCGCCGGAATCCCGGATCCCTCTCCGGACATCCGCGTCCTGCCGAAATCCCCGGGCCAGCTGCTGCCAGTGTCCTTCCCTGCCCCGGGCTGGGGACAGCAGAGCCTGGGCAGGCCCGCGGCAGTGGCAGGTGTCTCACGGGATCAGCCGGCAGAGGAGAGCGGCCGGAGCTGCCAAGTGTGACAGCTCCATCAGGCGCTGGTGACAGCCACCGTCCCGCTCCCAGCCCGGGGCTGCGGGCACAGCTGTGCCGGGCGGCGGGCACGGGATGCCAGGCTGCCACCCCTGCGAGGATGCTCAGCGGGGAGACGTGGCTGCAGGGCCGTGTCAGCACGGAAAAACTGGGTGCCCTCCTGCCCGGTGCACCCCGTTTGTGCCAGAGCCCGCAGGAGCTCTGTCGTATTTACTGGCTAAGTTTCCCAACTTTCCTGCCTCCAGAAGGGTTTAAGACTCTGCTGAGAAGATTCTCAGTGGCAGTTTAGCCAAATGCATCCCAACTTGCATCCCGAATGAGTGCAAACTTGGCAGACACCTGAGCATCCCAGAAGGGGCTCCTCCACACCTTCCCCTGCACCAGGCTAGGGGTGCTACAGGTCCAGGTCCCCACTGCTGCAGGTCCTGTGCGCTGGATGCTGGCCTCAAACTCACCTGCACCTGTGCCTCTGGCCCCAGCAGCCAGCAGGAACCCCTGCAGGGGTGACGGGCGTCCCTGCAGCCCCTCGCATCTCTGCCTGCCCTCTCACAATTAGTGATGCTCCAGCAAACGCTGCGCTCCTCCTCCGGCCTCCACAGAGCGCCTGCGGCTCCGCTCCCCTCGCTGTATCCAGCAGCTCCCTGAATCCATCTCCTCGCTGAATCCATCCTCTGCCTGAATCCATCCCCTCCCTGAATCCACCCCCTCCCTAAACCCCTCCCAGCCGCCCGCCAAGGCACCTTCTGCTGCATCAGCAGAGCCGCGCACGCCGCTCCCGCAGCGCCGGCTGCCAGCGCTGCCCTGCCCGCTCCTCCTGTACTTTTCCTGCCTCTCTTGCCAGCTCTGCAGCCCTAACGCCTCAACCCACAGGCACTGCTGGCGTCCTCTCAGGCTCCCCTGGGATGCTCCCGTGCCCTGCAAAGCCTCCTGCTTTCCCTCCTCTCTGCTGCTTCATGCTGCAAAGAGGGCTGGATGGGGATAGGGACCTTAACGCGCCCTGAAGGTGACAGACTGTGGCACCTCAGACATGCAGGCAGCATCCCTGCAGGTGAGCTGCTCTCACACTCAAAAACCGATCAATCCAGTTCGGGGAAGCCATTCCTGGTCCCTGGGGTGAGCTTTGCCAGGACGTGTGCCCTGTATCACTGCCCGGAGAGAAAGTCAGCGCCGTTCGTGCTCCAGGAGTGCGGCAGCACCTCCTCCCCTTCCCGCCATGGCTGGTTTGGGATGCGTCACTTCCCGCAAGCGCTGTTTTCTAATGGACCTGGGCACGGAGGTGAAGCTCTGCCTGCCCGCACCACGCCCCAGGGGCTTCCATTAGGAGAGCCCCCAGCGCCGCCTTTGGGATGCGGCGTGCCGAGGGCAGGCCTAATGGATGCGACGGCGAGGGAAAGGTTGCTGAGACAAGAACTTTAGTGCAGCAAATTATCCCGGAACAAGATCACAGTGAGAAAAATCAGTTCTTCTCAGAATGTTCCCTTTGGCACCGGGAGGGTCCCTGTGCAGCCATCAGGGTCTGGCTTTGCATCCCACCTGTGTCTGCTGTCTGCCTCGGGGGTGGAGGGCAGGGACACTGGTATCACACTGCTGAGGAGCCCCGAATGAGAGCTGAGCCCCAGCCTTGTCCTGTTTTGTTGTCCTGAGAGGCCACCGGCCTTAGTGGCACTTTGGCCTCTTCCCAAGGTGGCCCAGAGCAACACCAGCCCAGTATTTCCAGACCACCACAGAATCACTGAGGTTGGAAAAAACCTCTCACATCAAGTCCGACTATTAACCCAGCACTGCCAAGGCCATCACTAAACCGTGTCCCCACAGCCATAAGTTTTTGAACTCTTCCAGGGTTGGTGACTCCATCACTGCACCGGGCAGCCGGTGCCACAGCTGGACAACCCTTTCAGTGAAGAAATCTTCCCTAATACCCAACATAAACCTCCCCTGGCACAACTTGAGGCCGTTTCCTTTTGTCCTGTCATTTGTTACCTGGGAGAAAAGCCCGACCCCCACCTGGCTCCACCCTCCTGTCAGGGAGTTGACGAGAGCGACAAGGTCCCCTCGAGCCTCCTTTTCTCCAGTTTAAACCCGCAGCTCCCTCGGCCTCTCCTCATCCTACTGATTCTCCAGCCCCTTCTCTGGACACACTCCAGCACCTCAATGTCCTTTTTTCGAGGAGCCCAAAACTGCACCCAGGATTCGGGATGCGGCTTCAGCAGTGCCGAGCACAGGGGGACTGTCACTGCCCTGGTGCAGGGAGCGCTCCCCGATCCCCGGGCGGGCGGATGAGCGGGGTGGGAGCGCGGGGAGATGCGCGGGGGGATGCGGAGGAGCGCGGAGGAGCGCGGGGGAGCGCGGAGGAGGGCTCAGCGCAGCCCCGCCCAGATCG
>JAOTQZ010000948.1:1113989-1143597 GCA_026546895.1 Pogonocichla stellata | reverse complement strand
CTCCCGCAGCCCGCTGCCTGCGCGCTGTGCCCACGCCGCGCTCGCACTGGGGCAGCACCGCCCCGGCCCTCCTTAAAACCCACAAGGGGAGTTGTGAAACAGGAATTATGCTTTGTATTGTAATACAACACCGGCCTATCAGCAGCACCATCACCTGCGGTAATCTCCCGAGCATCACTGGGGGTGACTCACCTGCGGGGCTGCTGTCACCAAATAGCTTATCAGAAGTGAACGGACTGATTTTTCCTGCTCCTCCTGATGATAAGAGGATCCACTGCCATCCCGCTCTTTGTCCGGCTCTTCCGCGTTGCGCTGGGTTGTTGTCAAACCGAGGTTCGAGTAGGTGGAGGAGGAAAGGAGAAGAGTTTGTGCTCTGGGTCGCTCGGTCTGTGTGTCCCCGCCAGCCCCGGGGCACGGCGGGCAGTGCTGGGGGAAGTTCAAGGGAAGGCAAGTGGGTGCCATGGAAGGTTTTCCCAGGCTGCAAGGGGGGCACCATGGGGTGACCTCGGGGATGCTGGAGGTCATGGATCTGTGATTATCCAGGAATAATCAATCCCTGCGGGATGGAGGGGTTTGCCTTTGCGTGGCAGGATGAGAGGGAGGAAGGCCCAGGGAGCGGGCTGGGGTCGGGGAGGCTGCTGGCTGCCCTCTGCTCACTCATGCTGGAGCTGCTGGGTGTGTAGGATGTGCCGAGCAGCTAATTACCCCCTTCTCCTGTGGTAATCCAGCTTTCCCAATGGTCCTGCTGCTGCCAGGTGTGTGGCTGTGCCAGCAGGAGACTGCAGAGCACCCATCTCAGGGAGCTGTGCCATCATTGAGCCACTCAGCCCTGCCAGCAGGGATCCTGCCCTCTCCCTCAGCCTGGCCAGGGATCCAGCTGCGGCTCTGCAGGTGAGGGGCACCCTCCCCCCACTCACACCGAGGATCCAACTCCCCTGGGAAGTGTAAGGATCTCGTCTGGCTGCATCCTCCGCCCTCGTGGTCCATGTGATGCCCAGAGAATGTGGGTTGCAGGGTCCAGCCAGAGGCTGTCTGTGCTACTGGGGGAGATTTCAGATTGAAAATTGTTTTACAAGCTGCAGCAGTGGGAGCTGGGCAGAGTTTGGGTTCCTTGTGCACGTGGCAGGTCCTGGCAGCCCCTCCAGAGCATCCCAGCACCAGCCCTGCTGCCGTGGAAGGGAGAGCAGCCCAGGAGCGCTGGCACGGCAGGAGCAGCTCTTTCTCCTCTGAGGATCCGAGGGCTCTGAGGAAGCAGCTCAGGTTTGCAGATGTTGTGTCACAGCCCCGGGGCTTTGCTTCCTGGAGTGCGGCTGCATTTAGAGCCAGTCGCCCTTCCCTGCTCTCAAAGCCTGGCATGACACAGGTTTCCGGGCATCTGGCTCCACTGGGGTCAGGCAGAGGTCAGGCCGGGCTGACCCGGGGCTCTGGGTGACCACCAGCATCCCAGAGCCGTCCGGACACACCCCCATCCCTGTCCTCTCCAGTCCTGCCAAGGAGCGCTCCCAGCCGCTGGGGGCTGCGATTCCCGCTGTCCCCTCGGTGTTCTGCCGGCTCTGCCCCCTGCAGGCCCCAGGCATCGCCCTGCTCTGCTCACCTGGGCAGGGCTCAGGGCTCGGCCCCCGCCCTGCCACCACTGTCACCGACGTGGGGCACGGCAGGGTGGGAGGCTGTGCCTGGCAAAGCAGCACGAAGCAGGGAGGAATTCTGCCCCTGGATGCCCAGTTTTCAGCTGTGAAGGGCTGTACCTTTTGTCACCTTTCCCTGCAGCCACAGGAGGTGGTTTTCCCTCTTTCTATAAACAGGAGTTGATTCCCAAGTGACGCTCTGGTGTGGGGCTTTGAGAAGGTGATCAAAGAGAGCTGTGAGTGCATCATTCTGGGACATGTCTGGCTGGGACAGCTGGTGAGGGTCACCCCTGTCCTTCCCTGTCCCCAGGGTCCTGCCTGAGCCCCCAAGCCTGGGTTCTGCTTGAGCCTCTGCCACCTTCCTGGCTGCTGGTCTTTGCCGGGAGGTGGCAATCGGAGGAAACGGCCACTCGGGCACCTTGCCAGAGCTGGGCACACCTGTGTCCTGGCTGTCCCTGCCCCCCAGGCTCCCAGTGCTCCCAGTTCAGCCTCTTCCAGCAGTGGGAGGGCAGAGCTGCCCACGCAGGCGGGCTGGGCACGGCGATGTGCTGTCTGTCGTGTCTGCTGCAGCTCCTCTGCTTTCTCCCTGTGAACCAGTTGGACCAGGACTGGTGCCCAACCTCGCTGCTGTGTCACCAGGAGACGAGAGGACAGGCAGGACGTGCCAGGCTCCAGCACAGACAGGGCTCTGCAGCAGCAGCCTCCAGCCTGGGATAAGGAGAGCAGCTCCCGTGGCACAGCAGCGGGACATGGACCCCCGGGCAGGTGAGTGGGTGGCTTTTCCCCCCTCACAGGGCAGAGGTGGGATGTTCATGGCACGGGCAGTGCTTTGCTGACCTTCATCCTCCCCTCTGCGCCGTGGGCTGGGGTTGGGGCTCACTGCTGCTGTGACTCTGCTGCTCGGAGCCATCCCTGGGACTGGGGCATCTCTGCTCCCGAGGGTGCCGGGGCAGGGCCTGGGCACGACGCCGTCACCTCCCACGGGCAGTGGGCGTGGGGACGGGGCAGTTTCGGCAGGAGGCTGTTGCACCACGTTCCTCCGTCCCCGCAGCTCCTGCCGTGACTCACGGCTGCTGCGGCTCCCCGGCCTCACCCACATCGGGGGTCCCGGCGCTCCGGCTCGCCCCTGCCCCAGCAGAAACTTTGGCCACCCACGTATCCTGATCCGTGCCAGGAAGGGAAAGGAGGAGCAGGGCAGGGCAGGTCCTGTGCCCGATCCCCGGGAGCTGGTGCCGATGCGCGGCGGCCCCCGGCTGTTTGCGCATCCCAGCAGGTGGTGCGAGTGCCGCGGGCTGCAGGGCGCGCTCAGACCTCGCTCACTGTGTAAACACCGTGACCACAGGGGAAATGTTCTCACTCCGCTGGCATCTGCCTAAATTTAGCTGCTCTTAGGTCACCCCCTTCCCGCTGTCTCCTCGCTCCCGGTGCCGCATTGAATCCCGTCCCTGTGCGCTCCGCTGGCCGCGCTGCGGGGCAGAGCCCGAACCCCCTGTGCCCTCCTGGCACAGCCCCAGCAGAGCTGCCAGCAGGGAATCGGTGCTCGGTGGCTGTGCTGAGCACTTTGGCGTCCTGGCAATTCCAGGAGCATTGCTTGGTGCCGGGTTTTGCCAGAGCCCGCGGCACGGAGGAGAGGGATGTGGCGGTGAGAGCCCGCACTGCCCCGTTCTGTCCCGAACCCGCCTGGAGCTGGCGGCAGCAGCTGCTCGTGCTGACAAAAACATCCTCTAGAGGGAACTGCCAGCCCAGAGATGGTTCCAGTGCCGCCAGGAAAGGAGAATCGCCCCACGAGGGCGTGAGCGGGACCAGGAGTGGAGATACAGCATGGTCAGGGTGGCCACCTCCCTTCCCAGTGACTGTCCCACCTGCCAGCTCACCTGGGGACAGCGCTGGGCTGCGGCACCAGGCTTTGGGGGCAGCAAATATCTGTGTGCCACAGTCCTGGCAGAGTCCGGGCACTCCCGGCAGCCCTGCCCGGCGCAGTCCCTCCCCACCGTGGGGACAGCACAGGCTGGAGAGATGTACCCCGGCTCCCAAGTGTCCTGTCCCCTGCAGGGGACAATCGGGACCCCTCTGCAGAGCCCCTCGTCCCTCTGCTTTCCAGGACAAGAGCCCATCAAGGTGATCGGGGTTGTCTTGGGCATCGGGCTGGCCCTGCTGATCCTGGCGAGTTTTGGCTACACCTTCATCCGCTGGTACCGGAGGGGCCACTCCCGGCGCCGTGAGTGCGGGCAGGGGACAGGGCAAGGGGCAGGGGGGAGGGCAGGGGACAGGGGGACAGGGCAGGGGGCCCTCAGAGCACGGAGCTGCAGGGACTGGGTGTGGGTAACCCTGGTGCAGGGGGCTCTGGGACAAGCTGGGGGCACTCAGAGGTGAGGAGGGGGTGCACAGTGATGTCCTGGTGCTGTCCTGCTGCCTGTCCCGCCTGTCCCCACCCTGGCACGCAGACCCACAGCAAAGCAAAGGTGGGTTCATGGCAACACCTGGCTCTGACCTCTCCCTCCTCTTCCTCCTGCCTCCCCAGGACCTGACTTTGTCTTCAACCTCTACCACTCACGGTGAGTGATGCCATGGGGGCACCAGGGCCAGGCTGGCAGCCCCCTTTGTGCAGTGCCAAGGTGTCACACCCCCTTCCTAGTCCCCAATCCACCCAGTTCTGCTGTTGGCAGGGGGCTGGCAGGGGCTGGAGGGGGACAGGGCAGCTTGGTGACCTCTCTGCTCTCCCTGCAGCGGGCTGGGGTCGGTGGCACTGGAGCTGGTGCCACCATTCAGCATCAGTGGCTCGCTGGGCACCTCGGGCAGTGGCTACGAGCCCTTCCACAGCCAGGGGCCGTGAGGTGAGAGCTGGGCTGCTGAGCAGGTAGGACATCCCCCAGTCCCCCCTGCCCCCCAGTGCTGTGCCTCAGAGCCTCTGTGCTGCCCCTGGGCATCGCAGCTTTGCTCAGGACAGTCCCAAGGTTTTTCCAGCAAAAGCCCTGCCTGTGGCTGTGGAGCTTCAGAGGCTTTCCCTGAGCTCTGGTTCTGGGCTCTCCCCTCACAGGCTTTGGTTTGTGTTTCCTTCCCCACTGTCCCTGGGATGGGGCAGAGGGATGGGGCTGGAGCCTGGCTGCTCTTGCAGAGCTTCCTCTTGCTGCCTCTTACTCACAGCCCAGCACCAACAAAAAAAGCAACCAAAACTGGCCTCGGGGAATTCCTCCATTTTCACTTCTGTAAGAAACAGCCCCTGAATTTGTTGGATTTCAACTGAAATGGCAAAGGTGCAGTTTCTGTTGCTAAAAAAGCTTCACATAATCACAGAATCATTGGGGTTGGAAGGGGCCACTGGACACCATCTGGTCCAACTGCCCTTGCCCAAGGTCACCTGGAGCAGGTGACACAGGAACTCACCCAGGTGGATTTGGAATGTCTCCAGAGAGGGAAACTCCAGGAATTCCCTGGGCATCTCCTCCAGCTGCAGTTCTCTCTCTGCAGCCAGGGGTGCACAGGAGGTGCCTGGGCCAGCACTGGTGCAGCCCCCCCTTGCTTGGGATGGAGGGAGAGGATGGAGCCTTACCCCAGGATTCCTCAACACTGCTCCTGGAGAAAACAGCCACGGTCCCCAGGGCTCAGAGACCTCCCAGCCTCCTGCACAGCAGAGACCTGGCACCAGGCAGGGAGCCAGCTGAGGAGGAGGGGCAGGAGCCCCAGAACTGGGTGACTGGATTTGTGCAACTGTGGAAAACGCTGTGAGAAATGGGAAATCTTTCTCAGACCTCCTCCTCCTCCTCCATTCAATATCTGCACCCACGTGGAGGTTAGTTCTCCACACTGCCAGCAAGGAAACTCCTCAGAAATCCCCTGTGGAGCTCCTCTTGGAATTTTTTGTGCCAATTGCCTTTGGTCTCAGCAGAACAAGTGGCTGTGGAAGTGCCTGGAGCACAGAAGATTCTGTGGCCACAGAGAGGGGCCCTGCTTGGCCAGCAGGGGCTGGTGAGGCACGAGGGGCCTTGGGACAGTTTCTTTGAGAGTTTGTCTCAGAAAAAAAAACCAAATTAAAACTCACGAGAGCCACGTGCTTGTGTGTAGGGGAAGCAGTGAGGACAGAGTGGGGTTTCCAGAGAGTCAGAGGGACCATCTGTGCTCTCGGCTGTCAAAGCTGACCCCTGTGGTCTGTGGCTTTCTCCTGGCTGAAAGGACATCTCTGCCTGCTCGTGGAGAGGGGGAAGTGCCACCTCCTGTGGCCTGGGAGCCCTCCACGGTGAGCAGGACCCGGCAGAGCCCTGCATGACGCAGGATCCAGCCGTGGGGCCTGACGTCAGCAGCGCTTAAAAGAAAAACAAGAACAAAACAAGCCGTGCTTTTGATGACTCCGTTTTCCAGAGGAAGTTGAAAAAAATTTAAAAAGCAAGCAAAAAGTTCTAACCCCCAAAATACACAGAGGCAGAAGAGCAGGAAGAGGAAGAAGAGCAGAAGGGCTAGAGGAGGTTCCCAGTGCCCTCCACGTCCCTGTGGGATGCAGGGGTGGATCTCACGTGTGAGCAGGGCCATGTGAGATGTGAGAGAAGGAAACACAGCAAGGATCAGCCCCCTCCTCCTGCCTGCACTGGAAAAGCTGAAAATAAACCCAAAAACCCTTCACCTGAAAACCACATTCCCCAGGAGGGTTTCTGCCAGCAGTTTTACTTCCCACCATGAAGGTTCCTGGAAAAGGAGTGACTTTTGGGAAAGCTTCCCTGGGGCCTGGAAGGTGACCCAGGGTGAGCTGTTGGGTCTCATCCTGTTTCCATTCTGATGACAACTGTTCACAGCATCACAGAATCAATTAGTTTGGAAAGGACCTCTGAGATCATCGAGCCCAGCCTATGACTGAACACCACGCTGCTGAGCAGAGCCCTGACTGTCGTGCTTCCTCCACTCCCGGGTCTGACCTGTCCTGCTCCTGTTGATGTCCCTGGGATGTGAATCCCTGTGGAATCACTGGGAGCAGCTCAGCTCCTTTTCCCTGATGCTCTGGTGCTTGCTCCCAAAAATTCCCTGGGGAGAAGCACCCAGGAACTCAGGTGTGTGAGGAGCTCTTGGAGAGATCACTTGGTTCTGCTTTTCCCAGCTGTGATGTGGAAACACTTCCCCACGTGAGGCAAAGGCACACTGCCTCTTGCAAATGGGGAATGTCCAAATCTGGAAACAGAAAGCTCAGCTTGTCCTTAGGAGAGGGTGAACAGACAAATGGACCAAACAAATAACACCACATCCTTTCTGTATTTACAAATGAAACGCAATAAATAATGTCTGTGTCCAACAGGGGCGGAACACAGACCATAGTGTGGGTCGGACTGCCCTGGCTCATGCTGGGCTCCTAGGTGCATCCCATATCCTGCCCTGGGGCTCTCCCAGAGGGGCTGGATGCTGAGGGGTCACTGTAGGGTCAGGAAAGTCTCTGGGTGCAACCCTGTGGGGTCAGGCAGGGTGCTGATGTCAGGCTGACGTCGGCTTTCGGTGTCCGTGTTGTGAAAGGTTGGGATGGCATCAGAGTGAGGACATCAGCAGGAGGAGCCCAGCTGGCCCAGGAAAGGGGGAAGTGGAAGCACAGGAGTACCCCAGGCCCTGAGGGTGGTCCTGCACCCCATGCTGGGCTGCTGAGGAGGGCAGACAAGACAGAGGTGCCCTGTGTGTATCCTTGGTGGCCCGAGGAGGTCGGGATGAGCCCCTCCAGCACAGCACATCCCTGTCTCCCAATAAAGGGGGCTGCCCACAGCAGGACTGGGGCCAAAGCAGCCCCAGCAGTGGCTGAGCTGGCGTTCCTGGCACCAGGAACACGCAGGGGTAGCTTATCCAGTGGCAGACGAGGTAGTTGGGTCAGAGCAGGGCTGGTGGCCGCAGGGGACGGGTCACAGGCGGCTGTCCTTGCTGTCCCCGCTGAGCTGGCTCAGGGGTTTGATGGGGGGTGTGATCCAGCTGCAGCTGAGGCTGGAGATGAGAGGCAGCGTCCCCAGGAAGGCAGTGCTGCTGAAGATGTTCAGGTCCAAGGGAGTTTTCAGATCAGGGCTGGCTTTGGAGGTCAGTGGAGCACCTGGAGCTGCCCAGCTCAGCAGAGTGGGGGCTTGGGGCTGGCTGGAAAAGTCCCAGGCAGGGGCTCCCCATGGAGCAAGGTCCTGTGTGAGGAGATGCTGGGGAGAGGACTGCTTCAAATAGCCCTTGGACACAGCCAGCTCAGAGCACTCCATGTCCAGCACAGTGTCAGTGCCCTGCACGGACCCTGCACAGCCCGGGAGGGACAATCCCTGATCCAGAGCCTGCTCTGGCCCCACGGTGCCCTTAGACTGCTGCAGGTACCCCCTGAACTCCACATCCTCCTGGCTGGCGGCAGGGGAGAGCTCAGGCTGCCCTGGGCTGGCATTGCTGCTGCCAGAGGAGCAGCCAGGGGCAGGGCAGGGGCTCTCCAAGCCCACCCCGCTGTCCTCAGCCCTGGGCAGCTGCTGCCTGTAGCCCTGGGGCTCGGGGCCCGCGGAGCAGCTCAGGGAGGAGGAGGAGGAGGGGATGTGCAGGCAGATGCCGCTGTCGGTGCTGGTGCCGCTGCTGTCTCTGCTCCCCGTGGGCTCCAGCAGGCACTGCTGCTCCTTGGGCCGTGCTGGGAGCTTCCAGCCCTGCTCCAGGGGCGGCTGGGCTGTGCTGGTGCTGCTGTCAGGGCTCCTGTCCAGCCAGGGCTCCTTGTGGCACAGGAAGAGCTGCTGGATGGGGTCTGCATCCAGGCTGCTGGAGGATGGGGGCTCGTGCTCCACCCAGAGCGAGCTCTGCTTCATGAAGGACTTCTGGAGGGAGAGAAAGAGAGGAGTGAGCTGTGCTTCATCCCTGGTTGGTGCCTGCTGTAAGAGTCGGGCCGAAGTTTCTCTGCTCTGCCTCACGACCATCATCAGAGACTGAGACCCCGGGCCCCACCGCTCACTCTGGACCTGAGTTCTGGCCTGGCCGAGGTGGATGCTTGCCCGGGGCTGTGCCTGGTGCTGCCATGGACTGTCTGTAGCTGTGCTGGTGCTGCCATGGCGCTGCTCTCAGCAGGGTGCTGCTTATAGCGCCCTGTTCCTGCACCTGTTCCTTGGAGCAGTGAGCTCCACATACAATAGCCCATAAATCTCTCCACCTTTTGGCCAGAGACCACTGGCTTTGGAAAAGGACTATAAAAAGTGACTTTCCTAAAGAGACTTTGAGATCTCTTTCTCCCCAATGGATTGAAGCCGTGTCTATCGTTGGACAACCACGAGGATGTGTCCCGTCTGTTGGTAGCTAAATCCCATCCCCTCTCTCTCTCTCTCACTCTCTCTCTCCCCTTTTTACTTCGTTTCCTTTACCTCTCTCTCTCTCTCTCTCTTTTCTATCACAAACCCAAACTGTTGACACACAATAAACTGCTTTTCTGCTTTCTGCTGAATAAAACCCGAGTCTTTTGCACCCTGGGGTCGAACGAACCGTCACGACTCCCGCTCAGGTTGAGTGGATCGTGACATTCCTTTCCCAGTGCTCCCTAAGCCTGCACCCTTGCTCTGGCCCCAAAGGGTGGCATGGCACTTTCCCTGCCTTACCAGGACAGACGGTGTCCTCACGGGTTTCCTGATGTAGGTGTGTGCCCCCAGGAGGCCCAGCAACAACAGGATGATGAAGGAGGAGCTGAGGATGGCGGGGAGCAGCTCTGCACTCCCTGCGAGAGAGGACGTGACCAGGTGAGGGGGGAGAGGGGGATTCCTCAATGCACACAGCACCAAGAGGCTGCCCTGGTGTGGACCCCCACACTGCCAGGGCTGGGAGGCTAAGGGGGGGTCTGCACCCCATGATTCCCCCTTCCCTGAGTGCCACTTACTGTCCCTGTGGCCGGTGGTGACGCACTGCTCGTCGCTGCGTGTGCTGGGGACGGGCCTGTTGGCCATGCTGGGCTCCACGCTCAGGCAATACTCTGTGACCCAGAACAGCTCCCCGATGGCGAACTCTGTGCTGTTCTTCACCACTGTGACCTGCAACAAACAGCACAGGCTGGCACCTGAGAGCCCCCAGCTCCTGCTCCCCTCCCTCCTCCTCCTCCGCTGTCCCCTGGGGAAAGTCCCCAGGGTGTGCTGCGATAATGATCCAAAATCCCCACAAGAGCTGGAAAACTGCCATAAAACATGCAGAGAAAGCTCTCAGTGCTGCTGTGGCTGTGGGAAAGCTCAGCATCCAATCCTACAGCAGACTGCGCTTTAACAATCTGGTTTTCCACTCGAGCAGCACCGTGTGGGACAGGTGGGGACAGCATGGGAACAGGAGCTCATCTCACCGTGTGGTTGTCCCGTGTCCTCCTGACGTACACGTGGTACTGGGCCATCGCCTTCTGGAAGTCGCTGTACTCCAGGGAGACGTTCCCAGGGAGGAGCAGCAGCTGCAGCCGCACCTGGACGGAGTTGCCCACCACGGAGAGGCTCTGGCCTGCCAGGTGCAGGCCAGCTGGAAGAAAATCAGTGCCAACAGCAGGTCAGGGCTGGTTCCTGCTCACAGCAGTCACAGCTCTCAGCCTCTGCAGCACCAGACTGAGCTGTGACTGTCCCACCCACCCTCAGCTTATCCCATCTCCCTGCGCAGCCTCCAGGAAGGTGTGGAGGGAAATTACCCCTGCTCGCATTCATCCCACAGCTCCTTCCAAGCAGTCTGGCACCCTGACCCCACCAACTGCAGCGCAGGGTGGAGGCAGACCCCAACCCACCTTCCTGTGGGGAGAAGGCGCTGCTCCTCTGCCAGGGGGACGTGAGGTTGCCGGACACGGCCCTGACCTGCGCGAAGTAGCGCCGCTCCGGGTCCGGGGTGTAGTGGGTGAGGTCACAGGAGAGCTCCGAGGTGTTCCTGCACTCTGGGATGGCTGTCCAGGGAATACTCAGGCCGTAGCTGAGGGGGAAAGCAGCAGGGGTGAACAGAGAGCTGGAATTGGTCAGGGCAGGGCAGGACCCGTGTGTTGCCCCCGCTGTTACTCACACTTTGAGCTCCACGTCGTAGCGGGTGTTGCTGGGGCAGCCGTGCCCTGGCTCCCACCTGAGCAGGTGTTGTGCCAGCTCCGTGGTGAAGCGCACACGTCGGGGGCTCGCCAGCCCCTCCTCACCTGTGGGGCACACGGGGGGCTCAGCTGGGGCTGCTCAGCCCTGTCCTGCCAGCCCCACAGTGATTTACCAAAATAAGAGTGTTGGTCTAATACCGACACTCAGCTGTGAGGGACAAAAGAGTCTCTAACAATTTAAAGTTAGAAAGTGTATGTTTATTCAGCGCTGGGCAATCCTCTAATACTGCCAAATCACAGGTGATCACAAAATCTATTTATTGACAAAAGATTCAAACAAGTACATATTCATAATAACAGCTCCGCTTCCTACGGCAATTAGCTTGAATAGCTATTAAACATGCATGATTGACTTCTTAAATTAAGTCTGGGGTCGTTTTCGTGGGGAGGGGTCTTAAAAGGAGGAAGTAAGGTGAGCCTTCCTCACCCTAAACTCTTGACCTTTTCTGTCAATGACAATAGAAATGATTTCTGAGGATAGTCCAATTTTCCAAAGAATATGTTTCTGGTTGCATTGTCTCTGTTCCTTTGGATCTGCTCACTAGTTTTGTCTTTTCCCGTTGTAAGCGCAGCTGAGCAAACATGAAATGACAGACAATCAATTACTGAAGTTTCAGATAACTACTCCCTTTTAACTTCTAACTAATTGTTTTCAGCGAGGTAACTAAAATCCTAATTTTCTAAGATTAGTGTTTCAAAAGCAGCCTGGGCACGGCCTCCTGTAGCATCACCCCGGGATGGGTGACGTAACAACACTGACCACCCGAAACCTGCAAGGTTTTGAAACCTGCCCAGATTTCTCTTCCCAACTTCCAGGATTTGCTCAGCCCCCTCTTCTCCTTCCTCTTTCTTTGGGGACAGCTCAGCTGGGGCTTCTCAGTGCTTTTCTGCCCCAAGAACTGAGCTGTATTTGCATCCCCCATCCCCTGTCTTTTGCCACCAGCTCTGTTTGGACTCTGCTTTCCTGTTTTGCTCATCTGCCTGGGTGAAACCAGAGTTTTTCACACCTCCTGCCTGATCTCGGTGTTATCACCTGGCGGAAAAGCCCCGCTGATAACATCTGCCACCTTTCCCTTGCAGGTTTCCCCGGCAGCTGCTGCCTGCTGGCAAACACCCAGCCCAGCACCGTGTCCCCAGCACTGTGTCCCCTCACCAGCGGGGACAAGCCAGGCTGGTGCCCCTCGCTGAGCCTTTGGGCTCCCAACCCGCAGTGAAAGGCAAGCAGTGAGCCAGGAGCCCTGCTCCAAAACGCTGATCCAAGGGCTGAGCACCCAGCGAAGGCACCCGGGCTGTGGCTCCAATCTCATCCCCCATCCCAAGGAACCCACCCAGAGCAGCGAGGCTCAGCCCCAGCCAGCAGGGAGAATGAAAACCACGGCAGAGAGACTCACCGTGCGCCAGGCAGGCGAGCAGCAGCGCCAGGCACAGCGCCGGGGCGGTGGCGCAGGGGACCATGGCCACTCAGCATCCTCCGTGGCAGCAGGGCGAGCGCGGGGCCGGGCTGTGCCCCGGCGGCAGCTCAGCGCTCGTTTTTCCCCCAGGGGCTGGCTCAGTGACGTCTCGGAGGCGTTCGAACAGCGCCAGGAAAGTCACTGAGCAGCCACTTCCACTTCTCTTCGCTGTCCACCCACTCACCCCCCACCAAAGCCTCAGCCTGGGCTGGGCTTTTCCGACAGAGCTTGAAAGGAAGGATTCTGGGGGCTTTTCTGAGCAGAAGCAGGGCCATGCTGAGAAAGGCAAGAACGAGTAAGTGATGTCTCTGCCTTTGCTGCTTTGTTGTGAAATGAGATGTTGAAAGTGCGGCACAGGTGAGCGTTAGCACCCAGGGTGACCTTTGCCCAGGTCACAGGGGTTTCCCTGAGCACAGCCCCGTGCCAGCAGCTGAATGCAGGTTTTAACCAGCCCTGGAGCCTCAGCAGGGGCTTCTGGCTTTCCCTTCCTTTGGGCTCAGCCTCCTTCCTCAGCCTGCAATTCCCCTCTCTCCACTTCTGGGGCTGAGTGACAACCTGTGTCCTGGAAACACCTTCACACATTGGAAATTCAGTGTGTGACACAAACATGGTGACATTGGAAATCCAGCGTGACACAGGGGCTGCCACTGTCCCCCGGGTTCTGGTAGGTCCCAGGTGTGTCTGTGACCCCATGGCTGTGGGGTCTGGCCCCATGGTGATGTCCTGCCTGTCTGGTGGTGCTGGGACCTGAATCACCACCCAGCAGACTGTGTGTGAGAGCTCTGCTCTGCCTCAGAGCTTGCTTGAGGGCTTTCCTGGGGCTCTCATGTGATGGAGAGTGATTTTCCTCAAAAAGAGGAATTTCCCACTGGGGAATTAGTGGAAAGAACACAGATAAAAAGCGCAAGGGAAACCAAAAGTGCCATGCACAGGCTCAGAGGGCATCAGATGGGCACAGACATGCAGGCTCCTATTTGAAGAACCATCTTAAAGGCCTGAAGTGGGAGATTTCTCCTGTTTTCCCTGACTTATCCTTCCTGACTAAGGCCAACTGCTTCCACAAACTCGCAGCCTGTCTGGGGAAGCAGCAGCAGATCCCCTCCCTACCCTGGGTTTGTTTCATCCAGGGTAGACCAGCTGATGTCCTGCCACTCTGCTCTTGGCCCCTGAGTCACATCTGGCAGCCACTGAGCTCAGGAGTCCTGAGATGAAGCACAGCCAGTCCCACACAAAGCCACAGATTGTGTTTTGTGTCAGGTAATGACAATGAAAAGCAACGGGCCCAAAACCCAGGAAACTGGGAGTTCTGTGGAAAAGCCACCGTGGGGCTGTGGGTGAGGCCGTTCAGAACCTTGGGAGAAGTGGTTGGCAATTTAGAGGAAAGCGAAAGTGGCTGAGGAGGAACGAGAGTTCTGCAGAAAGCTGGGATGGCGAGGGGGACTTGAGGAACCTGAGCTCTGCAGGGACAGCCCCTGGAGAGGGGACAGTGTGAGCTGTGAGCCCTGAAACGCCTCCCTGTGCACACACCACAGAGAAACCCAGCCCGGGAGCACCTGGCTCTGTGCATTTCCCTCCCTGCTGTCCTCAGGAAGCTTTCCTGGGGTGGCAGCAGGGTCAGGCAGGGGATGTGCAGTGAGCAGGGCAGGGCTGGGGCTGCAGGGCTGGTTCTGCACAGCCCCGCCGCAGGACAGAGCAGCACAGGGATCCTCATCCCCATTCCCTCTGCCTGGAGGTTGGAGCAGCTCTCCTGGGCTGGTGGAGCCAGCTCTGGCTGTGTATTTTAGCTCCTCTTTAATGGCTGGGAGGGCAGAAGGGTGCAGGGAGGCCTCACAGCAGTGTTAACAGCTGGGAAGGTGAGAATTTCACCCGGGAGCTGTGTGCGTGCTGACATTTACCATCAGGCTGCTGGGGTCAAGCCACACACCCTGTACTCTGGAACTTGCTCTCTGTAGGTGGCTTTGTAACAAGCAATGAACAATTCCTGGAGCTGTTTTCTGAGAATCTCTTTCTGAAGTGGACCCAGCAGCTTTAGAGGGCACGGCTGCCTCAGGGCAGTCTGGGGGTGCACTCAGTGTTTGGCCACCCCTGGCACCCAGCAGACACAGCCTGCAGAGGCACAAAAAGCAAACAAAAACCTCAGAAACCACTCCTGCCTGTGAAAATTACAGAGGAGTGTGCTGTGGAGTGAGGGCTGGCTCAGAACCCCTCTGTGAGCTGGGATCCTGAGAGCAGGAGGGGTCAGACGGATCCTGAGGGCAGGAGGGGTCAGAGGGATCCAGCCTGAGCTTTCCAGCTCAGAAGGAAGGGGCTTTGCAGCAGGGCTCCTCCAAGCTTGGATGCTCCTGCTCGTCTCCTGCCCTTCTGACGAGCAGGTGTGTGTGGGGAGCTGGATGAACAAGGGACTGACACCATGAATAATGCCAGGAGAAACATGTGGCACTGAGGGTCATGGGCCTGGCTATCAGAAAGCACAGAATGAAGCTAGGCTTTTCTCCTTTAATCCGGGTATTTTCAGCTGTTTCTGCCTGAGTTCTTGGTTAAGCAGAGCATCCCTCAGGTTGGACCCGCTGCTGGTGCCTGGATGAAGCATTGCTCCATCAGCAAAGGAAAAAAAAGGCCTCTAGAGAAACTAGAGGGAAACAGCATTTCATTTCCTTTGGAACAGGGAATTCTTGACTTCTGGGTCACACCAGCGAGGTTCTCCTGAGGTTGGGCATAGCTGTGCATCCTCTCCTCCTCAGGGGAGAGAGGGGCAGGAGAGCTGAGGGTGAGTGAGTGGGGGGCACAGAGGGGAGGAAGGGGAGCTTGGGTGGGCAGGCAGCCAGGAGAGCAGCGAGGAAACCCTGCTGCTCCCTGCGGCCAGCTCTCCCTGCTCGCAGATTCCCAGGGCTCCTCCGGCTGTGCCCCGCATCCCCGGGCCGGCACGGGGCAGGTGTTTGTGCAGGTTGGGAAACCGGCGGCGCTGGGGCCGGGCAGGTCCGACAGGTTTGCTCCTGGCGCTGGCACTGACGTACGAGCCCCGCTCGCCAAACAGCTCCTGGGCCGGCCCCGCGGAGCTGGCTGTGCTCGGCACCGCGCTGCTGCCATGGAGCTCTGAGCCCGGCCCAGCCCCGACCCCGGCCCATGGACGGCAAAACCTCCCCGGTAAGTGCGGGCGGCTCCCGGCTCGGGCTGCGCGGCTCGGTGGGTCCGCTCCCCTCGGGATTTGGTGGAGGGACGGGTCTCTCCCTCCTGCTCTCCGGGCTGCTCCTTCACAGCAGCCGGAGGGAAAAGGAGCTGCCTGAGGGAGCAGGAAGCACATGGAGGGAGGGCAGCCAGCAGCATCCCTGGTGCCTGCCCGGTGCTGGTAGAGGCTCCCTCTTTGCCACACTGGAGCTGTGAGCTGAGGGGACCAGCTGATGCTGTCAGAGGGATCAGGCACGTTCCTGAGCCCTTTGGCACCTTCCAGCAGCACTGTGCTGGTGAGCACATCCCTGCTGCTCTCCGGGCAGCTTTCCCTGTGCCCTTTTTGGGCTGAGCTGACTGGGACCTGCTCAGCCCTGGATGTGGGGCTTTGCTGAGCATCCTGTCATGAGGAAAACATCCATCCTGCCTGGGCACCGGGCGAGGCAGGGAGTAATTACCGTGCCGAGCAGCGCCGGCTGTGCCAGCGACATCCGGAGCAAAGGCGGCGGTCACGGCGGGGATGGGGCTCCAGGGGAGGCAGAGCCAGCTCTGACACCGTCCTCTTCCTGCCCCTTGGCCTGGGGTGCCAGCCAGGAGCGGGGGCACACTGGGCTCATGCTGGGTGTTGGCTGGCTCTGAGATGATGTAGTGGTCCCAGCTCTGTGTGGTCTCAAAGCAGGATGGCATCACTGCATCCTGGTGACAGCGGGGCAGGAACTGGGATGGCCACATGCAGAGACAATTGCCCAATACTGGACAACCCCACTGGGCCACCTTGGCATTGTCATTTGGGTTAAATGGGCCATCAGGAGTGCTAGGAGCCACCCTTGGCTCTGACACGGCAGCAGCTTCTCTTTGTCTTTCCAGGCCTCTGTTTGCCCCTCTGTGGAGTGAGGTGAGCAGTGTGGAGTGGTTACCCAGCCCCTGGAACATTTTGGGGTCTGTGCCAAAGGGTGCTCACTCTGGCACAGGATGACCTGTCCTGGCACATCTGGCTGGCTCAATACATGGTCACCTGCACTTGCAAAGTGATGCTGGCTGGCTTTGGCATTTCACTTTGCTGTGTGTATCAGGGCCTTGGCTCTGTCCTCTCACCCTGTTCTGATGCTGGGGTCTGTCCCCTCCCAGGTAGGCCCCACTCAGCCGTGGCACTTGAGCAGGATGTTGTCCCCCAGAGGAGCTAGGGGCTCTCCCAGGCTGGGGACGTCTTTGTCCTGGCGAGGACAATGTCTCCATTGTGTGCTGGCTGAGCTGCTCTGTGCAGACAATCGGTGCCTCACAAATAGGTGAAGGAGCTCCCAGCCTGGACACAGGGCTGCGAGCAGCTGGAGCCATGCTGAGGGCAGGGGCAGAGCTCAGCTGGGGAGCAGGATCTGAGGCAGCACATTTAAGCCAGGCTGCCTCCCTCTCTCCCCTCTTAATGCTCTGGATTTTTGGGAGTTCCTGTGTCCTTCTGCTCCTCCAAGACATGGCTGGGCCCTGGGTCTGGTTGCAACACCCAGGTGTTCCCTGGCTTCCGCTTTCCCTCCCACTCCGAAACTGCAGGTGACTGCTGGCTGGTTTCCCTGGATGCTGAGCCTGCAGCCCAGCCTGGCTTCCCTTTCCCCTGCTGATTGTCCTCTGCTGCCGTGGGTTTGGGGGCCTTCCCTCCACACCAGGGTGTGGAGCTGCAGTCACAGCCCACAGTGCAAAGGGGGTGAGTACCTCAGTGCTGCTGTCCTTGGTTTGGGTGCCTTGCCCAGCTCTGCTCTGAGCCTCAGAGCAGGGGCAGGGAGTGGGGTGGTGTTTGCACTCCTGACTGCTTCAGCAAAGGGCTCATGCTGCAGACAGGCAGCATCACTGTCTGCGAGGTGAGCAAAGCTGGCCAGGAGTCCCTGAGTGTCCCCAGAGTCCCTCCTGGATGTCCTGGATGAAAGCAAGGCATCTGTCCCCAGCCAGGGGCTGGCTGTGCCCCCTGCCCACAGCTGCCCCTGGCAGGGATCACTCTGGTGGCTGCTGGAGCTTTTGCAGAGAGGCCATGGGGGAAAGGGCTCAAAGCACAGCGGTGCCTGTGATCTGAGCTCGGCTCTGCCTCTGACTTTTACTCAAAAGCCAGCAAAGGATGAGTAAAGGGTTTGTGGGCAGGAGCTGTCGCTTGCTCACCGGGGTCACGCGCTCTCCTCAAGAAAAACATCTCTGCAAAAAACCACCTCTGCTCTCTCTGCTGCAGCATCCCTGCACTGCTCACCCGTGGCAAGAGCTCTGTTACCCTCTCTGGCAGGCCCACAAAATTATTTAGACTTTAGACTTTTAAGGAAATAAGTAGCTGAAAATTCCCTGAGTGTAAGAAAGGGCATGTGCTTCCTGCTGAGGAGTGCTCAGAGCAGTCTGACCTATGGCAGGTTCCGGTGTTAATTTGATATATTTGCACACTGGAGGGGGGAGTGCTGTGGCATCCAGCACTGCTGGCTCCCTGGGGAAGCTGGGCTGTGATTTCCTTGTGTGATGGAGAGGTTTCTCCTCTGGAGGATTGTAGCTCTGCTGGTCTGATATGAAAAGGGTTACAGCTGCTGCAGGGTGAGATGTGACACATCAGATGTCTGGAGATAGCACAAAATGCCAGGGGGAAGGGGTATTTACAAAAACCTCATTTCTACATAGGCAGGAGAAATTCTTTTCCTAGGAAGGGTCCCTGGCATCCCCACATTGCTTTGCTCAGGACCTGCCCCAGCTCTGGCTGTCACCCGCAGCGGGCACTGAGGGTGCCCGGGGATGCCCCACGGTGTGGGTGCGTGAGAACCAAAATGCCATCAGTGTTGTGACTGCTGCAGGGCACCCTCCAGCCCTCCCAGCCTCGAGGAGAAAACTGAGGGGCTCTCTGGGCTCCCTGGAGAAGGCAAGGCTGTATGACTGCTGGGAAATCTGGATATAGGGAAACCTGGAGCAGATCCAGGCTTGTTCCTGCTGTCTGGCAGAGAGTGGGGCTGGTGCAGTGGAACGGAAAGTGCTTCTGCTCCAGAAAATGCCTCTCTCCGCTCCACCCCGCGCACAGGAGCCACACGAATGGCCACACAAGGCCGGGGGACATTAGCGGAGCCTGTGCCAAGGGCCCGCAGGGGTGGGAGGTTTGTGCCGGGGGTGGCCCCGCTCGCTTCGCTGCTGGCCAGGGCTGGTGGCTCGGGGTGCTGTGGCCGGCGGCTCGGCGGGGCTGAGCTGGGCAGGTACAGCCCGAGCAGGGCAGGCGTGTCCCGGTGCGCTGAGCTGCGCTCGGAGCTGCGCGGGACGCGTGACTCACGGATAATGCCCAGGAAGTTACACCAGAGCATCGCCACGGAGGGCACCGCCGCATTCACAAAGCACGGGCCTCACACCGGCTCATTAGGGCTCCTGCTTCCCGGCAGGAAACACGAGGGGCGAGAAAACCCCGCTGGAAGGGCGAGGGGGGCTCCCAGCACTGCCCGGATCCCCGTCCTGCCCGTCCCAGCCCGAGCGCTCCTCGCTGGCTCGGCAGGGAAAGGGATGATTTCTGGCCATGGAGAAAGGTGCAGAGCCAAAAATCAGAGACAGGCAACCTAGAGAGATGTGTTAGAGCCCGTCTCTGGGTGGTAAGTGCTCCCTGCAGGGTGGCGGCTCCTCTTCTCCCTGGGTTCCCCCTCAGAAGTGCTGCTACAGAATCCCAGAATGGTCTGGATGGAAAGCGACTGAAAGCTCAGACAGTTCCAGCCCCTTTCCATGGGCAGGGCCACCTTCCACCGGAACAGGTTGCTCCAAGCTCCATCCATCCTACAAAAGGCAGAGGAAGCAGGATTTATTTTTGGATTTGTTCATAGGTCCTCTCTGGAGGAAAATGAGAGGCTCTGGATTCTGTCACCAAGGGAGCATTTGGAAGAGTGTATTTTGAGGAAAGGAAACAAATACATTTTCTGTTGTGAATTCATGGATCAGGAGTGACATAACTGCAGAGCAGCATTCCAGGGTGCAGGACGTTTCAGTGCTTGGAAAACACCGATTATTAAGTATTACTAAATGACAGCTGGAAATTGCAGTGTATTTTTCAAATGGCTAATTAAGGATAGATGTATAAATTGGGGCACTGGCCCCGTGGAACTGGGCCACGGCGTGACTGTCCCGATGCCAAATACCCGGCTGATTGCTCGGCTCACAGCGATGGCTTTGGGAAGTTCAGCTGCCTGAAGGGGACAAACCCGGTGACAACGAGGTTTCTGGCCATCCTGGGTGGGATATGGCTGAGGTTGTGGTACAGAGAGAGGCACTGGGGTGGTGACTCTCCATGAGGCTCATGGCTCTGTGAGGAGCAGGCTGCCAGGGGGGCTCAGCTCCATCTCTGTGTTGCTTTCACCTTCACGGCTGGCAGGGGGGCAGCTGGGGGGGACTCTGGTGGGCAGCAGCCACTGCTGGTGACAGTCCCCTCTGCCCACAGACCACTGCCTCGCCTAGCAGTGTCCCCTCCAGCCTCCTCCATGTCTCCAAGGTCAGCAGCATCTTCGGTGCCCAGCCCCCGCAGCCTCGAGAGAACGTCCTGGGCATCAGCTTCAAACCCTACAGCCCCGAGTCCGGCCCGGCCCCGAGCCCCTGCTCGGCCTGTGAGAGCACACGTAAGGATGGGGAGATCCATGGATCCCTCTCAGCATGAGGAGGGGTGGAGGGAGGCAGGGATGTCACAGCCAGCCACGGGCTGGTGTTTCCCTGGGCTGTGAGGGGTGTGGGGGGCACTGAGCACAGGGAAGGTTGGGGTGTGCACGGCCCACAGGTGGGCAGCAGGGTCTGGGTGCCCCGAGGAGGCAGCAGCCCCCTGACCCTGCCTCTGCCCTGCTGCCAGGATCCTCCATGTTCAGAGCTCCCTGCATGAGCCAGCGGCGGCTCGCGCTCATCTTCTGCGTCTCCATCCTCATCGTGCTGCTCATCGCCCTCATCCTGCTGTGTGAGTGGGGTCCCAGCACGGGCTGGCTCCAGGCTCCTGGAGAGGATCTCAGAGGAGCTGGGGGTCAGCAGAGTCTGGGGATACCCACACTGGGAAGTGCCAGAGGGAAACCCCTGGCCCAAGGACAGGAATGTGCCCTTCCCATTCCCTGAGTGTTCCTGACCTCTGGTGGAGAAACGGGAGCTGGGGAGAGCAGAAAAGGAGATCTGCCTGGGCTGGTGGCAGTCTTTGGGGGGTTGGGGCTGCAGAGTGCTTTCCTTCTGCTGGGCTTACTCTGGTGGGCAGCAGGGCACCCAGCAACACCCACAGTGCCCTCCCCAAGACAAACCACGGTCCGTAGGAAGAACAGGCACAGGGGAATCCCTTTAATCCTGGTGATATCAGCTCCATTCTCCAGCTAGTTGGCTTGAAGCACTCGCAGGCTGAATGCATTTGCTGTGGGTGAAGGGACAGGGGCTTGCAGCAGCTGGGCATTGATATATTGGGAGGTGCTCAGGGTGGCCAGTCCTCCCCCAGCCCCGTGTCCAGCAGCTCCTCACTTTTGGCTCAAACACACCTCACGCTCACACCCAGTGGCTGGGAGTGCTCCAGATACCCACCCAGCTGGGTCACAGCCCTTCACCGCGGCCAGCCCTGGCCTCAGCTTGCTGTTCTCTGCCTGCAGTCATGTTCTGGCGGTCGCAGACGGGCATCGTGTACAAGGAACCGGCAGAGAGCTGCAAGGACAGCGCCGTGCGCTGCGACGGCGTCGTCGACTGCTCCCAGAGGAGCGACGAGCTGGGCTGTGGTGAGGCACCCAGAGCTGGGATGGTGGGAAGGAGGGGAGCCGCGGGAGCACCCTGACCCTGCTGCTCCATCCCACAGTGCGCTTCTTATCCGAGGAGTCGCTGCTCCACGTCTACTCCAGCACCGAGAGCCAGTGGCTGCCGGTGTGCAGCAGTGACTGGGACGAGTCCCTCTCCAGGAAAACCTGCCGGCAGCTGGGATTTCAGAAGTAATTCCTGGAGGATGGGCTCTTCTGCTCATTGCTAGGACCCTGCCAGACCCCTACCCTGACCAAGAGCAGGGTCTGCTGTGCTGTTTCCCCCAGTGCTGTGTTTTCCTGCTGAAAGGCGGCGTGTCCAGCGCTGCTCTGGGCATAATGCAGGGGCCAAGTGGTCAGTGCTGGGTGGGGGGACGCTCACTGCGTGTCCTCTCCCCTCACAGCGCGTCACAGACAGAGTACATCCCCCTGCGTGTCTCTGGCAAGAGCCTCACGGTGACTGATGAGCGAGAGACCATCCAGCAGAGCCTCAACAGGTACCAGGGTCATCTCCTGCCCGCCCCCGCCCTGTGCCACAGGAATGGGGCTGAGGCTGGGTGTCCCTCCTCTCTCCTGCAGCTCCCAGTGTCTCACAGGAAAGTACGTCTCGCTGCGATGCACAAGTAAGGACTGGCTGGGACACCGACAAGGGTGGGCCCCTTTCCACAGGCTTGGGATCACTTCCCCCCTGCTCAGCACAGGGCTGGGCAAATGGGGTATCTTCCAGAGAATGTTCTGGGTGATAGAAAACGACCAACATTGCATTCCTTGCAATAAACGTGGTCCCTGTGGGTGGTGGGATGTTGTGTGTGCCCCCCTCCACACTCCCCTTCCCCCGAGCCTTTCTCCCAGCCCTGCTCTCCCCTCCAGCCTGCGGGCAGAGGATTTCTGGCCGGATCATCGGTGGGAAGGAGACGTCTGTGAACAAATGGCCCTGGCAGGTCAGCGTGCAGTACGGGCCCATCCACATCTGCGGCGGCACCATCATCGACGCGCAGTGGGTGCTCACCGCTGCCCACTGCTTCTTCATGTGAGTGCTGCTGCCAGCCCGGGCACCCAGCCCAGCCCCACAGCCCGGGTCTCACTCCCTCCTGCCCCCTCTCGCCCTGTCAGGAACAGCGTGAAGATCCTGGATGACTGGAAGGTGTACGGGGGGGTGTCGGACCTGAAGCAGCCCATGGAGGGCATCCCTGTGTCCCAGGTCATCATCAACTCCAACTACAGCGACGACCACGACGACTACGACATCGCCCTCATGAAGCTCTCCAAGCCACTGACACTCTCAGGTGAGGTGTCTCAGCTTACCTGGGCTTGGCTGGGTGGTGTTTGGGGGACAGGGAGACAGACAGGACCGAGAGGCTGCTCTGGTGCCCTGGGAACCATGGGGTGTGTGGGGCTGCTGCCAGCAGCAGCATCCAACCCTGCTGTGGCCACCTTGTTTGTCCCACGGCCAGAAAGGGTCTGGCAGCTGCAGCCGTGGGCTCAGCTGTGCCACAGCCCCCCGTGAGGCCAGGGAGACCCTGCTGGGATGGGCAGAGAGGGGAGCCTTTCCTGCGCCCCCGTTGTCACGATCTGCTCAACCCCAGTGGGAGTCGTGATGGTTTGTTCAACCCCACGGTGCAAAAGACAAAAGTGAGGGACTCAGGTTTTATTCAGCAGAAAGCAGTAATGCAGTTTATTGCGTGTCAACAATTCAGTTTTGCGATAGAAGAGAGAGAGAGAGAAAAAGAGGTAAAGGAAACAAAGTAAAAGGGGAAAGAGATAGAGAGAAAGAGAGAAAGGATGGGATATAGCTTCCAACAGATGGGACACATCCTCGTGGTTGTCCGACGATAGATGCGGCTTCAATCCGTTGGGGAGAAGGAGATCTCAGAGTCTCTTTAGGAAAGTCACTTTTTATAGTCCTTTTCCAAAGCGAGTGGCCTCTGTGGGGAGATTTATGGGCTATTGTATGTGGAGCTCACTGCTCCAAGAAACAGGTGCAGGAACAGGGCGCTACAAGCAGTACCCTGCAGAGAGCAGTGCCATGGCAGCACCAGCACAGCTACAGACAGTCCATGGCAGCACCAGCACAGCCACAGACAGTCCATGGCAGCACCAGCACAGCTACAGACAGTCCATGGCAGCACCAGGCACAGCTACAGACAGTCCATGGCAGCACCAGCACAGCTACAGACAGTCCATGGCAGCACCAGGCACAGCCACAGACAGTCCATGGCAGCACCAGGCACAGCTACAGACAGTCCATGGCAGCACCAGCACAGCTACACACAGTCCTGGGCAAGCATCCACCTCGGCCAGGCCAGAACTCAGCTCCAGAGTGAGCGGTGGGGCCCGGGGTCTCAGTCTCTGATGATGGTCGTGAGGCAGATCAGAGAAACTTCGGCCCGACCCTTACACCCCTGGCTGCGGGGCTGTGAGGATTTCTCTCCCGGTGACTCACATCCCACTCCTCGCCCTGCTCCCATCCCTCTCCTCCAGCCCAGGTGCGCCCCGCCTGCCTGCCCATGTACGGCCAGCGATTCCAGACGGGCAGGTCCTGCTTCATCACCGGCTTCGGCAAAACCAGGGAGAATGAAGGTGAGGGAGGAGAGCGGCTCCCCGCAGGCAGCTCCTGCCCACGGGCACGGCCCTGCTGTGGCCCTCGAGGGCTTTCCCGCAGGGATAACTCCGGGGATTGCCCTCCCAGCAGAAACGAGACCTGGGGGAAACACCTGCTTCCTCCTTCGCTGCAGAGGGGCCGGGGGCGGCGGGGATGGCGAGGCCCCCCCTGCCCCACAGCTCTCCCTGCCTTGCAGATAACACGTCCCCGAAGCTGCGGGAGGCCGAGGTGAAGCTGATCGACTACAAGATCTGCAACAGCGACAAGGTGTACGAGGGCTACCTGACCCCCCGCATGATGTGCGCCGGCTACCTGCAGGGAGGGAAGGACGCGTGTCAGGTGAGCTGGGGGCACGCCAGGGGGGAGCTGCCCCATTTTGGGGCGTCTCCTGTCCACTCTCCTCACTGCTGTGCCCCTCCGAGCCAGGGTGACAGCGGGGGGCCCCTGGTCTGCGAGGACGATGGCCGCTGGTATGTGGCCGGGGTGACGAGCTGGGGGACAGGATGTGGCCAGAAGAACAAGCCCGGAGTGTACACACGTGTGACAAAGCTCCTCAGCTGGATATACAGCAAAATGGAGGTGAGCTGGCAGGGCTGTGTCCTGCACAGGGGCTGTACCCCCAGCCCAGCCCCTGGCACCTCACCCTGCTCTCCTCTCTGTCCCTTGCAGAGCGAGAACGACTAAGGGCTCTAAGGGATGGACACTTGCCTGGGCTGTGCCAGGGCACGATGCCACCTGCCAAGCCCCACCTCTCTCTGGACTTTGCGTGCAGCCAGGGACCTGTGGCTGCCCCCGAACTCTGAGAACAGCACCTGCAGAGTGACCCTGCCCTCGCCTGGTGCCAGGGGTGACACGGTGGTGGCTGGGCACAGCACCCAGCCAGGACACAGCCCATGCCAGCAGCTGGCCGTGCTGGCTGGGGGGCACCTCCTTGCCCTGTGTCTGGGCTCCCCTCCTGTAAATAGACCTGTCTGGCCAGGGTGTGCGAGTGCTTCCTGGCAGGGCTGTGGCACACTCAGCAGTGCCCGCGGAGAGGGAACCCTCTCCTTTTGCCAGGTCACAGCTGTGCCACCTTAGGGTGCAGGGTGTGGCAGCCGTGTCCACACTGCCCACACCTCCGGGGCCAGGCTGGCAGCTCTGGGGAGCCTCGAGGTGCGGATATTCCACCCCCTGGGAGGGGCGGCCGCTGCTCTCGTGTTTGCAGAGGGATTTCGGAAGTGCCTTTTACGGGATGTCCCTCCCCGCGAGGGAAATGCCTCTTTGTTTATTTTTCCATGCCGTGGCTCTGGTCTGAGCCAGCGCTCCCTCCCAGGACTGCAGCCGCTCTCAGGCTGCTCCGGGCAGGGTTTGGGGCACCCTGGGGGTGGCTGTGGGAGGTGTGACAGGAGGCAGCGGCAGCCAAAGGCCACTCTGGAGTGTGGCTCAGAGCAATCACCCTGGTGGGCAGTGCCCAGTGTGAGCAGCCCTGGATCTCCCTGCTGAGAGCTCTGCAGTGCCCGAGTGCTGCCTCCTGCCTGCAGGAATGGCACAGCCAGCCTGTCCCCACTGCCCACGCCCCAGCAGGGACACATTTCCCTCGAGGAAACAAGCGCCTGCGTCTCCTGCTGGATGCTGGGGCACACAAAAAGATGCCCGGGGTGAGCATTCCTGCTGCCCTCCCCAGCCCTGTGGGCAGCTGCAGGGGGGTCCTGTGGAGCCTGGCCACCCTGCACTCTTCTAATAAATGTTTTGGTAGTGCCCCATGTGGAGATGGCTCTTTGGGATGGGCTGGAAAGGAAGCAGTGATGTGCCAAGGATTCCTGGGGCTTGTGATGGAGTGGCCCTTTCTGCCCATCACCCTCTGGGTTACTGCTCATGGCTGGGAGAAAAGGGAGGTTTTTGGTTGCTCAGATCCTGGGAACGTCCCCTGGGTTCCCAGCACTGACCACATCCCCGGGAGAAGGTTATGGGCAGCTGTGGTTTGTGTTGGGATTTTGGGCCAGCAGGTCTGATCCGATTCTGGGTGTGCAGAAGCCTCTCCCTGGCACTGGGGCTGTCACCTGCCCTGGGAAGGGCTGGGTGAATTCCTGGGTTTGCTTCACTTCTCGTGGATTTGGAGCAGCGCTGGGTGGCTGCCCTGGGCCTGAACTGAAACAGAGTCAGTGCCTTTTGGGAAGCACCAAAGTCAGCCTGACCTCAAATCCCTCCTCAGAGCAGCAGCAGCCCAGAAACCTCCCACGGATGCAGGAGCCGCCCATGAAGGACGGAGTGGGCAGGGCCCAGGGGACCATTCCCACTTCCCAACCTGTGCCAAGGGCCTTGGGCAGCCCTGCTGGATTCCAGGGAGGAGTGGGGGCTCTGCTCCCTGCACACTGGGGCTGGACATGCTGCACTGACTGCCCTGGCTGTGCAGGGCAGCACAACTTTCCATAAACAGGAGCAGCTGATCTCGAGTTAGAGATGGGGCCCTGGCTTCCTTATGTTTTGGTCTGGTCAAAGTGGGAATTCAGTGAGCCTTAAGTCACAGACCCAGCTCAGGTTTGTCCAGAGGTGATCTGGGAGTTTCTGTGGATAAGTCAGAGCAGAGCAGCAGCTCATAGTGGTTTATTACCGGAGAAATTGATCTTTTGAGAAGGAATAACCCAAAAATTGGAACTCAATAAGAGCTGATCTTGCTGGAGCTGTGCTCCTAGAACCAGTAATGGTAACATTTCAGAATGTGTAGGACCTTCTCCTCTGTTGTGGATTTCTCCTCCTCAGGAGTGTCTCACAGCAGAGAAATGCTTTCAGCCCCTAATACAAATTTAATTTATTTCTTCTAAACCTGCCATCCAGCGGTGTCTCCCCCCAGGCCCACAGGCAGGTATGCTGTGTTTTCCCAAGGGATGAAGTTTTCTAAGCAGATTAGGGGTGATTATTTCCCCGTGAAGCCTGGCCACGGCTGTTGTGCTGTTCCCAAACGCTGTGCAGATGAAGCACACGCCTTGGCCACTGCTTTGCCTCCACTCCTGGGGGAGCAGAGTCGTGGTGGGCACCCGCCCAGCCCTGAGGAGCTCCTGGGACAGCCCAGGCCACCACCTGTGGCTCTTTAAAGCCCTTTGCTTGCTCACTGTCCTACTCCAGAGCATCTCCCAAGACAGGGGGTGCTGAGCATCACCCCACATCTGGCTGGGCTGTTCCCAAGTTCCTCTGTGCTCTGGAAATCATAGGCCAGCATCCCAAAGGGATACAAATTACAAAAATAATCACAAAAATACAGCCTGGCAGGCACCACGTGAATTACCGCCCATTAGCGGTGGTTTTCCCGATCTCTCCTTTTATAGCTCTTTGTTCTGCTGTGTCAAAACAGATTTGTTTATAGGGTTTCAGCGATGATGTTTCCCTGAAAAAATGCTTTTCCTCTAGTAGGGGATTGGTTCCCTTCCATGGTCAGTCACATCATCACTTGGCTGGACTTCAGCTGGGGCTGTGCTCGACGGGGCAGTGCAGGAGCTTCAGCACAGCCACTGCTCCATCCCCGCTGCTGCAGGGATTTGGGGCACAGAGAATGACTCGGACCTGATGGAAAATGATGGTATTGGGGTAAACACAGGTTTGTGGCTGCACACAGATTTTGTCACTGCTCTGCTCTCCCTGATGGGGCTGCTGAACAGGCAATTTCCAAGCTTGGTATTACAGAGAGAGACCTTAAAATTGGAGGGGAAAGCTCTGGAGAGCAAGCGGCTCCGTCCCTGCCCCAAGCTCACGAGGAGGAGACGCCTGCTCCAGGGTAAGGGGACACAGGCTCAGATGAAATCATGCCCTGCTGGAGCTGCTGGCAATGCTCCTGTTCTCCCAGATATCTGAGGAGACCAGCCCAGCCCCCTTGTTAGCATAAATCAGTGTCTCCTGCCTGATCTCCACATTACTTTTGGCCCAGTTTCTCCAGAAGTGAAGCTGGAGCTCGGTACAGCCTTTCCAGCAGCACAGCTCTGGGGAGCAGATGTTTACCATGAGCTGCTGAAGCTGCTTTTCCTCCTTCCCTCCCACATTCACATTGGGGTCTCTATTTTACCTGAGTTTGTTCAGGGGGGAAAAAATTGCTTCTGATTTTTTTTTTTATTCTACTCACTTTGGGCAGCGCCTTGGGAATTTGTTAATAAGGAACCAAAGGAAGGAGTTTTCTGGGCACATCCAGCTGTGTCCTGGCTGCTGCTGCAAGGGGCATCTGTGCTTAGGGCTCTGCAGAGCACCACCATGCTCACTGCAGCCCCCAGGGCATGGTCACACCTGAGTGTTTTACTGTGTGCTGTGGATAATGACAGCTGAGAAGCAGATAAGGTCAAAGAAGCCCAAAACTTGATTATAATGGTTTGATCCCTGCCTCACTCTCTGCAGGGTAACTGACAGCTTTATCCTGTTATCCTTCTGCATTAGAGGGACTTGATGTTTTCCAGCTCCTCAGTGTTGGTCTGTATCTCTTGACCCTTTGAATAATTGCCTTGAAATGCCAGCGCTGGTTTATTTTCCTTTTATGTTTTACTGGAAGCGGGGAGATGGCTGTGGAACGGTGCCGTCACTGCCTGATTTCTATCTCAGATGAGTTGGAGTTAACAGGGGATGAGCCAGCTTGGTGGTGACAGCATTGCTGAGGTGTTTTTCCAAGAAGAAATGGCTCTCCAGGGCAGCAGCAAGAGCCAAGCAGAGATGTGCCAGTCTGGCTGGGACAGAGTGGTGCCCCGGGCTCTCAGCTACTGCCTGGCAGTGCCCCCAGCACCCTGTTGCCATCTGACACCCTGCACTGAGCAAGGATCTCCCTGCCCATCTTGCTCCTCCCAACACGCCTGGCTGTCTGATGGGAACAAACTGGGGCTTTGCCACAAAGCTCCGTGGCAGGGCTGTCAGAGCTTCTCACAGGGCTTTTTGTGCAGCCCTTGTGTCACACAGCGTTCTGCTCCCCTAGAGGGGTTACAGAGCGGCGAAAGGACACAGTAACATGGCACTCTCCTGCATGGTGCAAGAAAGAGCCAGAAAGAGCCGTGTTACTGTGTCCTTTCTCCGCTCCATAACCCCTCTACAGGAACATTTGGAGGTTCTACCGAGATCAACGGTGTTCTGCCCTGGCTGCCTGAAGCGTGCCCTGGCTCCTGCCCTGCTCTGGGTAACTCCCAACAGGGCTGAGTTCCTGCAGCTCCCAAATGCTGCTGGATTCAGGGCAGGCAGTGCAGGTACCAGGTCCTGGCTGTGCCTGGAACTGAGCCAGGCCAGGCTGGAAGTGGCCCTGCTGCCCACCCTGACCTGGGTGGACCCTGAGCTTGGCTGAGTGACGTGACTGAAGCCCTGTGAGCTGGGCCACCTGGCCTGGAAGCCTGACAGCGCCCTTCCAGGCTCTCAGGAGGCAGCAGGGCTTCTGTGCCGTGTTTGCCAACTCATCTGTGTGTGTTTTCTGCTGGCCCCAGTCTGTTCCTCGCTCCCCCCACAGCTCAGGGCAGAGTCCAGGCCTGCTGTGCTGTGGGAAGGGACATTTCACAGCCAGGTGAGCGCTTCCCCTTCATCCCTGCCCTGCAGGCACCATGACTTTTGTAGAACCACGAAATCACTTAACAGTTTGGGTTGGAAGGGATCTTCAATGCCATCAAGTTCCAAATCCCTTGAACACCTTCCACTATCCCAGGTTGATCCAAGCCCCATCCAGCCTGGCCTTGGACACTTCCAGGGACAGGGCAGCCACAGCTTCTCTGGGCACCCTGTGCCAGAGCCTCCCTACCCACATAGTGAAGAATTTCTTCCCCATATCCCATCTAACCCTGCTCTCTGGCGGTGGAACCCGTTCCCTCTTGTGTCTCCAATCCATCCGTTGTGCAAAGTCCGTCTCCAGATCTGTTGGAGCCCCTTTAGGCGCTCTCCCTGGAGCTTCTCTTCTCCAGGCTGGTGTCCAGAGCAGAGGAGCTCCATCCCCTAGAGCATCCCCGTGCCTTCCTCTGGGGGGATCTGGGAGCCGCCGGGGGCCGGGCCGTGCTGGCCGCGCCCCCGCCGCC
>JAOTQZ010000948.1:1074142-1091761 GCA_026546895.1 Pogonocichla stellata | reverse complement strand
CTCCGGCAGCCGCCGCCGGGACCCCGCACCGACGGGCGCAGCATCCTCCGGCGGGGCCGCGCCGGGACCGAGCGCTCCGCGTCCCCGGAGCGCTTCTCAGCCTGATCCCGCCAGCAGGCGAAAGCCAGCGATGCCTTAAAATTCGCATCCTTCCCCCTAGGAATGCTGTGTGAAGTGTAGCCCAACGGCTTGACATCAATCAGATTATAGATAAATCATATATGTGTGGGGGGGATGGGGAGAATCACGGAACAAGCGTGTCAAGGAGACACACGCTGGAAGATTACAGATTAATTTAAAGTTGGGCATTAAGTGGATGCTGCCCACATCCAGAGAGGTGATACTCTAACCGAGTCTCTGCTCTAGATGCAATTAAAGAGAGGCAGGAGCTGCGTGGAGCACAGGCACTTAAATCCCACTGCGTTTGTTACAACAATCGATCCATGTTACATAAAGGAATTGCCCATTTCCGGATCTGCGGGAATTTTTAATTATGTTTCTGTAATAAATTACCTCTTTGCCCACGACCCGACCTGCGGATGCGGTGCTGGAAGCGCCCACCTCTTGGAAAATTGTCTACTCGGAGGATGCAAAATGACATTTACCCTAATTATCGTCTCTGACATTTGAGAACAGCAAGGGGGAAATTTTAGGAAATGAGGAAAGTGAAAGAAAGGGGACAGAGCTGCTTCCTTTCATGAGACCTCTCCTGCTGCCCATTACATTACCCCGTTAGCTGAATGTTAATCCAGTGAAAAATATTTACTGAGGTTTAATAGGGCACCCTGTCCAGTTGTGCGGTGATGATCAATTATTCCATCAATTATTAATTATGGAATAGCTGCTTTATTCGAGCTGGGGTGAAGCTGCTTTTGGGAGCTTTACCCAAAATCGCTATTGTGCTTCAGATCTGCTGAGCTGAACGTGCCAGCGTCTGCTTTGCTTACATTTGCATTTTTTACTGTGCTAAAAGGAAAAATAACAAACCTGGAAACAAATAACCGTCGAGGATGCCGTGATTCCTTCCGACCCCCAATAGTCAAAATAATAAAGAGCTGCAGTGGTTTATTGCTTTTTGCATCTTTTCAGCCCCAGCTTCTTGGAAAAGGGATCTCTTCCCACAGAGCTATCTCGTCGGAGAAGAGCAAATTAAAAGCCTCCATTAGCACAACTCCTCGTGGCCTCATTTTACATTTTATTTCTTAAAAAAAAAAAAATCTTCAGCATCGAACAGTCCTGGTGATGCAAAGTGTTAATGTGAAGTGGTTCCAGAGAGAGGACAGCAATACAATGGAAGTTTCATTAGAATAATAGGATAAAAAAAGAATTGCTTAATGCATGATAAACCTTTCAGATACTTAATATTTCTGGGCATCGAAGCACATCCTTTTAACGTGCTCCTGCTGTAGAACAAGAGCTCAAGTAGAAACTGAAAGCAGATAAACATTTGATCCAAGGAACCCCTGAAGTTTAGAAATCCCTTGACGGGCTGTAGCTGCTTATTTCTGCCCCTGTTTATAAAATAAACAGAAATAGGTGGTTGGCAAGCAGAGAGTTGAGCAGTGAGATGGTCTGGCAGTGCGAGGGAGAGCAGCCAGGCAGAGGGGAGGCGAGTGGTGAGATGAGGAACGGACTGGTCACAACTGAGAGGCTGGGAGCCAGGGAAGCGTCTCCCTGCGTGATGTTGCTGGATGGCTCTGCCGCCTGATTTATATTGGCACTATATTTACATGATGTTCCCGCGTTGGGCGCAGCGAACGGTGCAGCTCGCGGTTTCTAATCTCTCCCATCTCGGCCCCCCAGTGTGGCACAGCGCTCGTTTGTCTCTGAAATGAAACATGGAAACCTCATTAAATGCACGGAGGAGAAGCCTGCAGTGCTCAGCTCCTCTCGCCGTGCCCGGCGCTTGTTTATCCTGCCAAAATTTCCCAGCACCAGGAGCCACCATGGCGGCCAGCCCAGAGCCTTCACCTGCGCCTGGGCTGCTCCTGCCTTGGGATGGGGAGTGGAAAAAGGCAACCCTGATGTTCCCGGGTGTTTGTCCTCTGCAGGAAGAGGCTGTGCCTGGTGCGAGGGGCGAGTGCCAGGGGTGTGCTGTGGAACAGCCCTTCCTGGAGCTGGGGGCTTGGGGCACGGCTCAGGGCAGCACCTCGGTGTTGGGGTGCCGGGATCTCTGCTGGTGTGGCCCCGTGCTGGGGGGATGATGGGCAGCACTCCATCCTTCTCTGGAGCAGCTGGCGAGCCGAGGGCAAGAACGGAGCTGGAAGTGTTTGTGGCAGGAATTGTGACATGGCAGCACGCGGGGCTGGTGACATGGAGGCACCTCTCAGCCAGGCACGGGCACGTCCCAGGTGCCACATCCATGGCGGGCACAAAGGAAGGCGCTCGGTCGCTGCAGTCGTGTCGATGCTGCTGTTCGGGGAGGACGTGCAGCGGCAGCTCGGGGCGCAGAGCGCTCCTCGCCTCTCACATCTCGGTTAGAGCCAGCTCCTGGTCTTTACATAACCAGGGGTTTGGGAGTCACCCTCTCCCTGCTCGTGGATCCCGCAGAAACATCCCCCAGCGCACGCAGGCTGCGTGCCGCCGCCATCACCCGCCAGCAGAGCTCTACCAAACGTTGAGGAATTCCATTTCCAGGCTCGTGCTCCTGCCTGCTCCCAGCTGCGCCTGGCAAGGGCTGCGGCGGCTCCGGGCCCTGAGAGGGGAGCGAGCATGGCTTGGAGGGGACGGGGAGGAGGTGAGGAGCTGGCAGAGCTTGCCCATGGGTGTCCTGCTGTCGGTGGGAATCCTGGTCTCCACCTCGCAAAGCCACCCAGTGGGCTGTGGTGATGGGGAGCGAGGCCTGGCCATTGTGGAGGGAGCCCAAGGCCAGGCGTGGGTGGCCTCTGGTGTGTCCCCTTGCCCACCGCTCGTGCCCAGTCGTGTGACCTCCCTGGGGACACAGGGCTGTCACTCTGGCTGGGTAATGTCACCAGATGTCCCTTGGGACCTCAGGCGTTGTGTTCAGCGTGGCCAAGGCGTGGAGGTGGGCTCTGGGAGGGGAGGGAGAGGTCCCTGCCCGTGGCCCTGGGCTCGTTCCTCACCCCCAGAGCTGAGGGTCCCAGGCTGGGGGGCTCGGGAGGTGGGGCAGGGCTGGGGGATGTCCACCCTGTGTGGATGGTGTGTGGGGCTGGTACCTCTCAGGAGCTGCCACAGGAGGTTCAGGAAGCAGGAATCCAGCCAGGGGAGCTTTTTTTTTCCCAGGCAAGGGTTACAGCCTCAGCCTGGGTGCTGTCGTAATCGCTGGAGGAGGCTCAGGCCTTAATTTCCATGCAGATGCATTAAGGAGCAGGCGCTTGGGGCACGTTTGAGCCGTGCCCTTACCCACAGAGGACCAGAGGCAGGTTCTCCTTGGCTCCCTCTTTGCTTTGTCAGCTCAGGAAGGGCCGTGGTGCTCGAGCCAGAGGGGCTGTGCCAGGGTGGGACTCGTGTGGCAGCCAAATTGCAGTGCCAGGGCAGGGAAGATGCTGTGACAGGTACCTGCTGTGGCTGCTGCTGTGCTGAATGCCCCAGGCCCTGCTTGGCATTTCCTGACACAATTCCCACCCCCGAGATCTCTCCCTGAGGGGCACAGCGTGCGGGAGTCACGGCTTTAACCCTTTGGGATGGGACACGGTGGGGAGGTGACATCCCAGGAGGATGTGCTGCTCTCCCAGGCACCTCTGTGCTCCCCTTGGAAAGGACCAGCCTCAGCCAGTTCCCTCCTCATCCCTTCCACGGTGTTTGGAAGTGCCACTTCTTGCTCCACCAGCTCCAAGGTCACTCCCTTGGTTAGCACAGAGCTGGTGAGGGTGTCCTGGGGATGAGGGCTTGGAGGAAGCTCGTTCCAGGGAAAGCTGGAGGCTGCTCCAGCGTTCTGAACGTGCAGGCAGTGTGTGGTGGAATTACTGTCCTCTCCTCAGCACAGAGGAACGACCAGGACTTGCCACCTCCCTGTAATTCCCAGCCCGATGCGTGCCAAGCTTTGGTTCCCTTTCTCCTTGAGCAGGGCAGGTGTCAAACACCCTTAATGAGGATAATAAATGAGCAGGGAGGTGGCCATTAGCCTGCTGCTCTCCTCAGCATCCCTGCAGCCCGGCTCAGGGAAACCCTGGTGGTCCCTCCAGCCCCTTTAGGTGGGGTTTTTCCTGGGGGGGAGCCCCAGCAGGTCCTCACCAGCCTTGGAGGAGGGCGGGGTGGGCACCTGGGCAGTCACACCACCAGATCAGAAGGAGGTCTCAGAAAAGCTGCTGCCAGTGGGGTGATGTGAGCCCCAGTCCCGTGCCTGCCCAGGGGATGGTGTGAACCCCCTTGAAACACCAAATAGCGTTTTCCCAGCTCTGTCAGGTCCCCACCCGGGTAAAGGACAGTGCTCAGCTCTGAGGGACTTGCTGGGCTCGGGGCTGGCTGTGTGCTGCCAGCACAGGTGATGGGCATGCAGGGAGAGCAGGAAAAGCCTCTTATCTCAGGAGGAAGAGCCCTGGCTGGCACAAAGCCGGTCCTTGTCTGAGACTGCTCCTAAATCTGCTTCTTAGAACAGGATGGGCTCTTCCCCAGGAGGTTTTGTGCTGCTGGGGAGGTGATGGCATTGCTGCACCTCTCCCAGAGATGGTGACAAATCCTGGGGACAGTTTGTGGCCCCTCTCTGGAGCAAGCAGAACAGCCCAGTGCTTTGCTGTGTCACTGAAGGTGCTGGAGTTTAGGAAGTCCAGCCATCAAGACTAGTAAATATTCCGAAGGGATGATAGCAAAATGACTTGCTTCTCCCAGCTCTAATAGAGATATTAATATTTCAGCACCTCTAGGTTGTAATTTACCACAATTTAGGAAGATTGAGCTCTGATAACTTAAAACACCTGCCTCTCAGAGCCAGCCCCAGTGTCCAGCCCTGTGCTGGGCTCAGTGCAGCTCCCAGCTGGAGCCAGGCTGGGCTCCAGGCTGCAATCCCAGCAGAAACTGTTCCAGCCCAGCTCCCCCAGCCTCCTCTTTTCAGGTTCATGTGAATTAATGCCCTCGATATGTAGGTTAGGGTCAGCACATCTGACCAGATGTGAGCAGTGATTTCTGGTTTAAAAATATTGCTGTGCTATTTCTAAATTTTTAATCTCTCCCAGTGATTTGGAGACAGTTTTATGAAACATGGAATTAGGATGGTGCTCAATGCTAAATGGTAAAGGAGATTATGAGGATTTAACTCTATACGTCTGTCACATAACTATTGCCAATCCCATAACCTCCATTTTCTATTAAAAATCTCTTTCCCCCTTTGACCTGAAAAAGCTTTATGGGTAATCTGAATTTCTCTGTTTATGAGGTATTTTTCCACTCCTCTCCCCAGCCCCTCACCCGTCCAGCTCTGAACCCTCCTGGTGCTGCTGAGGATGAGGATGTTTCCCTGGCAAGCTCTGGCTGCTCCAGGAGCCTTCCCAAGCTGTGATGTGGGATCTGGGGCGAGATCCTGGATGGAGCACAGGGCACAGCCAGATGTCCTTGGTCCAAAGCCAGGCTCAAGGTGGCTTTTGCCGTGCCCTGGCTCCAGCCATCTTCTGCTCAGCTCAGGCTCAGCCACAAATAGCTCTGTGCTGCTCGTGCAGGCTTTGTTTCCCTTCCTCTGCCTGCAAATGTGCGTTTTTTTTCCCTTTCATGTATTTGGGAGAAGCACCGCGCTGCTGGGATGAAGGGAAATGCTGATTCATGACGACAAACCAGCCTGGAGATGTCACAAAATGACATCTGCAGGGCCGAGCAGTGGCCCCGTGGCTCTGTGAAGGCTCGGCTGGAGCTTTGCTCCTCTGTCCGTCCAGGGAGGGAAAAATAAATGGCTTTGTCTCCTTCCACCCGTGTGTGGACAGAGGGAGCTGGTGCATGGGAACACAAGGAGATGATTTGGTGACCTCCAAATTGGTTGTCTCGTGTGGTGGCACAGCTGGACCTCACAATCAGCTCATCCCTTCTGTGGCACAGAGGGCTCTGAGCAGGCAGGGGAGGAAACCTGGTCATTTTTGGGGATGATTCTGTGCAGTGCACACGGAGAGCAAGAGTCAGGTGCTGAAAGAGGCTCCAGGTTGTACGTCCAGCTGGGACAAGGGTGGAGAGGAGTCTGCTCTGAGCAGAGATGTCTCAGGGTGTCCCGTCCTGAGCAGGTTGAGGATGGTGTGGATGGGGCTGGTGCCACAGCTCCGAGCAGGACAGGCACCCGGCTGGAGAGGCTTGGCACGGAGATGGAGAGGCCATGGCCACTCCGGAGCCGAGGCGTGCGGGTGAGGCTTTCCTTCTCCCTCCTGCTGCCATCCCCTCCTCCCCAAGTTAAGGAATCGAGGTCAGGGAGGGTCCCCCGTGGCTCCTTCTGAACGGGGCTGATCTGCTTATTGGCTCTGCGGCACCACGGGCGTGCGCTCAGCCGCTGCTATTAATACACCCGCCGAGGGCCCTTCCCAGATCCCTGTCCTTCCGCCCACTTGGAAAGAGTGCAGCTAAAAAAAGAAAGCGGATCTAAGTGACTGGGGGCCTCCTCATCCTTATTTATAGCCAACTGCACTGGCTTGGGTTGGGAAGGGGGAGCTGGTGGTCCTGGAGGGACCTGGAGGGAAGGAGGCGCTGCAGGAGTTGGGTGCAGAAGTTCATTCCCGACTTCCCAAGAAGGGAAGTGTTGTTCTCCAGCAGTGAGAGCTGCTCCTGGGCGTGCAGGTGGTACAAGCTCTGCCTGGACTGTGCCCATGAACCCACCTCGTTTGGATGGTGCAGGGATGCCCAGGAGAAGCTCAGGCTGAGGGTAGGGTGGGTCTGTGCTCTGAGTGAGAGGAGCAGCTCTGATCCCAGTTTTCCAGCCCCTCTCCTGGTTTGGAGGCAGTGGCAGCGTGGCAGGGGAGGTCTCTGCCCTGCCTGGCAGTGATGTGCACTGGGTGTGTTGGCACTGCTGTGCTGAGGGGTGCTGCATGGGGCTGCTCCAGGCTGGGGGATCACAGGAATGTCGGGCTTGGCAGGAGGAGCAGTGTTTGTGCTTGGCGTGGTGTCCCCGGGGCTGTGGGTGCTCGGAGCCAGCCGGGCGGCCCTGGGGAAGCCTCGGGGGCTGCCCGGGGTGTCCATCCTCGCCTGCACAGCCCCTGGCTGTCCTGCCGAGGTGCCTGTGATCCCTGATCCGTGCTGGCAGCAGGAGCGCTGGCCTGTGAAGGTGGCCTGTGTGCTTCCAGCCGTGCACGGATGCTCCCGCGCTCCCCTGCTCCGCCGCACGCAGGGCTCGGGGGGCTGTGCCGGGGGTCTCTGTGCCGGGGAGGGGTCTCTGTGTCAAGGGATCTCTGTGCCAGGGGGGTCTCTGTGCCACGGGTGTCTCTGTGTCAGGGGGGTCTCTGTGCCACGGGTGTCTCTGTGCCATGGGGGTCTCTGTGCCATGGGGGTCTCTGTGCCAGGGGCTCTCTGTGCCATGGGGGTCTCTGTGCCAGGGAGTCTCTGTGTCAGGGGGTCTCTGTGTCAGGGGGTCTCTGTGTCAGGGGGTCTCTGAGTCAAGGGGGTCCCTGTGTCAGGGGGTCTCTGTGCCATGGGTACTCTCTGTGCCAGGGGGTCTCTGTGCCACCAGGGCTGGCGATCCCTGCAGTGACCCCACCGCCGTTGTGGCTTCTGCTTTGTCCGCAGCACACGCTGAAGATGTTGGAACCAGCCTCTACTTTGTGAACGACTCCCTGCAGCAGGTCACCTTCTCCAGCACAGTGGGGGTGGTGATCCCCTGCCCGGCAGCAGGGTCACCCAGCGCCGTCCTTCGGTGGTACCTGGCCACAGGTGACGACATCTACGATGTGCCCCACATCCGGCATGTCCATGCCAATGGGACTTTGCAGCTCTACCCCTTCTCGCCATCAGCCTTCAATAGCTTTATCCACGACAACGACTACTTCTGCACCGCAGAGAACTCGGCTGGCAAAATCAGGAGCCCAAACATCCGTGTTAAAGCAGGTAGGAGCTCCCTGGGAGAGCTGCGTTTGCACGGGGGGCTGGAGTCTCCCTGCTCTGCTCCATGGGCTCCCAGAGTGCAGAACCAGGGCTGCTGCCTTGGGTTCCTGCAAGAGGATGGAGCAGGGAGAGGGGCAGAGCGCTGGGTGGGATGTGCAGCTTGGAGGTCCCCACGTGCTGTGGCTGCAGCCTGGTGGCAGGAGAGTTCCTCTCCCCCTGAACAGGGACTGTCTCACCCAACTGCTTGCAGAGGCTTTTCCCTGCTGTGGGAGGGGCTGGGCCACATCTGTCCCTGCTGCTGGGGGCCCCCTCAGTGTCCCACAGCCCAGTTCCCACTGCAGCACCCAGCCTCAGCTTGCCAAGGCTTATTAAGAACAAAAAAAAAAAAAAAAGAAAAAATTAAAAAAAGGAGGAATATGGCAAAGAGTTGATTCCAAAAGCCATTATAGTAAATTATTGACCAGGCTGAGGAGGGCTAATAGCCCAGGAATGGCTTCATTATGTTACCTATTAAAAGTGGGGCTAGCAGAGGGAACGTGACAGAAGTGACTACAGGGTTTTTTTTATTTTAATACCTTGTACTGTGGAGTAAATTGGTATTAACCCCCTTCTGCAGAGTGAATTATTTACCAGCACTCTCAGGTTACCTATAAACCACAGCGTGGTGGAGGAGCAGATGGGGTGTAGTAAATGTGGAGCTGCTGCTCTCCCCGTGTGGGCTCTGCTGGGATCCCAGAGCTGCCCTGGGATCACAGAGAGGGAATCCTGGCTCTCATCCCCCTCTCCATCCAGGACTGAAGCACCCCTGCTGTTGGGCTGGGAGCTCAGCCTCCCTCTCTGTTAGCAGGAGATGTGGATGCCCAGTGGGGCCAGCAGGATGCCTCCAGCTCCTGGGGCTGCTCTGCTTTCCTGGCAGTGGAAACGGTTGTGGAACCACAATTCCCCAGCTGCTGCTCCCTCCTGGCCATCCCACATCCCAGTCACTCTCCAGTGCTTTCTAATGGCAGTGCAGCACAGAGAGCCAATTACAGCTGGAGAAAGCAAGCAATTAAATCAAATGCGGTGGAAACTGAAAATATGAGGGGGAAAAAAAATCTCTGGAAGTCTTGGGAAAGCTGTTGGTGAGCAGATGGAGCAAATTTCTCCAGCCAGGGGAGAGGTTTGAGTGTGCTGGTTGTGGCTGTGTGTTGCCCTCCTGGGGGTGATTCCTGCTGGCAGGAAAAGCCTGGAGCCCCGGCTGTGGGGCTGCCACAGGTCAGGGATGCAGTGGGGCTGTGCCCAGCTGGGCTGCTCGTGGCGGCAGGGAGCACTCAGGATGCTCCTCGTGGTCCCTGCTGGCCTTTAAAGCCTGTGAATAAACCTCAGCTCCAGGTGATTAAGGAAGCTTTTGCTGGTTAATCTGCTTTGGCTCTGCAGCCCCTTTCCGTGGCAGCTTCTCCCCGTGCCCTCGTGGCACATCTCTGAGCAGGGAGCCCTGAAATCCCAGGAAATCAGGGTGGAAATGCTGTCACCCTCTCGCTGCTGGCTTGGCTGTGTGAGGTGTGGGACGCAATGCCCCCAGGGACTTCCCACTCAGGGAAAACACCTTCCTTTTGGGGCTGCTGAGGGCTTTGGTGAGCTGCTCCTGCTCTGGCCAGTTGTTAGATGACAAAGTGACCGTGTATTTGTCATGATGGCAATCGTGTCCACGTCCTACAGGGCACAATTATTGTCACAGTAAGGAGGGAGCTGCTCTCAAATGCATTTTGTACTCAAATTTCAGGAGTTTGTGGTGGTTTTGTTGCTGGGGTTGGTGACATCTCTTTGTCTTGCTGGAGAGGCTGAGGTGGGTCCAGCTCACCCAGCAGGTCCTCCTGGAGCTTTGCTGCTGGTCCAGGGAGCAGCACGGAGCTGTCAGAGGGATGTGCATCTCCCTGAGAAATAGGAACATGCTGGGAACATGTGGCACAGCTCGGAAAATTGTCACCTGCTTCCCTGAAACATTCCTGCAGTGGCTTTAGGAGGGTCCCAGGCTCTGTGGCACGGGCTGTCTGTCCCAGGATGCATTTTCAGCATCCAGAGGTGAAATGCACATTACAGCTAGGAAATGTCATTGAGTCTGGCAAGCTCAGGTGACACTGGCAGGTCCCAGCAGCAGGACCTGGGCCAAGTGTCCCTCTGTCCCCAGCAGAGAATCCCTCCCTTCCCCAGGAAGGTGTTTGGGATGGAAGCAGCGTGTGGCTGGGTGGGTTGGTTTGTTTGGGAAACGTGGGATTCTAGCAAAAGGAAGTGTGTTTTCCTCCTGCACTGTCATGCTACCAACCATCTGCTTCCCTCCACAGTTTTCAGGGAACCGTACACCGTTCGGGTGGAGGACCAAAGGTCGATGCGTGGAAACGTGGCTGTTTTCAAGTGCCTCATCCCCTCTTCAGTGCAGGAATATGTTAGTGTTGTATCCTGGGAGAAAGACACCGTTTCTATCATCCCAGGTAAGAGAGGAGCACCTGTTCTCTTGGAAATCTGACCTGCTTTGCCATGTGTGATGTTTGCTGTCGTGGAGGATCTGGTTTTTTGGCTTGTTGTCTGCACTTGTGCTGCCCAGCAAAGGATTTTGTTGGTGATTTTGCAGCTCCAGGCTGGGAAGTGCTGCTGGTGTGAGCAGAGGTGTGGTGTCCAGGCTCTCCTGGGTGCTCTGGCCGTGTGTCCCTCAGGTGAGGGATGCTCAGTGTAATTTTGGCAGTACTTGTGCCTTGTCCTGGTTTCTGCAGGATGGGTTGAGTACCTGGCACTTGTGCTTGGACAACAGGGACAGCACCTGCCTGTGCTGCCCGTGTCTGACTCCCGCAGTCAGGGCTCGGGTTTGTCTGGTCAGGATGATGCTCCAGTCAAAACTCCACCTTTTCTTGTGGATTTTCACAACTGATTCAACCGCAGGAAAAGGAACCTGGTAAAAATGCCATCATCTCCCTTCTCCCTGCCTGTCCCATGTCCCTGCCCCCTAGCCTGGGCCGTGTCCCACTCAGAGCTGAGTTCCATGTGTGGGGAAGGGGCTGTGGGAGGGACAGCATCCCTCACCCCTACACAGGGACTCCGCAGGTCCAGGTGGTTTTCCCCAGGTGTTTCCCTGTGATTTTTTGGCAGGGGTTCCTGCCTGGCCATGGCAGTTCTGGGCACAGCGTGGGGCCAGCTCCGTGTCCCCGTGTTCAGGGGTGACCTCGTGGCTCCCGCTATTGATGGCAGCGCTGGCTGCCCAGCACAGCCTGTGTAAGCTGGTAGTAAAGCAATCAATAACTGCTTCCCCCGGGGGATCCAGAGGGAATTAAAGGATTTTGCCCAAAGTGAGCGCTCTGCACTTGATATTTGCTCACCAGGTCAGAAAATCCCAGTGCTCCCCTGCATCTCAGCGCTGCCGTGGGGAGCAGAGGCCACTGAGAGCAGGGCTGGGACTGGCAGGAGGAGCTGAAGGGGCAGAGTGCTTCACCTGGAGGGGCTGCCCTGCTCTCCTGGGGGCTGTGGTGGCTCTTGCTGGTGGGCTGTACCCCCCGAGTGCAGCCAAGGTGCTGAGGCACCTGCACTGGTGGTACCTGGCAGGGGACAGACTGGCACCGTGCCCTTGCCAGCCTTTCTGTGGGAGTGGAGCACAAGGTGGATTTCTGAGTGGTGGGTGGGAAGGAGGAGCTGGTGGTGCCCGTGCCCTGGGGCACTGAGGTGCTCGGGTGGGGCTGTGATGCATTTTGGGCAATGCAGGCTGTGGGCTGTCCCGAGTGGGACACAAGGCCCATCAGGACAATATGAGCTGCTGTTTCCTCTGTGGTCTGGGAGTCCTTTGCTCTGGGATTCGGGAGGATGGAGCCCATGTGGCCAGCAGGCTCAGCAGCAGGTTTGCCAACTGAGCATCCCTGCACTCGCGTGATCTTAACCAGACTTGTTCCCAAGTTTGCTGTGGCAGTGGATTTTTTAATATGATGATTTAATTAGGGTGGAACGATTTTAACATTCTAAAGCAATAATTACCCTAAAGACAGAACATATAAATTGTGTTACAGTGCAGAGTCAACACAAGCAAACATGTTTTGCCGTTGGATTACAAATATAGTATCTGCCTGAAGCTTATTTTTTTGTTGCTGGTGTGTTAGAGCTAAAACTGGCTTTGCTGTTACCAAAAATATGTTTTTTCCTGACCTCTGCTGAACCTCTGCGTCTGCCCTGATTCTGAGTGAGGAGGATGAGGGGAGGGGATGGGGTGGAGGTGAGGAGGGCTGGATGTGGTGCTGGGGCTCCTGTTGGTCCCAGTGCTGGGTTCTGCCTGGTGAGACCCTGCAGTGAGGAGGGCAGGGCTCCACCTGAGCTGAGCTCACAGCTGTGCTGCTCTCTCCTGACTCCAGCCTGCCAAACCTGCTGCTTTCCCCAAAACTTTGCTCTAGTGCTCCCTGTGGAAGGCTGGGCATCCTCCCAGCAGCTCGAGGTGCAGCAGGGGAGGAGCAGTCCTGATGTGCACAGCAGGGAAAGTCTCCGTCCACATTTCCTGGTGGCACAAAGCTCTTTTAAAGTGGCTGTTGTCATAGTAAAGGTCTTTTCCCCAAGCAAACCAAAATACCTGCAGCTGACAAACAGGGGCAGTGAGTGTTTCCCCTGGGGCTGCTCTTGTGAACTCAGCCTTGTGTGGCTGGGGGGAACCTTTTGTGAGCTTTCTCAGGTTCTAGGAAGAAATCCTGCTCTGGCACAGGGTGCTCAGAGAAGCTGTGGCTGCTCCATCCCTGGCAGGGTCCAAGGCCAGCTTGGACAGGGCTTGGAGCAACCTGGGACATTGGGAGGTGTCCCTGCCATGGCAGGGGGAGAAACAAGGTGGGCTTTTAGGTCTATTCCAAGACAAAATATTATTTAATTCTATAACTGCATCATCTTTTTTTTTTTTTTTTTAATTAATTGGGATTACAGGGCTCCCAACCTCTCACGTTTTTTCAGCCAAACCTTGTTGGTCTTTCGGTGGGTGCAGAGCCCTGGTGATGCCTTGCTGGTGAGAGCCCAGCTGGAGAGCTTCTGCCTCCCTCCCCGGGGTGTGGGTGACGAGTTGTGCTGTTTGGTTAACTTGGCAGCACCATAACCTGCCCCGAAATCAAAGATAAACTCTTTATGGCAGGTTATCCCGCACGTAAATCATCATTAGTGCAGCTCATTTTTGTTTAGTGCCCACCTGACTGTGCTGCTGTGTGTTTAGAGAAGTCAAGGGTTGCAGAGAAATTACAGGGTTTTCAAAAACCCATTTGCCTTGCTGGTGCTCACATCAGAGTCAATCTTGCCTCGTGTTCCAGCCTTGCCACAGCTCCAGTGCCAGGGACAACCACACCTCAAACTGAGCTGCTCCTGCTGCACCTTGGGGTGTGTTTGAGGTGCTGGATGGAGCACAGCCGAGCAGAGAGTTTTACACACCCTTCACCCCTTTTCCCTGGAGTGAGAGTGAGAAAATCCTGCTGCAAGATGCTTTAAGAACTCAGCGTTGTAAACAGCTTTTCTTTCATTATTTTATGATTATTTCGTGTGGCAGTGTGGAGCCCAGGTGTGCCTGTCCAGCTGCACTTTGCAAAAACAACACGGGGAGCTTTGTGACCCCACAAAGAGGGGTTTGAGCAATTTCTGCCCTCCTCAGCTGCTGCAAGCTGTTCATTTGGGCACTGCTTGGCTTTTGCAGCCCTCTGAGCACACAAGTGCCTGTGGACTCACACCCAAACCATCCCCCAGCTGGCTCAGGGATGTCACTGTGTCCAGCTTTGCCTTGCTGGGCACAAATGTCACCTGTCCAGGCTGTGCCAGTGGGGAAAACAGCACAGGGGCTGGTAAGGGCAGTGGGATTTGGAGGCAGTGAGTGTTACCAGCCTGGCAAAGCCAGAGCTGAGCTGTTATTTGCTGCTTCAGTGCTGTGTACTTGATAGGTTGTGTTGGAAAAAATCTAAATAGAGCACTTGTCAAGGTACCAGCGTTTTTAAGGGTGCTGCCTTTGTCACCAGCCTAATACAAATCCTCTGAGGGCTGTGCAGATGAGGATGTACTTAGTCACTGGTTATCCACAAAGCCTTTTCTCTGGAAAGCAAAACGTAAAGCTTGCCAGAAGGAAGGAGCTGGAAAAAAAAAAAAAAAGAGTTCTGTGAAGTTTTAGAGGTGTTTTTGAGTGTCTTGTGGGCTGAGCCTTTTAGGAGTTTCCAAAATATCTCTGCCTGAGTTAATCTGTTCGTGGTGCTGCAGCTGTGAGCTTCACTTGACCTGTGTGGCTGTTTCTGGCCCATCCTCAGCTGTCCCCAAGGCTGGTTCTGGGGACATTAAACTCCCTCAGCAGCTCTTCAGTGGTGTGGGCAATGAAAGGGCAGCAGCTTCCTCGTGGTTTCGTGTGGTCAGTCCCCCAAAAAATGCTTGCTGTCCACTGCCACGTATTTTTTTCCCTGAAATTGCAGAAATGGAACTGCACACGAATTCCACTGTAATCCATCCCAGGACGTGGTGAGTCCAGGGATGAGGCTGGGATTTCTGGGATATTCTGAGATTTCTGGGATTTCTGGGCACAGCAATCCCCCCTGGACGGGTGCTGCGTGCCAAGGAGCACGGGGGGGACGGTCCAGGGGGCAGAAGAGCCAGGACCTGGACAATTCAGCATTGTCCTTGTGTCAATGGGCTCATTCTGGGGACATCAGGCTCCTGCTCCTGGGGAAAAGCTGGAGGCTGGGACAGAATAAAAACACGGTCACCCCTTGTTCGTGTGCTCGGCCTCGTGGTGAGGTTCGGGGCAGAGAGGACTTGCTGAAGGTTGGTGTTTGGGGTTGGTTTGGCCGAATTTGGGATGGAAGCTGTGAGTGGGAGCGTGCCAGGCACAAGGCCACCCCGCTGCCCTGCTGTCCCAGAGAGGAGGGACCCAGGGAGTGCAGGGAGAAGCCCCCACACAGCACTGAGAGGGACCACTGGGCACAAGGCTTGGCCTTTTCACTTGGGTTTTGTCGCTTGGTGCCCGGGCCGGGCAGAGCCCTGATGTGACAGCGGTGCCCTGTCCTTCCCTGGCTGCAGGTCCTGCAGAACCTTTTCCCCTGTCGGCCTCGAGATCTCCAAAGGTGTCCTGGCTTCTCCCCCACCCCTTGCCACCCTCTCTGGCTGCGACATGTGCCCAGACCTGTTACAGAGGGAAGTAGCTCCAGGCGTTATTCTCACCAAGTGGGGTGAGATTCTGTCTGAAATCATTTCATCCTTCCCCAGAGACTTGGCGTGAATTTTATCTAATCGCCATGGCAACAGATAAAAAAAGGTGTGAGCACATCTCCTTTTGCTGTGATAATTCAGATTTATATATTCAGATCAGATTGGAGTTAGAGATTTTAAAAGGAGCAGATGCAGCAGAAGGTGTGACTGCAAATAATGTGGCGAGAACGTTTGATGATCCTGCCCTTTAAGAGGGGAGAGCGCTTTCCCGCAGGTTTTTTTGGAATATAATTATTCCATCAAATCCACTTTAACAAGGACTCATTATAGCCCTGATAATGCAGAGTCACGTTGGAGACAATCTCCACACGCATGCACACACGGCACACGCAGGGACCACAACAAGTAAACAGCAGCCTGTGAGCAGCCAGAGCCAAGGTGGCCACCCTGTCCCCCTGTCACCTCCTGGTGCCCCAATTCCACAGCTCCCAGCCTTCCCCAGCCCTGCAGCGGGACCCCAGCGGGGATTTGGTGACACTGAGCTCGGGCTGTCCCAAACCAAAGCTGTTGGCAGATTTTGCTGTGCTGTGGCAGCGACTGCAGGAAAGGGAAGCTTTGGCTGAGAGCTGAGAAAGGGATCACAGAATCACGGGGTGGTTTGGGCTAGAGGTGACCTCAGGCCGTCTCATCCCACCCCTGCCATGTCAGGGACACCTTCCACTATCCCAGGTGGCTCCAAGTCCATTCAACCTGGCCTGGACACTGCCAGGGATCCAGAGGCAGCCACAGCTGCTCTGGGCACCCTGTGCCATCCTTAGTGCCCCTCCAGCCACCCTGAGGAGCACAGGGAAGGGATGAATGGTGAGTAGAGAGGGTGGGATGGATGTCTCAGGGTCTGGAGATCCCACAGGAGGCAGGGGGGCTGTAAATCTCTTCCTGGAGCGCAGAGAGCAGGAGGAGGAAGAGATCAGCTGGAGGGGATGCTCTCCTGAGTCCCAGGGTGACCCTGCGTCCTTCCACTCACACTGAATGGCACACTGAGGTCTTTCAGGCAATGCCCAGGAAAGTTGGGGCCAAGAGGGAATTCTGGAGCACCCCACTGGTGGCAGGGGGAGAAGGGGAGGGATGTGGGCAGGAGGGGGTTGGGGCTGATGAGCCTCAGAGGTGTCTGGAATTCCCCAGAGTCTCTCAGGGACTCTTGGAACATGCCCTGCACATCCCTGAGAGAGGATTCTGTGCTCTGCACCAGCCCCCAGAGAAGGTTGCTGGGCACAGCTCGCAGTGGAGCTGGGCTCTGCAATGAAACCTGGTGCCTCACGTGCCTCGTGCTCCTTGCGGAGCCCAGCACCCTCCTGCCTGTCCCCAGAACCGAGCCCAGAGCATCCAGGGCCCTGCTGAATCACAAGGGCCGTGCTCTTGTCTCCCTGGCACAGGGCACTTGCTAAATTCTAATGCTTTGGTGCATTTTAAAGACCTTCCTGCTGGTGGAGAGCTGAAATCCTTTGGGATGGGAGTTTCTGTAAGGCACTGAGCAGCCCAAGCTGAGGCTGTGATCAGCACTGGGCAGGACAATGTGGGTGCTGGGCACAGGGGTCTGGGGGGTTCTCTATGGGGGTACAACCCGTGATCACCCATGGGCCACCTCACCTGAGGGGGTCTTGGGAGTGACCCCTGTGCCTGGAGCGCTTTGCAGGCTGCTACCAGCCTGATGGGCTTGGAATGCTCCGAAATCCACTTGAAAATCCCAGAACAGAACAGAAACATGGAATATCCTGAGCTGGAAGGGGCCCACTGAGATCCAGCTTGTTGCCCTGCACAGGACAGCACTGAGAATCATCCCAGTAAAATGCCAGAGCCAGCTCTGAGGGATGGGTTTGCTGGTTCTCCACCCAGCCCTATCTTTGTCCTGTTATGCCTCTACTCAGATGTCACCTGCGAGAGAGGAGCCGCTGCTGGCTCCTGTCCTGCTGCCCCAGGTGTCCCCCGGGAGCCCAGCCTGCCCGGGCAGTAATTGCTGCAGCAAAGCCAAGTGATGTGAGAGCTGAGCAGGTCAAACCTCTTCCCAAACCACAAAACCGTGTTTGTGTGAGCCTGAGCCTCCTGCCCCTGGGGCTGCGAGGGACGGGAGCTGCAGCAGAGCTGGAGTCACCTCATCTTGTGGTGGGCAGCTCATCCCGGGGTCTGGGGGCTCCTGGGCAGGGGTGGGGGCGGTGCGGGTGTGAATCCTGCTCCCCCCCCTCCCCGTGCAGCCGCGCACATCCCCAGATGCAGAAACAATCGCGGTCATTATTCCTGCCATGGTGACAGTGACAGTGGCAGAGATGCCAGCTTCCTCACACAGACGGCTTTATTTCATCTCCTCTGTTTTTCAAAGCCTCTTTCATTTTGTATGAGGAGACAGATGTGAAGGGCTGCAGGCTGATAAATTCTGCTGTCTTATGAAAAGAGAGGGTGGGTTTTTGTTGTGGTTGCTGCTCTTCCTCCTTCCCTCCCTCCCTC
>JAOTQZ010000948.1:1057219-1072131 GCA_026546895.1 Pogonocichla stellata | reverse complement strand
CCCCAGCTCCCTCCCAGTCATCTCTTGCTGTCGAGGGTGCTCCCTGCTCTGGGCATGGGACACTGGTCACCTCTCTGGGGCAGCCAGGGCTGAGTTTTTGGGGCTAGAACATAGAGCTGCGGTGATGAGAGCTTGGTTGGAAAAAGAAGAGCCCCTGGTTGGAAGGAAAGCAGCCCAGCGGTGCAGGTGCCTCCCAAAACACCCCACCCATCAGGGAGGAGCTGATCCTGGCTGTGGAGCCAGAGGGTAGAACCCAAATCCTCGTCCTTCATGCGGCAGCAGCGTGTTTGTGAGGTCAGGGATGGGCAGCTGTGGCATGGGGAGGAAGCAGTCGGCGCTCCTTTGTGGGGCTGTTGGGAGTCCCTGCTCTGTTCCTCTGCCTTCCTTCGTGCAGCTGTGTGGCTCCAGTGGCCAGTGGAACGTGCCCTGAGTGGCACCAGGGGTCCCGGTGCAGGCCCCCTTCCCCCCCTCCTGCTCTGCTGACGATAGTTCAAGTTTAAAAATAAATTGCTCCATCTTTAATTGCGGTTTAAATAACTGCTTCATTTTTATTTAAATGTGGCTCTGCAAGGCTTGGAGAACAATTAGGAGAAAATACAGGGCATTGCTCTGGTGCATGTGTTCAAGCATATAATTAATTTTTTTTATTATACTGATGTTTGCCGAATCTGGAAAAAGATCTTATTGTTCCTCTTGATTCAGTCACGCAGAGGATCTACAAATACACCAGCCATTTCAGGACTCCATTTCATCAGCCCTGGAGCTGACACGCTCGGGGGAGGCTCCTTGGCTCCCTGGCCTTTGGGGTGGCACAGACACACCCCAGACCCCAGTGGGGTCTGCAGCCCCAAGGAGGGGTGGGCTGCTCTGGGCCTGGTGTCTGCAGGGCCTGCCCAGTGCCAGGATGTGCCCTCAGCCCCCTCTGAAGGATTTTGGTGCTGTTTCAGAGCCCATCCCCGGGGCTCGCTGGGTGAGGGTTTGTGCTTTTTGTCAATGAGTGGTGTTCACTCCAAGCCGTGCCTGGGGATGTGGAGTGCAACCTCTGCGAGGCTCAGCCTGACCCAGTCACCTCTGCGGGTGGAGCTGGCCATTCAGGACTGTAAATCTCATTCAGAGTCAATAGGGATTAGGTTCCCAAGTGCCCGACATTGCTAAAGTGCTTCTCCAAGTGCTGGGAGGGAGCTGCATGCGATCTGGCGGGCTCTAAGCTTATCAGTCAAAGGTGCTTTGCTCGGTGACAGAAGCCACTTGTGGTAAACAAGCTGCTGGCCCTTTGGACCCCTGACAATCTTTTAACCATTTATTAAAGCGGCTAGGAGCTCTTCTTGGAAATGAAATCTTAATAGCGAGCGTGGCAGAGATTTTTCACAGATGGCAGCACTGCCAAAAGCAGGCATTCAAGAAAACATTCATCAAAAACATTCATTTCTTTCAAAAAGAAATTGACGTTTATAGCGTAGACAAATTTGGGACTCATTTGCTTTGCCTTTCAGTTTCGGGATTTTTAGAGGTCACGTTTTTCTGCACCTTCGAGGGTTAGAAACTGGTGTTATTTTTAACTGGAATCTGAGATTCTCGTGTAACATGTCACCAGGAAATGGGGCATGTGGAGAGGCTGGGGTATGGCAGGACATGTACAGCGCTGGGGGATCAAATTGTGGAATATTCTGATTTGGAAGGGACCCACAAGGACCATCAAAGTCCTGTCATCCACCCCAACAATCCCACCCTGTGGCTGGGAGCATTGTCCAAATGCCCCTAGAGCTCTGGCAGCCTTGATGCTGTGACCACCCTCCCCTGGCTGTGCTCCAGGGGCTCCAGGCTCTGCCCTGACCCCTGGTCTCTGGTTTTCATGGGGTGGGATGCTGCCCTGCTGGCTCCCCAGTGATGGAGAGGATGGCAGGGCCCGGTGGGAGCTGCATTCCCTGCCATGGTGAGGCAGGGAGCTTCCCCATGCCCCGGAGAGCATCTCTGGACCCCACCCCACCCTCACCCTTGGCGAGGCCGGGAAGGACGGGTGTGCCCTCCCTCCTTAAAAAGCCAGAAATTCCCCTAAGAGGGAGCAATTCATTCGCAGCTCATCTCCATTTCATCTGAAGGCTGCACCACGCTGGGTTTCAGCCTTGTTATGTTTTCTCTTGAGCAATACCTTTTATTTCTGCAGTGTTTAATATTCCTTTCCAGAGCCTCCGTTGCCTGTTCTGGGTCTTTCCACTGAAAGCAGCTTTAAAACTGTAATTTTTCGTGGCTGAGCATGTCACAACCAGCTGGGTCCTCTTTGCTTGAGTGCTGTCGCCCCTCCCCATCCTCCCCGTGCCCGCTCTTCCCTCCGTGCCAGGCATCCCTAGTGAGGGGTACCCTTCACAGGCACACTCAGCTTGAGGAGAAGTGGTTTATCCTGTCCATGCCAGCCTGGTGCTTGGAGCTTGGCACTGTGGAGGGCTGTAAATGCTGTCACAGGGCTGGGGAAGCAAATGGTGGTGCAGGCACAGCGATCATCCCCGTGCTGGTCAAGGGGATGGATGGGATGTGTTTCCCCATCTTTGCAGAGTAAGAGGAAGGACAGGCCAGTGTTTTCCCATCCCAGGGGAGTTCTGGTGGTGGCTGAGATGAAAACTCCGTGCTGGTCGTGGCTTTGCGTTCCCCAGACCCTTTTCCAGCCTTGGAGCTGCTTCTCCCCGTGGACCAGCTCTCCTTTGCAGTGGGGAGGAGCAGCGTGCAGGAGCTGTGGCCAGCTCTGGCGATGCCCCTGGTGTGTCACTCGGTGTCCCTGTGCCTGCAGCCCGTGTGCTGTGCCTGCAGCTCACTCTGCCAGCCCGGGCTGCCGGAGCCTGGCGCCGCCGCCGCGTTCGCGCTGCGGTTTCGCAGCCGCCTCCCGAGCGCCGCGAGGAGCGGCGCTGATGTTTCTACAGCTTGTTTCACACTCCTGCGGATCCCGGGAGCAAAGCTGTGCCACGCTGCCAGGCTCACAGGCAGCAGGGCTTGGGAAGCACCCCTTGGGTTAGGGCTAGCCTGCTGTGGGTGCCTGGGTGGGATTTCCCAGGTTCAACCCACGCTGCTCCATCAGGGAGGTGATTGCTGCCTTCCCCAGGTGAACTCTGTCTGCACCTTGGACCGTTTCCATGTGCTTAGCGCCACTCCCTGTGCTGTTGTATCATCGATCCGACATCCTGGCACGTCCCTGTTCGAGCAGGAGCTGTGGCCATTGCACACGCTGGATGTACAGCACGCGCCCGGCGGTGTCAAGAATTAACTTCATAATCATCTCCGTGATCTCTCTTGGCAGAGCTCTGGCATAACCTGTCGTGTCTTATCTGGGAATTGCCTGTGAGTTATTGTTGACTCCGGCCTGGCTCTCAGGGTGAGCCAGGTTTTGGCTCTTCCAGTGCTCGGGGCGCCGAGGGCTCTGGCTCCAGTTTGCAGCTGCAAAACCACAGCTGGAAATCTGGTGGGGGATCTCCTGCCTGAGGCTGGGGAAGGGTCTGGCCCACACCGCTGTGTGCCCCCACTGAGCATCCTTTCTGCACCTCAGCTCTTGCAGATCTGCTGGTCTCACTTCCCAAAGCTGTTAAAAACACACACGTGTTTCTCTTTCCTGCAGAGTTCTTTGGAGATTACATTTTTGTTCTAGTCAAGAGCAGATTTAACCAAATGCCCATCTTGCAATGCCAGGTCCTGTGAAGTGGGAATGGCTGAGTTCCTCCTTTATTTATCCATATATACACAATGCCCAAAACAAGCTAAAAATGATGGATTGTGCTTAATGCTGCTGCGTGATGCAGATAAGACCGTAATTATTTGTTTGGGCAGCTTAAATCAACACCAAAAGCCTGATGGAAAACAAAGAGATAATTTCAATCTCTCTGTGTGTGTCTCGTGGGCTGTGTGACCAAGCGTGAACCTGCAGCAGGGGCTGTGTGAGTTTTGCATGGGCGCCTGGTTAAAGCAGGTCCTTGTGGGGTCACGCTCCACGTGCCGCCCTCTGAGCATGCCAGGGCTGTGCCAGGGGACAGACACACTCTGGGCTCCTTGCTGGCAGGGTTAGCACCTCCGTGCTGCCTCGGGTTTGGCAGTTTGCTCTTATTAGGAGAATTATTTGTGCTGCAGGTAGGGGTACAGCTCATCCTGCCTGTTCCAGAGCGGGGTCTGGATCTCCCTCGAAAGCCCCTGGCTTGTTAGGAGAGAAGATGTGTGGGTTGAGCTCCAGCTGCACCTGAACCCATGGCAGGGGCTGTAAATTTTTGCGTTCATTATGTTTGTTTTGCCTGGGTTTAATTAACTGATCGATGAAAGCCTATCAAGCTCTGACCTCTCCTGCAGCTGCAGTAAATCAACCCTGGCCATGCTGGCGTGGCATTTGTGCATGGTCCCAGCTCCTGAGTTGTGCTGTCCCATCCTCAGGGCAGGAATGGCCTTGGTGAGGGATCCAGGGGCAGCCGCAGCTTCTCTGGGCACCCTGTGCCCACCCTCAGGGAAGGATTTCTTCTGCCTGTTTTGTTTTCCTGGTGACCCTGGGGACACAACATTTCCTTTGAAGGGAGTTTTGGAAGCCCCAGCCCCAGTTCCATTCTGCCCTGCCAAGTCTTGCCTCTCCAGCAAGTGTTCAGCTCATTCTTTTTTGATCCTCCTGGTTCAAACGCCCTCCCAGGGGGCTGGGCCAAGCTGAGCAAGGATGCTACCAGTGCTCCAAGGGTTATCTGTGGTGGTTCCCAGTTGGAAGTGGGAGGCAGTGGGACCCTGAGACATATTCGTGTGATTAGACCCCTCCTCATCACTGTCCCTCTGCCAGGGCCACCTCAGCCTGCCCTGCACCCTCAGCTCTGTCCCTTGGGGCTTTCCTTCCCCTCTAAATCCCAGGATTCAGCACCCATGCCCTAAGCCTTTCTCCTTTTTCAGAAATATTTTGTCAAAATCTGGAAAAATTGAACTATTTTGTAGTAGAGTTATTTCCTTTTGATCCCAGCTCTCATTATAATAACTTTTCCTGAAGAAAAGAGAGAGACAGTGAGGGTCAGATCAGAGGGTCTGAGCTGGATCACTGAAGAGGAGGAAGAGCTTTTGCATCTTGCCTTACCTCCATGTATTTATATTTCAGTGTAAAGGGGGGAAAATGCACGTATTACTGAATGATGCACTTTTTTTATCTTCTTTATGGCTTCTAATGCTATAGCTGGTTTTTTCAAACCACTAAAAGCATAAGCATTAAAGCAATTTTCCAGAGTAATATAGCAAGAGGTCTGCAGCAGCTCTGCAACATTTGATAATAGTTGCCATCTTCAGCTGAAGATAATGATGTTAACAAATGTAATGGGAGTAATGAGTGGAGATTCAAAAAAGCAGCTTTTGTTTAATTTTTTTGTAATGCAAATGAGTTGGGGAATAAAGAAGGAGAGCAGAAAATAATGAAAACTTCATTGGAAATGAGTCTTAATCCTTGCAACCAAGTGCTGGAGGGAAGGAGAGGGATAGAAGTTGTGGATCCTCTTTCCCAGGAAGTGTTGGACAGGGCTTGGATCAACCTGGTCTAGTGGAAAGTGTCCCTGCCCACGCAGGGGGTGGAACTGGGTGATTTTTCAGGTCCTTTCTAACCCAAACCACTCTGTCTGGGGGCAGCTGGGCTCTGTGTCAGAGGGGAATAAGGTGAAATTCGCTGTCGTGACAGGGCTGGCTCAGGTGAGCAGGAGTTCAGCCACGTGCCAGGCTTTGCTCTGCTCCCACCTCTGGCACACGGACAGGGCTGGGCAGGGAGGTGGTGCCATCCCAGGAGGTGTCCAAGGAAGGGCTGGATGTGGCACTCAGTGGGTGACAAGGTGGGGATCAGGTTGGACTCCATCATCTCAGAGAGCTTTTCCAGCCTCAGGGATCCTGAGATTCTGTGACTCCACAGCCCAGCTCCTCAGAGCCTGATGGTTTCTCCTGGCTCAGCTGCTTTCAAGCAAAGCAAAACTCCAGGCTGGAAACCCTCTGCTTTCTGCTCCTGCAGCACCTTCCACTTTAGAGTGATGCCAGCTGAGTTCAACCTTGTGACAGCCCAGCGACTCCCTCTCCCCCTCAGAACAAGTGAATTTGCTTTATTTAGATTGACTCCCAGCCCAAGTGATAGGTATGAGGCTGGCAAATGAGCATCCTTGTGATGAGGACTGGCACTTATGCATGTGCAGAAGATTCAGGTCTGTCAGCTTGTGTCAGCTCGCCTTCTACGGAGTGTTTAATCTCCTCACCCTTGGCCAAGAAATGCATTAAGAGATCTGCAGTGAGTGGGAGCTCGGCGAGGGGGGGATGCTGCTGCCTGCCCTGCTCCTCCAGGAGTGATGGGATGGGGGCAGCAGGAGGAGCACCAGGCAAAGCAGCCTGCAGAGGAGCTGTGGGCAGCTGGAAAACGGGGGGGAGAGGAGGAAACACCTCCTTGGTGTTTGTTTTTTTGGGTTTTTTGGGGTCTTTTTCGGTTTGGTGGTTTTTTGTTTCTTGGAAGGGTGAAGATGTGAGTTATCGCATCTGGCTTTGCAATTTACAGCTTTTAATTAATCTGAAATTTCAACACAGAGTTTTACGATAAGCAGAGGCATCTCTGCGAGCTGGGGGACGAACCTTAACGATGATCTGGGATGAATCTGCAGGATGAGATATCAGTGCAATAAACAGGGCTGTATAAAACAGAATTGGGAAGTAAAAAATGCTGAGATATCAAGGCAGTGATCTACAAATGAGATTTCTCTTTGGAGCCCTTCCCTGTTTCAAGAGTGTTCCTTTCCTGTTGGCATTTGTCAGCTGTTCTTTGGTTGTTCCAGCCCCTACTGATGATAAGTGGACACTCAGTCCATCACCAGAGCACCTTTAGGCCAAGGGAGGAGGGTTTTTTTGAGTAAGGATGGTCTGGCATGGCTTGGCTGAGGTGTGCCAGCCTGGAGAAGCATCCAGCTGGAGCATCCCTGGTGTTTTGGGCCAGTCAAGGTGTCCATGGCTGTTCTTTGTTGGCACAAAGTTCCAGAATGGCTCTTCCTCTCCTGCCCTGGATGCAGGAGCTGTGCTGGGTCTGCATGGTCAGTGCCCACACATGGTGTCACTGGGTTGCTTGGGCTTGCTCCTCTCCCAGTTTAACTTCCTGCAGCTTTCTGAGTGGTGCATTATCCTGTGTTTTCCTTCTCCAGCCACCTAAAGCCTGGGAAATTGCAATAATGAAGGGTAATGATACGGTGTGGGGAGCAGGCCTCCCTTTGAAGTCTCTCAAAGTTGGATAAACACAAGCAGGAAGCATTTGTTTACAAATATTTTCCTGCGAACGAGTGAGGGAGAGAGCAAGCTCCTTTTGTCTCTGTCAGACACATCCTTTCATTCCCTGAGCCTTCCTCCCTGCTCCTTCAGCTGGGCTGAATCCCTCAGGAGCAGGATGGGATGTTCCCCAACCCTGGGGGTTTTTTATCCCACCCTGAACTGCAGAGCTCAGACCCAATGCCAGCACACCTCGCTGGTGGCAGTGAAGGTCCCTGCACATGTCCCTCCCCCCATGGCTCCTCAGGAACGTGGATCCTTGTGGCATGAAAATCCCTTTGGAGGTGCAGGCGAGGGGCAAGCCGGGAATTTGCTTTTAACATCAATATTCAGAAATAGTGCGTGTGAATAATTGATGGTCCTGCGAGCTGGGGCTTGTCTGTCTGTCACAGCAAAGCAAAGGTGACAGAGTGACAGCCTGGGCTGGGGGGGGTCTTCTGTCCCTCCTGGGGCACCACCGGAGTGGCTGCACAGGGTGGGATTTGCCTGGGTCTTGGCAAGGGCTGCTCTGGCTGCTGTTGGTGTGAGGGGGACCCCAGTGTGGGGCAGGGGGCTGCGCATGGTCCTGGGCAAGGACAGGGACAGGGACAGGGACAGGGAAAGGGCTGTCCTGTTCTCCAACCTGGTCCTGGGCACTTCCAGCAGCTTCTCCAGCTGCTCTCCAGGTCCTGCTGTGCTGTGGTGGCCGAGCCACCGATCTGAACGTTCTAGGTGAAAAATAATCTGTCAGCAGGATTTGCCTGACCTTAAATTAGCTCTCAAAAGAAGAGCTTAACCCTCATTGCTGGGTCAGTGTCTTCTCCCTCCCCAGGTCAGCCTGGCTGTGTGCTGCTGTCCCCTCTCTGGTTTAATGTCAGTTTTTACTCCTTGTTTCGGGCATCCTTTGTCTTTAGCGTGATCCACGGTTCTGTTCGAGCACAGACTGCCATGTTTGCTGTGAACCACTGGCAATTAGACCAGAGTAGCTGTCTCCCTAATGATGCTGTGCTGTGCAGCATGGCTGCGGTGCATGCTGCAGCAGGGACACCCTCCTGGGGAATTTGGGTGCTGCAGGGCTGGTGGCCCACGTGGTGGCCCTGGGATGGTCAGTGTGGCGTTGGAGGCAGGGTGGGCCTGTGCTGCTGGTGCAGGTGGAACAGGCAGGTCACTCCCTGGGGCTCAGCCTCCCGCCAGCCTCGGGCTGCGGCAAAGCCTCGCAATTCCCCCTTCAAAGCCTCCAGCACTCACTGCACGGAGCAGCGGGGGGAAGAAAAGGCTTCCCCCAGCCAAAACTGCAAAGGAAAGCGAGAGCCAGAGCCTTTTCAGGCGGAACCCTGAGCGGGAGGGAGGAGCAGGGCTGAGCTCCCGCCGCTGCCTCTGAGCCGCTCTACAAAGCAGCTCCCAGCTTGGCGAGCGAGATACAGCGAGAGGTTCGCGAGTTGTGACCTCAGCAAATGTATTAGACGGGAGAAAAGAGCTCTTTTCCTTCCCCCTGCTCTGGTGTCAGCGTAGCCGTGGCTTTTAAACCACATTATACAGGCTTGTCATCCAAGATAAAATGTTATTAAGATAAAATGCTACACAGGGAGCAGTAGGGGACTTCCCACCGCCGTATTTCAGCGCTGCCGTAGGACCGCGCTCCGCCGCTGGCACCGAGCCGTCGCCTGAAGCTGGGGCTGCTGGGGACGGAGCAGGACGGGGACGTGGTGTCCCCCCTGTGTCCCCAGGCCGGTGGGCATGGGGAGGTGCTCCCCAGAGCGTGCCACAGTGCCCGAGCATCGCCCGCCATCCCCGCGGGCAGCCTGGCGAGGGGGAGGCGAAGGCATCAGGGCCGCGGCCTTCGTGGAGCTGACAGCGAGCATGTGGGCGGCCCAGGGCCCTTCCCGGGGCTGCTCCTTCACGGGTCAGGGCACTGCCGGCTCCTCCCTCTCCTGTGGCCCCTCTGCAGTGCGTCCCCACAGCCCCACTGCCAAAGCCGCTGTCTTTGTGCGCCGCCACTGCTCCCCTCCTGCGCAGCACCCCACAGGCCACAGACAGACGCTGTTGTGTGTCCCCACATCGCTGTCCTGTGTCCCACACCACTGTCCTGTGTCCCACACCACTGTCCTGTGTCCCCACATTTCTGCCCTGTGTCCCACACCACTGTCCTGTGTCCCCACACGACTGCTGTGTGTCCCACACCACTGTCCTGTGTCCCACACCACTGTCCTGTGTCCCCACACCACTGTTGTGTGTCCCACACCACTGTCCTGGCTCCCACACCACTGTCCTGTGTCCCCACATTTCTGCCCTCTGTCCCCACATTTCTGCCCTGTGTCCCACACCACTGTCCTGTGTCCCCACACCACTGCCATGTGTCCCCATGCCCCTGTCCTGTGTCCCCACGCCGCTGCCGTGCCTCCATCCCCTGCTCAGGGCTGGCACAGCCTCTTTAGCCTCGCTGACAGCCCGTCGATAATATTAATGTACTCCAGCCCCTGTTAATGTCCGTGCAAAGTCTTCTCCTGCCCTTTGCCATCACTTTTCCATCAGCAGACATTTGTGCGGCGCGGCGGTGACATTAATCTGCTGAGCCGTGCTGGCAGTGTCAGCGCCAGTGGCTCTGGACCGCAGGTGCAGGATTTTTGGGGAGCTTTCCTGGCCCGTGTGGCAGTAACGGAAATGTTTAGGTGAATCCTTTAAAAGGACTTGAAAAGAGCGGGGATGCGCCCTGCTCTTCGGCAGCTACAAAAGGAGAGGGCAGGAGCATCTCACCTGGGGCAGGTGTGTGATCTGCAGGCAGAGCACACACCAAAACACGGAGAGGGAAGAGCTGTTTGACCTGACACCGAGGCAGAACAGAGAGAGGGAAGAAAGGGGAGAGGAGTGAGCTGTAGCTACAAGGCTGGGTAATCCCTCGGTTGAGCCTGGCGAGTGCTGTAGCTGGAACATGAACTTGTCCTGGGCATGTTCAGCTTGTAAGAGGGATGAATGTAAAAGCAATGCTGTTAGCTGCCTTATTAAAGGCTCGGGTCTGAGTCAATACGCACGTGTCCCAGGTGGCTCAGGGCTGTAATTCCTAAAGCTTCACACTTCTCTGCCAGCACTGTGTGCTTGGAGGTTCTCCCCGTCTGTTAAACCCTCCCACCTTTTTGCTCTCTGGGGTTTGCATCCCATGTATGGGGAGAGGGCTGACCTGGGGCTGGAGAGAGGCTGAGAAACCCCCCTGAGGTGCCCTGAGCACATCTGGCCCTTGCCCTGAGACTCACCCCAGCCCCAGGTGCTGCAGGAGGTGGCAGTGCCAGGTGCCCTGTGTTGTCACACCTGGTGACACATCTCGAGGTCCTGCCCGCAGTGCCAGCATCGTCTCCAGCAGTGCTCCCTCCTGCTCTGCAGTGTGTGTGAAATGGGGCAGGGACTCAAGGTCCTGACCCTGGTATGTGGCACTCGTGGGATGGTGGCCACAAACAGGTGCCACAACCTCTGGTCATCACACGGCTCCTGGCGCCACCAGAGTGCGTGAGATTGAAGGTGTAGGGCTGAACCTGTGAGCAGCTGCTGTGTCTGCTCCGCTGAGCAAATGTGTGCAGCAGAAGGACACAGCCCCTGCTGGTACAGGTATTTTCACACTCAGTGCAGCTCCTCTCTGCCCCGCTGAGCACCAGCCTGAGCAGGGACCCACCCAGGACCTGTGCTCCTGCTGCCAGAGGGGTCCCCAGATGAGGAGTCTCAGAACTGCCACAGTCTGGGTGTTTTCCACACTTCTCTTCCCTCTCCTGTCCTCTTCCACCCCATTCCTCCACACACTGGCACAGAGAAGCTGTGGCTGCCCCATCCTGGGAATTGTTCCAGGCCAGGCTGGACAGGGCTTAGAGCAAGCTGGGATGGTGGAAGGTGCTCCTGCCCATGGCAGGGAGTGGAACTGGATGATATTTAAGGTCCAAACCGTTCTGGGGTGACTCTGTGATGCTCTATGTGGGTCTGCTCCACCTCTCTGAGCCCTGGGGACCCAGCAGTGGGGTCTGGAGGGGACAGATGAGCCTTGTCATGGGACGTGTTGCCCCATTAATACCTCTGGGCACTCACAGGCAGGCAGTCAGCACCAGACACGCCGTTCTCCTAAGTAATGGGATTTGGTTTTAACCCAGGGACATCCCTTAAAGCCAATGAAAACCTGTGCTGGTGGAGATGCTTCCTTATCAGCGGGATCTGTGCTTGTCCTTGTGCCCGATTCACACGTGGGTGTCAAAGCCCTGCTCCCCAGCACCCCCTGCACCGGAGCTTTGGGGCTGGAGGCTCTGGGGCAGCTGGGGCGGATGCAGCCTGATGGCTCTTAGGGCTGATTGCACACAGGCACAGCTGGTGCCAGGGAGCTGAACAATAAAGTAGCCACTCTGGGCTGATTGGGCTAATCCGTGCTGCAGACCAGGGCCTGTTTTCATTAGTTTGCCTCGATCAAATTAGACTGCCAGACGACAGATCCTATTAAAGCAGGGGAGACCTCCAGCATGGCGTGTCCTGCTGGTCCTGGGACGCCGGCCATCGCTGGCACCCGGGAGGGAGGAGGCTGCTGAGGATGCTGATGGTGCAGCTCCTGGGCAAAGGGACACCTTTGCCCTTGTCCTGGTGGTGCAGCAGGGACTGTCACTCGAGGGCACACGGCTCTGATCCTGCCTGGCACCATGGCACAACCCCGTGTCCTTCAGGGGAGAGCTGTCCTCTCTCACAGGTGCATCTCTCCCCACATCCCTCATTCTCAGCACCCTCCCTGAGCCTGCACTGAGCTGGCTCCTGGCCTGTATTAATTTAATTTCGTTTTTAACTCTGCTCCTCGCAGGCAGGGCAGGCCCAGCTGTGAGCTCTGTGCTGTGCGCCCCAAGGAGCAGATGACACTGCCCTTAATCCAGCACTGGGCTCTGACCCCCAACACGAGGGGCATTTGCCCCTCCTTGGGCCATAGTTCCTGGCAGAGGTGACTGATTGACTATTGATGACGTGCTATTGATTAGCCTTACTCTGAGACAGTCAGGCTCCAGCCTGCCCATAACCCATCAGTAATTACTTCATCCTGCCCTGAAATCCTTGGCCACAAAAAGATGTTTGTGGGGCAGGGGGTGCAGCTGCTTGTACTGACAAGAGCATGGCAGTGCCACCAGGCTTTGCCAAGAGCCACTGGTAGCTTTTCCTGCTCATTGAGATGTCTTTGGAAAGGGTTGGGCTCAATGGGAAAATCTTCCTTCCTGTCCCTGTGAACCAGCTCTGAGCCATGGCCCTACAAGCATTGAGGGTCTGGGACTGGCTGGTTTGGGATGTGAACTTCTGGAACCTGATTGCTTTGACTCTGGAATTAATTTCTTGCCAGTGCTCAGGATGGGGTTTATTTTATGCAGCCAACGTTTCTTCTCCTTTTCCTGATTGAAGAAAGAGGCAGTGCCGGGGCGGGACAGAGTTCCCAGCAAGCATAATTAATAGTGATTTTGCTGCCCTGCTTATTGATTCACCGTGGAGTTACCTCTTCCAGGAGGATTTCCACTGTTACCTTCCCCAGCACGCTGGGTAGTTCCGTGTAGGAATAAATGTTTCAGTTGCCCTATAAATAATGGAGCGAATAAAGATGTTGTGTAAGCGGCGCTCTGGGTTTTGCCAGGAGGGACGTAGTTTGTTGTGAGGGTTTTTGTTTTGGTTTGTTGTGGGATTTTCTTGTGTTTTACCTTTTTCTCTCCCAATTTCTTTTTTTTTTTTTTTTTTTTTTATCCCTGGAGTCCAACACAAGAATCTGCAGAGGGGGCACTTGAGGGAAAGGAAGGAGATTAAACTGTTGAAACTAAGGGAATTCTTGTGGGTGTGCTGTGCAGAGGTGTGAAACCACTGGTGGTGCTGGGGAGCACCCTGGAGCAGCTGGGCTGGAATGGCTGGAATCCCACGGATTCAGGGAATAGCAGCTTTATTCTCTGGAAGTGTTAAAGCTGTAAAGCTGTGTTTTAATCGTGGATTTAAGGAAGGAGCAGAGGCAGCAGGTCTGGAGCTTGTGTAGAAGCCCAAGCTCTCAGGCTGGTTCCCACACCTGGCGTGTTGAGACCCCATTCTCACCTTGCCCAGGCTCAGGGCTGGTTTTGGCACCTCTAGGCTGGCACAGGCAGGAGGCCACACCAGGCACCGTGTGATTCTGGGTCTTTTTGTTCTGCTTTAACACAACTCAAGAGCATTAGTGAGGGAGAGGATGCCCTGCAGGGGTGATGTGTGTGCCCTGTGTGGGACCCCAGTGCTCTGAGCTCAGCACTGGTGTGAGCAGCAGCTGCTTTGCAGGAGTCCAGGGAAAGAGGGGAGGGAATCTTCATCTGCTGTGCCTGAGGAGAGCCAGCAAATCCCACATGAAGTTTGATTTCTATTTCACCTGCATCTCTATTTCTCCTGGTCTGGCAGCAGTGGTAACCGTCCCGGGTACCACAGGGGGTTCACGTTGGCAGCCTGAGGTGCCAGCCTGGTTTCCAGGGGCTGAGCAGGGCTGGTTCTCTTCCCCTTTTGTCTGGGCTGACCCGTTCAGCACTTTGTGATGCTCTGAGCAGCATCCAGACTTGGCAAAGTGCTACTGGACAAGAGCTGGCTGGAGGCAAAGGATGCTCAGGGCAGCTGGCGGAACCGAAGGTTTCAAAGGAAACCCAGCTGGATGAGAGGGGCTCCCAGCAGCTCCCACTGCTCCTCCCCTCTTCTGGGGACCAGCAGCTTTGTGGACCACTCAGCAGCCCCACGTTCAGCAGGGGAGTGGATTAGGAAGGGGCTTTACTCCTCTGGTAGATGAGTGCTTTTAAGCACCCGTGTGTTGTTGTGTGTCCTGCTGAGAAGAAGCCAAATGTTCCGACAGCTGGCCAGACCCTGGATCAGGGGGACTTGAGCTGTAGGTGTTGCAAACAAGGTCTTAATTGATTTATCTGGACACACGACTTTTAATTTTATGGTGGAGTTAAGAGCTTTGCCCCAAATCAGGGGGAAGGGGAGAGAAAGGAGCTGGTGCAGCGTGTCTGCATTCGTAGGCTGGGATCTGGGTTTGTAGGGGACTGTGTATGGCAGGAATGCCCCAAATCCCCTGCTCAGCTGGGGTTTCCGTTCTGCTTCAGAGTGGAGCTGAAAAGCCTCAAAAGAGCTGGGACAGGTGGTGGCACCTGGATGCAAAGGGCATGGAGATGGCAGGGCTGACTCCTCCCCTCCTTCCCTCCTTCCTTCCCTCCCCGATTCTGCTCCGAAGTGCAGGGGGGAGCAGGGGAAGCACTGAGGGGACTCTCTCCTGTGAGTGGCAGAAACATGAATATTTCACAGCTCTCCGCGGGCCCGGCGGGAGCCGATGGATGTGGGGATATAATTTTGCTTGACAAGTGCCACGATCCCGGAGCCTCCCGCTCCCTGCTGCCCTTGCTGAAATGCCTGGGGAGGGACAGCTGTGTCACCTGGGCATCCCCGGGCAGCGAGCCGGGCTTTTCCCAGCGCCCGCGCTGGGCTTTTCGCAGCATCCTGAGGATGCTCAGGACACGGTGCAGAGAAGGAGGAGCGCAGGGAAAGCGTGTTTGCCCAGTTTTCTGATGTTTAGCTTGGATACAGCTTTCCTGGAGGTTGTCCCGGGAGGTCCTCACCTTTGAGCTAGTTTTCGCAGGGGTGAAAGCTACAGCTTTTGGACTGAATCCAGACCTGCT
>JAOTQZ010000948.1:1036723-1057119 GCA_026546895.1 Pogonocichla stellata | reverse complement strand
CGGGGGCTGTGGCACCTCCCTTGCTCCTTGTGCCGTGTCCCGCCCGGGCGCAGGGCGCTGGCCCCGCTGTCGGCTCGGGTGGCACAGCGGGCACGGGGCGGGCTGGGGGGCTCGTCAGGCAGAGACGGCCACGGCCCCGACTGGGGTCTGGCCTCCATCACTTCATGTAGGAAATCACTTCACTTACCCAGATGTGAGCGTACAGCCGCGCTGCCCGCGGGCTGCCCCGCTCTCCCCCGCCAAGCCCCAGCCTCTTACGCAAATCGCTTTTCACGCTTCCTTAATTGAAACTGTCAGATGGGCTTTACCTTTTTTTTTTTTTTTTTTTTTTTTTGTGGTGATACAGACATATTAATTCCACTATGGATATCCCGGCAGCTAGGAGAGATCAATAAAATGAGGTTGCATCTGTGACATATATATTACAGGAGCAGCACCAGCAATATTTCATCGGGAAAGCCGAGCCAAGCACACGTGTGCAGAGCCCTGGAGAGCACATTTGGCCATCAGAAGGCAGAGTTGTTGCCTGGCTGCAGTGGCACTGCATTTCCCTGCCCTCTTGCCACCCACCCACTTGGGAAGGGGGTCAGGAGCAGCTCCCAAGCCCTCACTTCGCTCTGCTCTCTCTTGTCCAGGGTGACAGTGTGGGTTATTTTTTGTGCCCTGAGCTCCTGTCAGTCTGGACCTGTGGGTGCCCTGGCACCGTGTCTGGGTGCTGGTGGCACCAGCTCCTGCCGCCTCCCGCCCCCACTCACCTCCCTGCAGAAATCCCCACGGCGGGGATTTGCGCTTTGATTATTTTCAAATACCGGTTTGTGTAAAATTTGATTTGAGGAAACATTTTTCTCCCACATGCTGTAGGATTGAGGGCGTGTAATCCCTCCTAAATCGCCCGGACGAGGTTTGTATTGCAATGCCGGTATCAGAGCTAACAAAAGGGGATTAGACGGGAAAATTCTGCGTGAAAACCTGCCGCTCTTTGAGGGCTTTTAGTGCAAAGAAGATAAGATAGGTAGAGCAGAGCCATTTTTAACCCAGATTTTAATGCACTCAGTGCCTCTCCTTCCAAGGCAAAGGAGAGGGGAGATGGCATTCCTTTTAACCCTTTCCCTTCCTGTGGCTCTGCGGGGCAGCTGATGCTTCCTTGTAGATGCAGAACTGCAGGATGAATGCTGGGCAGGGAAAGCTGCCAGGGGATGCCCAGGGTAGGGTTTTATTCCCTTTCCATGCAGATGTGGAAGTGTGGAGCTCCCTGGAGCCCCCAGTGCTGGGCTGCACCGACGGCTGCGTGCTGAGCTGCAAATCCTCACTGTGCCACTCAGCCAGGGAGCAAAACACGTTCCCATCTCACCTGCCCGGAGCCAGGCACGGTGTCTGCGTGTCCTGGGGACAGCAGGGGTGGCTCTGTCCCGCAGGGATGGGTAGCTGTCCTGTCTGGGCCGTGTCACACTGCCTGTCACATCGGTGTCAGTCAGGAGGCGGCATCGTAACGGAGACAGCTGTCAACCTTTGCAGGCTGCCAGCGTCTTCCAGGAGCTCAGCAAGTGCCAAGGCGCATCAGGCCAGGGGAAGAGATGCTCCAGGGGGAGATGAAAGGATCCCTTCAGTGGAATTCATGTGGAATAAGCTTTCCACGGGAGATATTTCCCGCTAATCCTCCTTAGCGCTCAGCTGATGCCTTGAAGCATCAGGGGTTTATGTGCCTTTTAAAAATTCATTCTCTCTGCTCTAACAGCAGGTGTGTGTGTTATCAGCTGCCCTGCCGAGGCCCCTCCGATGCAGGGCTGCACCCTCAGACCTGCTGAGTGTCCTGTGACAGCGAGTTCCCCGTGTCACCTGAGCCAGCTGAAGGCAGCCGGCTCCCCTGGCAAGGTGCTGGGTGTCAGGTTACTGCAGCCACGGGGTTTTGATGGTGAATTCATGGGGGGAGCAAATGGAAAAGCATCATGGGCACTGAGCAGCTGGCGAGATGGGAAAACACCCGGACTGCTGCCTCAGCCCCCATCTGCCCCTGCTAATTGCAGCTGGACTTATAATATTCCACTTATCTGGTCAAGGGATCCATGTTAGTTATTACAATTGATTATCGCTAAAACCCGTCTGATACCCAGATTTACAGCGTGGCTGGAGAGCCGGGCGGCCTCCAGCGCTGAGCAGCCAGGATCTGGCACACTGCTCCAGCCAGAACTGCTCTCCACAGGTGTTTGGCCAAGGAGAAGCTGCTTCTCCCGTGCCACTCCTTGGCTCCCAGGGGAGCAGATCCCGCAGCTCCTGCACCGTGCAGTGTTTTACTGCCGTGTTTTACAGTCCTGGGCAGGGTGAGGATGATGAAGCTGCGAGAGCTGCTGGTGCCAGGTTGTTTTTATTGTGCTGTCTGCGTGTGGGAGGTGGTGGCTGCCCCTACCCCGAGCCCTGTGGTGCAGTGAGGTCCTGCAGATGTTCTGCTCCCAGGCTGAGCTCGGTAACGAGCGCTGCACTGGGAGAACCATCATCAATCTGCTGCAGATTAATCATCACCAGCAGGTTGGGCTCTTGGAGGAGACTTTTCCAAGCAGCTGAACAGAGTTTTCCTGCTGTCGATGAGCCTGTGCCCTCCTTGGCTGCTGGAAAGTCCCAATGGCTCTGGGAGGTGTGTGGCCTCTCCTGCATCCAGGAGAGGATGGAGCTGCAGGAAAGGTGTGTGATCTTGCTGGGATCTTCCCTTTGTGGCCAAGGAATGTTGCTGAGGGCCCATTTGAGGCAGAGAGGTGGTTCTGCAGCACACCCAGAGCTCTCATGGTCCCTGTGGTGGGGTGGGAGACAGAGAGGAGCCCCTGCGCCTCCTCAGCTTCACAACAGCTCCGTGGCTGCATGATAAACAACTTGACAAAGTGTTGAAATACTGAAGGCGGGACTGGCAGGGGAAGGAGAGGGAGGTCATAATTGCACGGGAAAATAATGAACAGCACTCTTCTTGGAATATGCAGCGGCCTAACAAGAATTGGAAAATTAATTATCTTCTGTAATTAGTGTAATGACCTACACTATTAGAGGTTATTTACAGTAGGAATAAAACTTCCCCCTGTAAATGTCAGGCTTTGCTGTTGGAATACAAAGGCTGGATCAAACCTGTGCTGGATGCAGCCAGGGTCTGGAGGCAGGGCAGAGTGCTGACCACCTCTGCTCATTCAGCCCCTGACCCTTACAGAACCCACCTGCACCTGGCACGGGACCTGCTGGCAGTGTCCCTTCACCCCTGGCACCGGTCCTGTCACCCCCCTGCTTTGTGTCACCCTGGCTTGGCTCTGCTGCTTGGTGGGGACTCGCCCCCTGAGCTGGATCAGCGCCTGTCTCAGGTGGGCTCTCCCACCCTGGGCTCCTGAGCTGCCCCTGCCAGTCGTGCCCATCTCTGCCCGTGTCCAGATCTTTGCTATTCCCTTCTCAAGCACACCCTGCTCCCCCCAGAATCCCTCCTCTCCAGCTCTGGAGAGGCCCTTTCCCTCCTGGAGGCAGGCACCAGCTGCGTGTGCACGGCTCAAAATGGAGACATTTGCCAGCTATTGTTCCTCAGCCTGGAGCCTTGGTGGCTCTGGAACTGTCCCTTTTGGTGGCCAGGCTGTGTGGAATGGCTCTGTCTGCAGCGTGGGGCACAGGGCAGGGGTTTCCCTTCTGCAGGGGGGCGTTTGGGGTTGGTTTTCAGAGGTGCCATGCTCTGCTCACCCCTTCTCTCCCTTGGCCACTACCTTCCTGCTGTCTGTCCCGCCAGCCAGGCTCCTGATCAGGTGGGGACAGGTCCCATAGGGAGGGCAGAGTGCCCAGGGTGCTGCTGTGCTGTCTGGTGGGGAGCAGATGGGCGGCAGCGAGGAAGGGCAGGATGGGGAAACATCGTCGGCGTGGCGAGGGCAACCTGAGAATTGCCTGACATTTTAATGCTGAGGATCATGACTCCTGCATTATTAAAGGCACGGTGATAAAATGCCTTACCTGTCACTGAGAACCAACATCAATTATTTACTTTGGCACCTGGTGATTAAAATGAAATAAGCACTGGTCCAACTCCCTTCCCGGAGTGGTGTCCGTGCTGGGGCTGTGCTGAAAGCCAAGGGGATGCTGTCCCTGGATCCTGGGCCTCACCACCCAGTGTCATCCATGTGGGATCCATGTGATGCTCGAGTTTTGGATGAGGATGGGGACAGGGCTGCTGCTGCAACATCTGATGTAAGCTCGTCGTATAAACAGAACAGAGTGGGGCTCTTGAAACTTGAGAGTGTATTCCTTCCAACAGACCCTTAATGTAATTTGAATGTACAATTGAGGGTTTTTATAGCTTAATATTCCAGTGTTTGTGGTGCATCCTGGAATTTAAGTGTCTTAAACGTAATTATTGTTAATTGCTCGCACGATTCTATAAACTCATCCAATTAAAAAAAAGTTATTAACTTTATAAAATATCGCAGGCATCCCACAGTGCAATATATTTGCAGGAAATAACTGCTGCAGCAGGCAGAGCTGAGATGCAGCGAGGTAAATCAGTGGCACCTTGTATCCATCCCTCTGCTGGAAGCCCTTTGGGAATGTGTTGTCTCCTTGGCTGGTGTTTGTGCAGGGATGTGAGGACAAGGCCGTGGCCAGCAGGACACCCAGGAGCTCTGGGGTTGGAAAGGGAATTCAGTGTCTTGGTTATGGGGCTGAGCAGAATTCCACTCGCTGTTTGTGCTGAATCCACCCCAGTGAGCACCTGGGGATGTTTGGGGGTCTTTGAGTGGGGCACAAAGTGAGCAGCAGCCCCTGGGGAGGCTGAGTGGGGCTGGGGGGCTCTCAGTGGAGCAGGCATTCCTCCCTCCCAGCCTGCTCCCCAAGCTCCTGCTCCCCGAGCCAGGACCAGTTGTGGCCAGCCAAGGATGATGATTTTCCTCTCAGTCTAGTGGCAGAATTTATAACCAGGGATTTATTGTCCCCTGATTGCTCTGTGCTGCCATTTAACTCATGCCCTGGAAGAGTTATTTAACACAGAGTGAGTGGAGTTGTGCTAACGGTGCCTTGTGCACATACATCTTCTCCAGCCTCCTCTTCCTGCTTTCCTCGTGGGATTGGAATCCTGGGTGCCCGTTTTGTGGGTACAAGCTGAGTCTGGCTCAGCAGGATTTCAGCTGGAGCTGCCTGGCTTTGGGAGCACTGACCAGATCCATTCCTGGGTGCCCCCTGTGTCTCCCACTGGCTCTGCCCAAAACATCACCCCAGTGGGAGCTGAGGGAATCCTCCCGGGAAGGGGGAAGCTGAAGGTGTGCATTGGGCAGAATCCACCTGATCCCAGTGTCTTTTTCCCTTTCCGTCTCACTGCTTTTCCAGTAGAGAAACAAACAGTCTGTGGGCACGGGAGGTTTGAAGAAAGGAAACTTTCTCTCAGATGGAGACAAAATTGAATTCAGTGCGTGACTGAAATGAGAAGTTTCCACAAAAGCTTCATTTTGGCAAAGAAGCGTTTCCTATGGGATTGCTTCTATACAAAAGCCTTGGTAAGGAGCTATTACAGCTGGTCAAATGCTTTCTCTGAGAGCTGTTCGTGATACTTGCCTTCCCCATCTCCCCTGCTGGAGTCACTGTCCCCCGAGCAGGGGTCCCAGCCCTGGGGCAGGAGCAGCAGCCACCATCCAGGACAGCTCCAGCTGCCACGTGAGGATCAGCAGCAATTAATCCATCCTCTAAACAGCAGGGTTTGCAGGTAGATTTTCCATCTGAAGTAGCTGCTGATCCAGTGGCTTCTGGGACAGTGACGGGCTGACAGAGAGCACGCATGAAGCGGCATTTGTCAAATTAATGAGGCATTATAAATTATATCCACAATTTTCTCTTCCATTTCCCGCCACCCCCTCCTGTCGCTGGCAGGGAGAGGGGACCTTGAGCAGCCACTCCCAAGGTCTGTGGGGCCCAGGGATTTCTGGCAGAGAAGCCCCCTGGGTCTGGGATGCAGGCTCAGCCCACCTGGCTGGATCAGGAGGAGAAAAATGCCAGCAGTTCCCTGTTTTCAGGAGGAAACTCGATGTAACTAGTATTGATCTCTCTATTACCTCTGTGAAGGGCAGCTTCATTTTTCAAGCAAAACAACCTTTGTAACTGAAATATAGAAATTGATTTTGAGCAGGGGCTGGCAGAAGGGGTTGGGTAGGGAGGATGAGGATGAGGATGAGGATGAGGATGAGGATGAGGAGCAGAAGGAGGAGAGAGTCCCTCCAAAGTCAGGAGACACCTCAGGCTTGTCTGATCCTGTTACCTTGATCCAGTGTGGAAATAAAGGGGTTTGAAAGGCAGCAAATAAACTTTGCTGAGGGTGCTGGGAATAGAGAGAGGAGGCAAGGAGCTGGAGGAAGGGTTTGGGGAGAGCCTCCTCCCTGGCAGGGAGGTAGGAAACAGCTCCTGGCCGATAGCTCGGGTAGTGGGGTCGTGTTCTGGGAGGGACTGGGGGCAGGTCTGGGCACTCTGGGGAGAGCACCCACACCAGCTCCACCAAACGCTGGGAACCCAAGGAGGCACGGCTTCGTTTTAGGGTTGTTACAGTCCTGCTTAATTGGCTCTCGGGCTCCCTGTGCAAGGCGTCCAGTGCATCTTAATGAGGGATTCTCAAAGACTGGCTTTTTTTCCCTGGGACTAGAACGCGGTGGTGTTTAATATTCATGTGTAGCTCTGCTCATTTGAAAGGTAACAAGGGAGTTGGATTCCCTGCTGGCAATGAATCGTAATGGGATCTGGGCTCCTAAATCACCTGCGCATCGCAGAGCTGCCTCCTCCCAGAGTGGGCTGGGCTGAGGTGGAGAGGTCTCCTCCGGTGAGAGCACGGACAGGACGATCCCAGCCAGCGCCAGCACCGGGAGATGCTTTTCCACAGCACTTGTGGTGAGGATCTGGAGTGTCTCGCCACAAGCAGTCACGGAGGTCGAGTTGTTAGCCAAAAGCAATTGGATGTTGACATGACAGGGAGACGCTGCGGAGCGAGAACAGTTCCTGACAGACGTTCTGACAGAGCTGTTAAAGCCTTGGCTACAGGCTGGGCTTGAGCTGATCTTTGACCATTCGGGCTGGTCCACGTCTGCCAAGGCTGGGATTTTTTGTGCTTTTGTGCCTGGTGTCGGGTGCTGGATCGGGGAGAGGCGGGAGGTGTTGAGAGGCTGGGGGCTGGCACCGTCCAGGGCACAGATGGCCACAAATATCAGCATGCGTGGGGGGGTCTGGAGTGTTTGCTGATGAAGGGGCTGGGGCTGGAGCTGCCTGGCAGTGTCCCCCACTGTCCCCCAGGCCTCTCCGTGGTGTGTCAGCCATTCCATCCCTGTTCCCTGGCAGCCCTCCCCTCGGCAAAGGAGGGCACTGCCCCCTCCCCACACACTGCAGCAGCATGGCCTTGGAGAGGAAGCATTTGTGATCCCTGCTTGTTGGGAAGAGACAGCAAATAGCCATGGGGAGCAGAGCTTTCAAGGGGTTTTTGCTTTCCATCTGCTCGCCTGCCTTGACTGCCACCCCCATCTCTCTGTGCTTGGGGGCAGCAGGGGGGAGCTGTGCTGGGCATGTGGCAGGGAGGACCCCTGGGCATCTCCTGCTTGGCCAGAGGGTGTTGTACAGCAAAATGGTGGCTCCTGGAGCCTTTCTGGGGGTTGTCCTGCCGAGGAGATTGCAGCTGTGCAGAGGGGACCACACCAATGTCACCTGCATGCCCTGGCACTGGGGGAGCCCCTCGCTTTCAGCCCAGCCAGGAGCATCCCTGGACAAACCTTTGGAGCTCTGCTTGCAGTACCCACGCTTGGCTTGTCGGAGAATGGCTCCTGTTTGTGGGAACGATGCTTTCCCCATTCTTGTCTTCCTCCCTCCCTCTCTCCTGCTTTTCCTCATTGTCATTTTAGCCTAGATTAAAGAAAATAGGGTGCAGCGCTGTGCGCATGTTCCGAGCGGTGTCTTTTCACAGCACTGTACTGATGCCAAGCAATAATGACAGGTTCAAGCTTTTCTGCATCACAAATGAACTGCATGCAAATGGCTAGTCCTGAATGGAGAATAATTGTCAGCACGGAGAGTCCTGCCTCCGCCGAGCCAGCTCCACCTTGCTTGCGAGGGGAGAAGGCTTCAAACAGTTAACGGGGATGGAGACGTGGGAATCGCGGGGAGCCGCCGTTTCCACTCTGCTAGAGCCTAACCTGTTAGTGCAGAGCTGTGTGAAGAATGTCAGGGATTTGTTCCAAGCGTTATCGAGATGTGGCTTTACATCTGTAAATCCTTTTACGCATCGCAGCTCAGCCGTGAGGCCTCCCCACGTGACGGGCAGCGCTGCCTGCCTGGCCCAGCCACACTGGGCAAGGGCTGTGCCAATGCTGGACGTGGCAGAGCTCTCGGGGCCTGTTTGGGGTGAAGCACCCACAAAACCTTGTGGTTTTCTCCTCATTCTGGCTGCAGGTTGGCCACGAGCTGCTTGTTCTCCTGTGCGGAACCGTCTCTCTCTCTCTTTCTGAGCTTCTTCAGTGTTTTCACGTTGCCCATTTGTGCTGTCGCCCTGTCTGGTGCACCTTGATTACCCTCAGGATGCTGTCTGTGGAAAGCCACGAGTGAGAGCCCCTCAGCTGCTTTTGGCTGACCCTTGGGGAGTTTTTCCAGCTGAGGATTTGGCTTAGCACCACTTTGCTCTCCTGCCACAGTGTTACCGGCAGAACCGGATTTAGCAAATGATTGTGACAATCTCCAGCACCATCAGGAAAACATGCTCCATCATTCACTGTGATGTGCGCTGATGAGGGGAAAAAAAAAAGGCTTGTTCATCCATCAGGAATTCACTGATGCTGTCTCTAGGTGAGCAATTTGCCAGCGTTACCTGGTGTCACTCATTAGACACAAGATGTAACAGTCTCATTTACTCTTCGGGCTTCCTGTCACTTACTTACTTTTGCATTTGACTTTGCACATGAAACTTAAGCTCGTTTTTAGCCTCTGTCGAAGTCGGCTTTCAAATTCCTGCTCATTAAGCCCAGTCCCAGTGTGTGGGCTGCTTGCACAGGAGAGGGGTTTTGGAAGCCAGAAAAGTCCCCTGGTGCCTGTTGCCATTAGGCTTTGCAGAACAGTGTGTGTGTGTTTCAAAAAACCAGCAGAGGAAGCAGTTTCTGCCCTCCCATCACTAGGTCTGAACTTCCCAAAACGCCTGGGCTTTGGTTGCATTTTAGTTGTATTTTTTTACAGACTTGTGGGCTTGTAACTTTTTAAGACATGTGCATTTTTACATCGGATTTGATTGATGCTTGTAGCCTGTTTAGGGTTTTTTGTACTTAGACATAAAAGCAGGCCAGAAAAGGCCAGAATTTGGTTTTCTCTGAGGAAGCAGAACCAAGGCTTGAGTGGGTGTTTCATGGCCAGAGCTTTGCTGGTGTCTGGAGCAGAGACACCAGAGGTGCAGGTGGGGGATGTACCGAACCCAAGTTTTTTTCCTTCTCTGTTTGTCTCTGCTGCTGGATTTACCCAGTTTTAGCTGCTCCTCTTGCTGAACAGAAGGTGTGAGAGCAGGGGGAAGGTGAAGCTGTGGGTTCTGCTGACTCAGGGACTCAGGACAGGCAGAGATGGGGCAGCTGCTGCCTTTCCCTGAGCTCCCAAAATTTCCTGCAGCCATCCAGGCCCATTGTGCAGCTGTGGGGGGCACGGGAGTGACCGTCCCTCACAGCAGAGCTCCTTGGTGTCCGTCTCTTCCCCCTGTTTCTGTGGACAGGAATGGCCCTCTTTGTTTTTAAGGGAGTCCCTCCCATTCGTCTGTGCCTCGCTGCGTCATCCAAACTTCATCCTATCCTCGTGGTTTGCACACACTGGATGAATTTAGGATGAATTTCAGCCTTGACACAGGCAAAGGACCAAGTAAATCGGGTGACGCTGAGCTGAACTGTGGAATGTAGAAGCAAAGGATTGGGAGTGATTTTGGCTGGGAAACTGGCATTTGAGAGGGCTTGGTTTCGTGCTGAGACAAAAAAATCCTGTTAGAAGCAGTGTTTAAATGTCTGCATCATTGCTTTAGTTGTCACAGCTCAGCTCTTCGGGAGGCAGAACGTGAGGAGCAGTTGTCTACAGCCTGATGGGAGGGAAGGTGGTAATCCCTGGGATGTCTCTGCACCTGGTGTTGGGAAACCATTGTCTCAGGCACCATGGAAGGGGCTGATTTCTTTACTGGTGATGTTTAATGTGGTGTAGAGCTTGTGTGAACCACAGTGGAGGGACTGGTGTTGAGATAGGCACTACAGTGATAATGCTGCAAATTCCAGAGCATTAGTGTTATTAAAATGTCAGGCTGATATCTTCCTCACCATTAACACTCCTAATGTACTTTATTCTTTCAAACTCGTGGTGCTCCAAGTGAAAGCATGAGGAAAAAAGGTGGTTGCAGAGCAGAGGATTAACAAGAAAGAAAAGGGGGATGCCCTGATGCAAGGCTGCTGTGCAAATTGCTTCCTTGAGCACTTGTGCCTTTCCAGTCGGGTTCAAATTCAGCAAGACATGTTCACTTTTGTGACAACAGCCTGAAACTTGCTCGTGTTGCCCAAAGGGCATTAACAGCAGTGCTGAGCTTTTAATGCTGTTGGAAAAGAGCTGATATGGTCACAGTGGGCAGGTAATCCCAGGTGCCTGCACGAGCTCAGTGCAGTGACAGGAGGGAAGGTTCTCTGTGCCTGCAGGTACAGAGCTTGTGGCCATTAGTGGGCTCTTGGAATCATGGAATTGTTTCATTTGGAAGAGACATTTAAAGGCCATTTAGTCCAGCCCACCACAGTAAGCAGGGACATCTTCAACTAGGCCAGGCTGCTCGGAGCCCTGTCCAACCTGACCTTAAACATTTCCAGGGATGAGGCATCTGCCACCTCTCCCTGGGCAACCTGTCCCAGTGTTCCACCATCCTCATTGCAAAAAACTCTCCCTTACATCTACTCTAAATTGACCCTGCTCTGCTTTAAAACCATTTCTCCTTCTCCTTTAGTGTATATCCTGGTGATATCTCAGGGGAGAAGCAGTTTGGGGGAAATGAGAAGCATTGGTGGCGTCTCCTCAGCTCCACGTGCGCGTTCCGGGCGGTTGTACGCTTCCCCGGGCCACCCTGCATGGCACTGCCTACTCCTCGGAGCTTCCCGGGGAACTCACCAGATCTGTGGGTGGGAACACACGCCGGCAGCTGAAAGGTTTCTGCGGGAGGAGATGAGGTGAGGAGATTGAGGAGATTGAGGAGCCGAATCCTTCCAGCGCCGCGCCCGCACGCTCGGAGCCCACGGCGTGCCCAGAGTTTGGGGCACGGAGCACCAGCTCCTCGCCCCCTTGCAAATAAATAAGCCCAAACGAATTAAACAATTAAGGTAAAATCCCGGTTTTTAAGGACTGAGGAGTGGAAGGGGGTCCGGGCGCTGTCCGCGGTGCTGAGCAGCCCGAGAGGAACCTCCTCGCTCTGCACAAGTCCCTGACAGCAGGGTGCAGCCCCGAGGGACGGGAACAGGAGGAAACGGTCCTCAGACTGGGCCAGAATAGGTTTAGATGGGGTATTAGGGGAAATTTCCTCACCAGAAAGGTTGGCACTGGCACAGCTGCCCGGGGCAGTGCTGGAGTCGCCATCTCTGGGAGTGTTTAAAAGATGTGGCACTTGGGGACGTGGTTTGGGCTTGGCAGTGCTGGGTAATTCCAGATGGATTTTCCAACATTAACAACTCTGTGTTTCCACATTCTAAGCACAGTCCTGGGCTTTCTGCTGCCCTCAGTGCATGCACTTTACACCAGGTTACTCTTTTTCCCCTGTTTTTCCACAATGGAACAAGCTCTTCCCCAGTATAACGCATTTCCTGCTCAGTGCTGCTTCCAGTGCCTCTCCTCAAATGGCAGCAGAGAGGAATCCAGTCCCCAGGCAGTGAATTAGGAGGTGGTAGCTGCTCATTTTTCATCTCTGTGATAAAAAAAAAAAAAATCTAATGCAATCATCAAAAAATAAAGCTGCGTTTTTCATGTCTTCACCATTAGGAATGTCTCTTGCTACTGCTCTCTTTTCCCTCCTACTCCCAAATTATTGAGGTCTCAGCAGTGTTTAAAATCTCGTGGAAATTTACTTTTGGATGCCAGCAAAGGGGTGGGAGTTTGAGTAATCTCTAGGGCAATAACATTCCAGAAGTGTTGTGTTCCCTTAATAAAAACACTTTTGATTCAGAAACATAAATATTATTTTTCCAAAGGCACCCTCCTGAATGGGGCTACTCTTTCTTATCCCCTCACTTAAGGCATTACAACTCTTGGGAGATGTTCTGCTGCTTCAGTGGCCATAACCTGACATTTACTGCATGTGTGGCCACAGCAGCCCCCTCTGATAATTTTGTTTAGGGCTGTGAAATTTGCCTTCAGCCCCGAAATTGAATCCATTCTCTGCTCTCAGCAGCGTGATGGGTTCCTGCATGTCTCTCTTTCCCAAGGATGTTTGCGGTTATTGATGCTGAGTGTGGCTATTTATCACAGACAATACAGAACAAAGAAGAATTTATTAATAAGTCTCCTGGTCCCATATGCTTCCCCGAGGAACCTGAAGCGTGCTATTTTCTCCTTGCCCCATTTATATCGACATGGTTTTGCTGCTGTCCACTCAGATTAAATGCTGGCTGAGGAGAAGGAGTTGCTCTGTAGCATACGGCCAGGCTCGAGCCAGGGAAGGCTCCCTGGGCTATTGGATGGCAACAAGCAGGGAAATAATGTGGAATTCCATGAGAACAACACCAAGATGTGACCCAGGGCTGGGGGTCAGGATGCTGCTGGCTCCAAGCAGCTCCAGGGTTGCTCTATTCAGCTTTTGGTGTGGGTCAGTTTGTGTCAAATGGAGATGATATCCACAGGCAGGAGCTGTGCTGTGTCCTGCTGGTGCTGCTTGCCCCACATGGCCCCTGTGACCCTTCCCTTGCCTCACTTGCAATAGGATCACAGATTCACAGAATCGTTTTGTTTGGAAAAGATCTCCAAGATCACGTCCAAGCTGTGACCAATCCTGAACTTGTCACCCAGCCCAGAGCACTGAGTGCCACATCCAGTCATTCCTTGGATACCTCCAGGGATGGGGAATCCAAACCTCCCTGGGCAGCCCCCTGTTAAAGAGTTTAACAACCCTTTCATTCTTCCTGATGTCCACCCTGAACCTCCCCAGTGCAGCTTGAGGCTGTGTCCTCTCCTCCTGTCAGTACCTGCCTGGGAGAAGAGGCTGACCTCAGGTTCCTGCAATGAGATCCACCCCTGGTGAGAGCCTGGCACCTCTGTTTGCCCATCCCTCACCGTCCTCTTGGCCCTCCTGGGGCATGGGCTCAGCAGCAGAGCAGGCAGAGAGGGGGAGGGTGTTCTCTGGGAGCTCCTGCCTGGAAAATCAGTGTCACTGCTGCGGGGACGCACTGATTCCTGCTGTGCTCGAGAAAGGGAAGGTGCCTAGGGAAGTTCTGGCTTTTCCCCATCTTGTGCCTCCTTATGCACTAATTAAAGGTCAGTCCCATTTGCATTCAGCGCGTTTCTCCCCTTCCCTGGGCATTTGCATTGGCAGAGGGCTGTTTTCCATTTGACCAAGCCGTGGCTGGAGCCATCGCCCAGGGCTGAGAGTCTCTGCTCCCGCCTTTGGAAACCCAGCAGAGCCATGGGCTCAGCCAGCATCTGCAGGAGAGAGGAACAGAGCCCCTCTCGTGCTGCTCCCGCTCCCCAGCCCCACAAGACGAGCATTAGGCATTTATAGGTTTTTCTCCATGGATACATAGCCGGGCACGTTGGTAAAAATACACCCGTGCACGAGTATATTTCTGTGTAGTGCAGGGAAAGCAGCACAGGCTGCGAGCTGATTCCCTCGGGTGAAACACCAGCCTTCCCTCGGAGCCTTTCAAAGGGGAGCTGTGCTGATAATTAGTGCAAATATTTTGAATACAGAACTCATCACGGGCCTTTGTCGCAGTGACAGGCAGTGACCTGAGATACATTTCTCCTTTCTTAATGCACCCGGAATATGTAATTAAGAGGTGACTAAAAGATTCTTTATCACTCTTTGTTTTCTAACGTGGCAGGCTGTTATGAAATGCTGCCCCCTCCTTCCGTGGCGTTCGGTTCCCCGTGACAAATGCAGGGATGGAGATTTGTTCTGCTCTTCAAATCACTCCGAGTTCCTCCACTCCCAAGGTGTTGTGCCTGCCTTCTGCCTGGCCCAGGGTTCTAAGAGTCAGAATTTGGAGGGAAAGGCAGCTGGCAGCATAGGAACTTGCCTGAGAGGGTGCAGGGGTGCTGCTGGAAGGGCACAATGAGGGCGGGCACTGTGCTGCCATCACGAGTGCCCAGCAGCTTTGGTGCTGCTGAAGGAAATTTGTGGAAATAAGCCTGAAAACAGGACGGAGAACACCTCCAGCACAACCTCTGCAGCCCCTGACGCCCCGAGCTGAGGGTGTCAGAGCCCAGGGCTGGCCCCACATTAGCACAGGGCTGTGACACGCTGTGGAAAATGCGGCGTGACAGCACCTGAGCGAGGCTACGTGCAGAACAGCTGTCTCCTGGCTGGGGCTGGGGCCGCGGCTCAGCGTCGCCCCATCAATTATAGATCGCCTCCCTCGCCACCCAGAGCGGGACTGTTAAAGGAGACATCCAAAGGGCTCAGAGCAGAACACGAACTTGGAGGGGACACCTTGATCTTTGGGTTTATTCCCCGTCTGGGAGGTGGTGGAGGGTTGGCTCCTTGGCCAGCTCTGCTGCGCTCGTCACCTCTGTGCCCTCAGAACCCACAGCACCTTCCCTGATGGGACCTCAGCCCTCACCTCGGTGATGGGAAGGGACCCAGGCTGCTCCTTCCTCTCTTCCTCCTCTCTGGGAAACTCCACCTGCTGTAGCAGCCTGCAAACCTCCCAACCCCACCAGCTTCCACTCGCCTGTTGACTTGTTTGTTTGTTTAATTGTTCCAGCTCGCCGCCTTTACCTGGCAATCCCGCTTCATTACAGGAAACACGGGCCTTTTATTAGGGCTGTGGAGTGTCATCCAGTGTTTTCACTGAACGTATAATTTGCCATGTATGAAAACCATTTCCAGAATTAATTTACCTACTGCAAACAGTTTGTATTAATGAAAATGCATTTTTCATGTGGGTTTGCTGGCAAAGCTGGCTGGAGCTCAAGAGCTCACTTTATCCATCCGGCGTGAGTAGGAGATGGAATTTGTTTAAAAAATTAAATAAATAACACACTCACCCCCCATTTTTTAATACAATATGGCCCAGCAATAATCTCCGAGGCAGACTGCAAAGGCTGCAGAAAGCTCCATCTGTGGCATTTTAATATGCAGCATTGTCTCCTGTTTTAATATCCCCCCTTGCCCGGCTCGTGTTTGTGTAAGTGAGACTCGAGATGCTGTCATCTTCCCGGGTCACATTTTGCTGCTCAAAATGAACAGAAGTGGAGATGGATGCAGCCATGGAGCCCTTCCCATATTAACACACATATTTTAGAATAATTGATGCTGAATTCATTTTGCAGCCTCGTTTCTCCTCAGCCTTCCCCCACCCCCTCTTTCATATTTGCATGGAAAAAAAAAATCCTGTGATCCATCCAGATGGCAGCTGGAGGCTCTCAGCTGAGCTGGGCCATGCGCTGGCTTTTGGAGGCTCCTCCTGGCCAGGGTGGGATCTGGGGCTGGAGGTGGATGCTGATGGCTGTGGCAGTGTCTGGAAGGCAGCAAGAGGCTGTCTCTCAGATGTCACCCCAACGATGCTCAGCTGGATTTGGGGTGTCCTTCTCTGCTCCTTGGCCAGAGCTGCTAAAGCCAAGCTTTGTGGGTGGTCAGGCCTGACCTCACTCTCAGTGGAGGGGAACACCAGGTAATAAAACCTGGGGCAGCACCCTGGGAGCAGCATCACCCTCTGCAGAAATGTGTTCATCTGGGGAAGGGCAGCATGAGCGTTCTACAGATATTTTAACATAAGAAGGTTTGAAATATATTGCAAGGCTAGATTAGGAAAATTTAAAACTTGCTCCTGATTGGAGATTGTCTTCAATTACTGCATGCTACCAGAAAATCCACACCAAGCTCTTTTCTGTAAGTGAAAATTAATACAGGCTTGTGGAGTTTTTCATAAGAAAATCAAGGAAAGCATATGAAAATGTGCAGGTGTGTTTAAGATGGTCTGCAGTGCCCACAGTGCTCTTGGCCTTTGTGAGGAGCTCTGGACCAGCTCAGTGTCCAGCCTCAGTGACTGTCCCCGTGCTGAGCTGCCTGGGCACCCCTGTCATTTCGGTCACAGCCCCTTGGCAGGGTTTGTCTCTGCCCTTTGTCCCAGGAGGTGACACTGAGCATCCCAGCCCTGTTCCTGCTGAGCCCCTGGTGTGTGCAGCTGAGCCCAGGAATAATCCTTTGGAGATCAGTGGACATTTCATGTGCTTAAAGCTAAGCCTGTGCTTGAATTTAAGCCTGTGCTTAAGCACAAGCAGGACTCAGGCGGGCACCCGTGGGTGATGTGGGTGCCAGGAAAGGGGGGACACCCCGGGCAGGGACACCTGGCTGAGGCTGACTGGAGCAGTGGGCCCTCAGCAGAGGCTGCAGAGCCCGTTCTGGGTGTGCACTGCTGACTGAACCCTGCAGTGTGCAGCTTTTCAGACATTTCCTGGTGCTCTCCCCGTGTTTGGGGACTCCCTAATCAAGGACATTCCTGAGAACACGTGTCACCTGCCACTCAGCACACAGCTTAACCTCATGCCATGTGTTTATCTCATTCCAGGACTACTGTCAGCAATGCCACTCTAAGCATAAACTTAATTATATCTCCTCGGGTAGCAGCAGGGAAGTGATTTATTGCTGCTTTTTGTTTCCTCCCTCCCCTCACCTCTCTGTGATTACTCTCCCGTTTGCTGCTGTGGAGATGCTGATGCTTGACTGCAACTTTGCTGCAGTTGCAGAGCCCGTGTCTAAATTCAGTGTTGGCCAAATGAGGCCTCTCAGTGGCCACAGAATTCCCTCTTGGTGGCCCTGTCTTTACACCCACCAAACCAACAGAGTGATGCAGCACTTTGGGATTTTTGGATGGGCAAGTGGGAGCTTCCAGGGCTAATTCTCTATCATGCCTTTTCAGAGGATAATTTTATTTTAAAGTAATTGCTGTGCCAAGGCAGGAGTCCCCTGGCTGAAGTGGCTCCTTGGGAGCAGATGTGCTGGCTCCTCAGTGCTCCTCCAGCTAAAAGCCTGAGATTTCCCAGGCAGCTCTCTGCTGCTGGCTGGTTTTCCCTGGCTCCATCCCCCATTTCTGGGGTGCTGACGGGAGCATCTCCGCTGGAGCCTCCTCGCTGCTCAGCTCCTGAGGAAAGCAGGGAAGTTTGGGAAATGGTTTCTCTTCCCTGTGCCATCCACTAAGGCTCCTGCTCTCCTTTTCCAGGGAAAAAGAAGGTGCTTTAATTATTCCTGCCTTCTGGAAAGCCGTGGTAATTAGCAGCGCTGCAGAGAGCAAGGCCTGGCTGGGCTTCCCAGCACTCAGAGGATGCAGGAGCTCCTCGATGCTTTTTAAAGACATTTCTCCTCCGAGGTGCAGCTGTGACAGCCTCGGAGCACCTGGAAATGCCCGTGGCTGTGTGGCACAGGATGGGATTTGGGATGCACGGGAGCACTGGTTACATTGGGTCCCTCTGGTGAGTGCCCCAGGTTTTTTTACAGCATCACATCAGCCCCAGGTTTCAGTATGCAGAGCACAGCCCTGCCGTAACACACTCGGAATTTCTCCATGTGGTTTTGAACAAATTGCTGATTATTTTTCCCCTCATTATTCACCTGACAGAGGAGCAGGTTGAGTAATTAGTGAACGCGCGTGAACTTTGCAGTGTTTTTATGAATAAAACATGTGTGAATTGGCTGGGCGCTGGCCCTGCTGCTTTAGCCTGTGCACCCGCTAATGTCTGTCGGCGAGGAGCACCCCGCCCTGTGCCACTGTCCCCGTGCCACTGTCCCCGTGCCACCCTCCCCGGGACAGCCCGGCTTTTTGCAGTGTAAGCTCCGGCAGCACACGGCCCTCTGCTGCACTCCTTGGGCAGATCGGGCTGTATTCCTCAGCGCTGCTGGATGAGGAGCTCTTTGTGTGCTGTGATGGATGCCGCTCTCCCCTCCTCGCTCCCAAAATCAGCGCTGTGCCCGCCCCTCCCGCGCGTGTGTGTGCGAGGCAGCAGCTGCTCGGAGCGGTGGCCAGCAAGGCTTGAATAGCAGCTGAAAGGGAGGAATAATTTGCATCCCGTCAGTTTTGAGAGGCACTTGGAGGCGGGATCTGGCTGCAGTGCTGCAGGGACAGAGGGACCCGGGCTGGGGAGAAGTGCTGAGCGTTCCCAGGCTGGTGATGGGGGAGATCTGGGTGCCTGCCCTAGACAGAAGGGCTGAATCCAGGGGGTCTGTCACCTTTGAAGTTGGCCAGGGAAAACCAGCCAGCAGCAGAGAGCTGCCTGGGAAATCTCAGGCTTTTAGCTGGAGGAGCACTGAGGAGCCAGCACATCTGCTCCCAAGGAGCCACTTCAGCCAGGGGACTCCTGCCTTGGCACAGCAATTATTTTAAAATAAAATTATCCTCTGAAAAGGCATGATAGAGCATTAGCCCTGGTAGTTCCCACTTGCCCATCCAAAAATCCCAATGTGCTGCATCACCCTGTTGGTTTGGTGGGTGTAAGGACAGGGCCACCAAGGGGGAATTCTTGAGCCTGGATGCTGTGCTCCAGCCAGGGAGGCACTGCCCAGCCCATGGCACGCTCTCCCTTTGCCCCTCTGTGTCCCTTGTCCCCTTCTGTGCGTGCCCTCCGAGGGGACCCAGCCGTGGTGGCTCCCTGGGCTGGGCTGCTGCCCGTCCCTGAGCCCTGAGCCTGCTGAAGCTGGCGCCGAGGCCTCGGGCTGTCCTGGCACAGCCAGTGCTGCAAAGGCACCACTGAACCGTGCAGAGCAGGAGGGAGCCCTGGGCAGGAGGCCAGGGGCTGAGGAGGTGTCCCCCAGGCAGTGTCCACACTGTCCTCACGTCCCTGAGCCGTGCTCCAACCTGGCAGGGTCGGGGGGGCACCTCGAGAGCCCTTGGTGCTTGCACGAGATGGAGGGAATTCATCCTGAATGGCACTGCAGGGAAGCAGAGAGGAGGCAGGAGCAGCTCAGCGTGAGCTCAAGTCTCACATGGAGCTGTGAGAGAGCTGAGCGAGATGCAGGTCACACCTTCTGAGGCACGGGACAGTTCTGGGGTCCCAGCTCTCCCTGATCACCCCAAACTGAGTGGATTCCAGCCTAGGGGTGCAGGGGTTGTGTGCATCTCTGTGCCACCGTGGTGACAGATGGGTATTCCCCCTCCAAAAATAATGGGCAACCTGCTGGCGATACCCAAGGGTGCCAAACCCTCATGTTCTGCTCCGCCGCTAGCCCAGGCTAAACCTGAACGGGGTAAGAGCAGTGCTGGGAGCTGGGGCAGCCCCCTCTGTGCCCTGGACACCTGGAAGGGAGGTGAAAGCGTGGTGTGACAAGATCTCATCTCATTTAAGGACTTGGAGTCGTGTGGAGGCCGCCTGCTCTCCTGGTGAGCTGCCCCAGCATCTCGTTGCTTGTTGCTAGGAAATCATTCTGATTGCAGGGCTGGGTTTGCCTAAGTCGAGCTCCTGGGCCAGGAATGTTGTGCCAGTGTCAGGAGGACACAGGATCTCTCTTCCCTGTGTCTGTGGTGTCCAGGCAGCTGCTCACAGCTGGGTCCAGGGGGTTCTGCTGCATCCCACAGCACCCGACAAGTTCTTCTGGTCCAGAAAAATGTTTGTGGTCACGTTGTGAACTATCAGAGTATTTCCCTGCAGCTTTCAAGCCTAAACTGTTCCTCACAGGTGCCCCAGTGCTCACACATGAGGCTCCCCAGTGCTGGGAAGGAATCATTCTGGTGGGAAGGGTCCGTGCCAGGCCTGCCTCCACCAGGACTGCCAGGTTGCTGAACAAAGCCACCGGGGCTGCCTCTCTCCTTGGACGTCTAACTAGGTCAACACACATTTGTCTTAATAATTATTGATAAGCTGCAGCGGATCGTGTGTGGTGCAGGAAGGGGCTGCTCCTCCCCCAGCTGCCCCCGCCCGTGGCAGATGCTCTGGGGTGGATTTGTGCCGTGCCTCTCATGGAACACCAGGGTTGTTTCCCCCTGGGAACGTGTGCAGCTCCCCAGCCCCTCTCTGAACCTTTCCAGCACTGGAGTGTGGCTGAATGGAGAAGGGCTCCTGGTGACACACTAGTGGCTTTTGTGGCTGCAGGGACACTGCTCCCTTCCCAAAGGGATGCTGTGGTTCACCCACATTTCAGCCCGTGTTTGCTGTTCACTGGTGGTGCTCAGGGTGGTGCAGGCGAGGTGGTGATGCCCCTATCCCACCCCACACCCCCTCCTCTCCTACCACCAGCCCCCTGGCCACAG
>JAOTQZ010000948.1:1012354-1026151 GCA_026546895.1 Pogonocichla stellata | reverse complement strand
GGGCGCGGCGGTGCCAGTGCCGCGCGTCACCCCGAGCGGCAGGCGACGGGGCGCACGGCGATGCGATGTGACAGCCCGCGATGTGAGCAGCCTGACGCGATGTGACGAACATGCAAGCGATACTGCGGCGGAGGCAGTGCAGTCCGGAGTGCCGGGTGTCTCGGGGCGCTCCCGGCTCCGCTCACTGCCCAAATTACTCCGCTCGGGAGGGAGGGAGTTCGCCCGACTCGCAGCCGCGGCGCCGCTCCCTGCCATATGCTGTTCCCATCCTCGGGTGCTCCCGCACCGGCTCCTCGAATTAACCCCCTGGAGGGCAGGGAAGAGATGTAGGGCTTGCCTAATCTCGCCTTTCGGGGTCCCGGGTGCCGTGCCCATCCTGCCCCACGTCCCAGCGCTGCGTGGGCGTCACCGGGTGGATCATCCCCAGTCCGCGAGTTTCGATCTGGCCCGGTCCCCTCCTGGTCGCTGTCATTATTTACACGTCACGGCGTTTTACTTCTGCTTGGGAGTAATGAAAGAGGTTTCTTTCCCCTGGAATTTAATTTCACGCCTGAGACTTAGTGATTAATTTTCTCCTTTCCCAGCTGCCTGATGGGCCCTTTTGCTTGTAAATTTTGAAATGTGCCACAAAATTTGTGTATTTTGCACCAATTAGGTGTCACCTTGAGTAATTCCTCCGGTGCTGAGTTTATTCCTCCCATCAGCTATTTAAGATGTGTTTTTCTCCCACCTCCCCATGTGCCCGTTGTCCTGGCCGGGTGCGATAGGGCACCCCATGCTCGGCAAGGATAATGGGGTGCATCCTGCACTCCTGTATGGCAGGGCCACCAGCTCAGGGGATGGGGAGAGCCAGTCTCTCATGGATGGTGCTAACTGAGCGCAGTATCACCATGCCAGGGGGTCTCCCAGTGTCACTGAGACACCTCAGCTCCTCCTCTTCCCCCGGTGAGCCCAATTCCTCTCCCAACCCAGACCCGGCAGAGTCCATCCCCACGATGTTAGACAGCTTCCAGTCCCGGGAGGTGAAGGCGGGCCGGCTGGTGGAGCTGCCCTGCATCGCCTCGGGCTACCCCAACCCGGCCGTGCGGTGGATCAAGGACGGGCGGCCGCTCCCCGCCGACAGCCGCTGGAGCAAGCGCATCACGGGGCTGACCATCAGCGACCTGCGCGTGGAGGACAGCGGCACCTACATCTGCGAGGTGACCAACACCTTCGGCTCCGCAGAGGTCACGGGGACCCTCACGGTCATAGGTGAGAGCCGGCGGGGAGGAGCGGTGCGGGGTTTAGTCCTGCTGCCTTCTGACACGTAAAACCTTTATCAATATGCAGCTTCGGGGGGTTATACAGCTGTATAAACAACAGCCTTGTGTTTTGGCACAGTGTTTGGCTCGCTGGAAGCCACTGTCTTGCACGTGTCCGACGTGTTGGGTGCTTCTGTGCTTTGCTTTGTTGATTTACATAAAATTTATGTCGATTTACATAAAATAAGCTCTAGCCAAACAGTAAATACCATCTGGGCAGGCCAAGTAGTTATCACGTGCTGTTTTCCTGGGGGTTCCTCTCTGTCACCGGGATCCTGGCAGTACCAGAGCCACTGTGCCTGCCTTACCTGGAGCACGGTGCCAGCCAGGCACCGTCAGCCTGCTGGGAGCCAGCCTGGTGTGTCCCCAGCTCAGCACTGTCCCTGTCACACGGAGCACATCTTCTTCCAGGCATCCTGCCACCTCCCCACAGTACCCCCGCTGGGGGAGGGTTGATAAAAGCAGGGGCTGTCAGCAGCGAGGACGGCGGCAGGGCCACCTGCCTTGTTGTGCAGTGACATTTAACGCACGGCCGGGCTGGCGCTGGCAGGACAGGAGGAGCAGAGAGAGCGCAGCGGGGATGAGCTGCCTCCCACTGCACCGCCAATGCCTCTCCCCTCTCTCACAGACCCTCTGCGTGTGACCCTCACACCAAAGAAGCTCAAAACAGGCATCGGCAGCACCGTCATCCTCTCTTGTGCCCTCAGCGGCTCCCCCGAGTACGTCATCCGCTGGTACCGCAACACGGACCTGGTGGCGGTGGATGATTACATCTCCATCCGCGGCATCAGCAACGAGACCCTCCTCATCACGGCCGCCCAGAAGAGCCACTCCGGCGCCTACCAGTGCTTCGCCACCCGCAAGTCCCAGACGGCACAGGACTTCTCCATCATCACGCTGGAGGGTGAGCTGGCTTCCCAGCTGGGGGCTTCTTCCTCTGCCCCTCGCTGAGGGGATGCTTCGTGCCTGGCTGTGGGACAGGGAGACTCACTGGGGTGGGGGTTCTGAGGCTGCTGCCAGCCTGTTCCTGGGCTCTGTGTGTTGTCTGCATGGCCAAGGGGAACGACCAAAATAAGTGTTGATTTGCCATCCCCAGCCCCTGGGCACCCCATTCACCAGGCAGCCCTCCCTGATCCAGCCCACCGAGGGATGGGCTCTGCTGAGGGAGGTGTCCCCTCAAGCTGGTATCAGTCACCGTGTCCACTCGCCCCTGTCTGCCACAGGGACGCCAGCACAGCCATGTGTGTGTCACCAGCCAGGCTCCTGTCCTGGCCGAGCCTGGGGTGGGAGCTCAGTGCCATCCTGCTGGCGGGTGACTGCTGCTGCCTGTGGCTGCCGCTCCCTGACCCCCATCCCGCTGGGTGCCCCCCAGATGGGACCCCCCGCATCGTCTCCTCCTTCAGCGAGAAGGTGGTCAACCCCGGGGAGCAGTTCTCCCTGATGTGTGCCGCCAAGGGGGCCCCGCCACCCACCGTCACCTGGGCGCTGGACGACGAGCCCATCCCGCGGGACAGCGGGCACCGCTCCAACCAGTACACCATGTCTGATGGCACCACCGTCAGCCACATGAACGTGACCGGCCCGCAGATCAAGGACGGCGGCGTGTACCGGTGCACCGCGCGGAACTCGGTGGGCAGCGCCGAATACCAAGCGCGAATAAACGTAAGAGGTGCCTGTCTACTTTTAAATATCAGAATAGGACTTTTACTGGGCTTTTTGGTTTTGGTTCTGTTCCCTCTTCTTCCCGGCCCTCTGGGTCTCCCTGGCTACCCCAGCCTCGCTGCCTGAGCCCTGCCCCGCTCCTCGCACACCTGCAGGGTTGAGATTCTCTGGTGCTTAAAGCAGGGAGCTTAACAAAGTGGAAAGCCATTCCAGAGGCTTGAAGAGCTGGAGCTTGGCTTTGCAGAAGTCAAAGGGCAGTACTGATCACATTGGGGTCCACTCTCACCCTGCCAAGCCCTGCCTTGTGGTCAGGCACCCCCTGAGGGACCCCACTTGTGGAGAAGGAGGTGTGGCAGGCCCAGAAGTGTCCCAGGTCCCCTGTGCTCTACCAGCTGCCCCCATTCCCTACAGGAGCCCCACTCCTTGGCAGCCACCATGCCCGGCAGCACCGGGATCTCCATGACAAACGATGATGAGGCAGCACGTGAAATCGTGGAAAATGAGCTTTGATTTGTCATGTCTGTATTTTCTTTGTCTGCTAAAAGCCATGGCCGCGTTAATCACCGTGTTATTACGGCTGCAGCGCGTTGCTCGGTGTGTTCCGGGGAGCGCTCTCAGGCACGGGGTATGGTGTAAGCCCCTGCCCATTAATAATCCCCAATTAAAGCTCCCAGGCTTACAGGTGGGAGCGAGACAAGATAAGGGAGCGTTTATTTGTCTGCTGAGAATGAGGGTTGAAGGGCTGTGTTTGTCTGTGTCTCAGGTTTGAAATGGATCTAGTGGCTTTTTGGCTGGGATCCCAGGAGAGTCGGAATTTTGCTGCCGTTTACTGCTGAATTTGGAGGAAGTTCATCCCTCAGCCAGGAGAAGCCAGAGCAGCGTTTGCAATGAGGATGTTCCCTTGTCTCCCTTTCTGCCCTCTCTCAGCCCTTGATGGGCTGTCACTAGATAAGATTCGGGTTTCTTTTTCAGTGGCACAGAGCATGTCCCTCAGACAGCCCCATGACATGGTTACAGAGCAAGATGCTAATTCCTTTCTTCCTGCTCCTTCTCTTAACGTGTCCTAGAATGAGAAACACCGTCCATCAGCTGATCCTGAGTGCCTGTTAAGCTGTTACCCTGCTACACCCTCAGGATGAGGAGTCAAGACAGGGTTAATCTTTAGATTACTTCGCTATTTTATGCAGCGGCTGGGAGAACAATGTAATTATTGATGCATGAAACCTCTCGTTTAAAGGCTCACCTGCAGCGTTCTCCCAGTCCTCAGGCAGTTCCAAAGCCAGACAGAAAGTGGTGGCTGTCTGGCTTTTCAGTGACACACAGGTTGGCAGTGGGGGGTGCAGAAAGCTGGGGTTCGAGGAGGTGAAGAGCTCTTGCCAGTGGAAGTCAGGTTCCCATAGCAGCTCTTGCCAAGGATGTTTGGTACAACACAGGCAGCTTCCTCCTGGGAGAGGCAGAGAGAGGCTGTGATGCTGGGGGAGCTCTCTCCATCTCTCCCATATCTCTGGTGCTAGGTGGAGGCACCCTGGGCAACCACAGTGCCCAGAGCAGAAACACAGACACATCCAGCCTCCTGCAATGGGCAGCAGTGATGTGTGTGGGCTCAGCTCCCCCAGCACGGGGCTGGGATTTGCTGTTTGAAGTGTGGCTGTGCCCCAGGAGCACAGCCCTGTTGGTAGGTGAGGGACAGTCGCTGTAGCTGCAGGCTGCAGCCGAGAGCTGTCCCCACACGAGCAGAGAGGAGCCCGTGCCGCCTCCTCACCCAAACCAGGCTGGCTCCCGGCTGTCCTGGTCACCTCCTCTGCCTGTGAAGCTTGCTCTGGAATAGCAGCAGATCTGCACACAAGCAAGCAGCCCTTCGGAATTAACCTAGCCTGCCTCTTCCTTCCTCCCAAATATGTAGGGCCCCCGAGCATCCGCGCCATGAAGAACATTACAGCGGTCGCGGGTAGGGACACTTTCATCAACTGCAGGGTCATCGGGTACCCCTATTACTCCATCAAGTGGTACAAGGACTCTCTGCTGCTGCCCGATAACCACCGCCAAGTGGTCTTTGAGAATGGCACCCTGAAGCTGATGGATGTGCAGAAGGGCATGGATGAAGGAGAGTACCTGTGCAGCGTGCTGATCCAGCCCCAGCTCTCCATCAGCCAGAGCGTCCACGTCACCGTCAAAGGTGAGAGGGTGGGGACGCTTGCCCTGGAAGGCAGGGAGAGCTCATCCAGGTTGCTTTTGGGATCTCCCTGCAGTGGGATGGAGGCAGAGGAGCACCACATGGGGAGATGCATGGCCAGGTGTTGGCAATGCTCTGTAGTCACCAGCCCTTGGGGGCTGGCGTGGCTACCTGGTCCTGCCTGCGCCAGCAGCTGCCCCGAGCCACGATGTATCCATTTCCCCTTACAAGTGATGGAGCAAGGATTTATGGTGTAAACATAACGTATTAAAACATCTAACCTTTGCTTGGATCACCTTCACCGATGTTTTTCTGTGTGTGCTAGCTTTTAAAAAAATAATATTCTCGGTCTTCTGAGCGCACAGAACATCTTAAAAGCTTCTCCAGGCCATCAATTATTCAGCCCCATTGAGGGAGCTATCAGTCCTAATGAATTGAGCCGGATGCATTCCCTCCCAGTGCCGGGCTGAGATTGTGCTGGGAGCTCCCGAGTCTCCCGTCCTCAGGAGTTGTCGGGTCGCCTCCGCCCGTCGCCAGCTCGGTGTTTGCAGTAAATCATTCAGACAAACACGGCGGCGCTGGGGACGGAGCCGGCCAATTGCCATCCTGCCTCTCACCCAGCGGGGGATTCGTGCACTGGATTTACTCTGATCCCCCTCCCTCCCCTCCCAGCCACCATTTTCTTATTAGGAATCAGGTTAGCGAGAGAGCGCATCAGGCTGATTAGAGATGCTACCACTTGATTAGCTACTGCTCTTCTCCAAGGCTTCCAAAGGGCAGAGGAGGCTGTGGATAACCTAAGGGCAGCGGTGGGAGGTCTTCCTGCCCCTGGGGTCTGCAGGGCTTGGCCAGCCCTGCTTTCCTCACCTCACATAAATCCTTATCTCCATGTGGAGCCCCAGGGCATGGAAAGAGGGCAGAGATGTTGGTCCTGTCTTGGGACAGCTGGGACACGCAGGGCTGATGTGGGGAGATCATCTCAGGGTGTTTGTGAGCAGTAAAATAATGGGATTTGCTGGGAGGTGCCCTCAGAGGGTGCAGGATGCTGAAGTTCAGGTGAGGATTTGTGTATCCTGGGAAGCAACAGCTGCTGAAGCCTTCTCAGTGTGGATTTACTGCCTCGATTAGTGGCTGGTGACGGGCTGAGGACGGTGAGCAGGCTGGAGCATGGTGCAGCACAGGCCAGACGTCTTCATTCCACTGCTGGAGATTTACACCCAGCCCCACTGGCTGAATTCCTGATTTCCTCTGGCCCTTGGATAAAAGGTCTGTGGAGAAGAATAGCAAAGGCCTAGAAGGGAGTCAGAGAGTGAATAAACATAACTGTGTAGCACAAGGAGCGCGGGGCGGCGTGGAGCACCGTAAAGCTTTTACAGCCCCGAGTGCCTGGTGACCACATGAAATGGCACCTGTGAGTTATGCAGGTCCTTCCAATCTCACAGCAGTAAAAGCTTTGCAATTCCCTCTGGCACTGCTCAATCCCCCAAGAACTGGGATGTGTAGGCAGCCCCAGCCCTGCTCATGAGCATCCTCCCCATCTCCTGCTGAGGGAAACTCCTGCCCGAGTGTAGCTGCTGCTGCTTAGCCTGGGAACCCCAGGATCCCAATTTCAAACCTCCTGACTCTTTGCTGATCGGGGGTGCAGCTGCTGAGGCCTCTTCCCTGCACTTCCCCAGCAGCACAATCCAAAATCCAACCTCCTCCAAGGTGCCCTGACACCTCCTTATTCCTGCAGACATCTTTGAAGGTGTTAATTAATCCCATGTGGGTTGGTGCCATCCTGGGGCTCCCACACAGCTCTGCTCGGGTGCTGCAGTGTTTTTGGGGAGCATGGGGCTGACACAGTGCCAGGGGCACAGTGGGGTGATGCTTGGGAAGGCAGAGGCTGCTCACAGGGTCTCCTCTGGGTTGGAGCTGCTGGGATGGGCTCTGCACTGGCACCATGGGCACTCCAGGCTGCAGCCAAGCGAGAGCCTGGGAGCTCTGGAGAAAGGAGAATCGCAGTGGAAGCAATCTGGGAAGGGAAGGGGAGTTGTGATCTCTGTTAGTGGGAAGCTGGAGCAGGGAGAGCTTGTCTGTTGGCCGGAGGGGCGTGTTCAGAGAGGCGCGGATCCGCACGCCCATCCCCGCTCTGCAATAGACTGCAGTGCATTCCCAATTAATTATTCATTAATTATGGAAAACAGGCAGCACTGGCTCCATGGCTCTGGCAGCTCGAGCCACGTTGCTGTTGCCAGCAGAGGGACGGGCCAGCCCTGCCTGTACCTGCCTGCCCTGCCTGTACCTGCCTGCCCTGCCTGTACCTGCCTGGCCCGTGGCAGTGGCTCCCAACCGGGTGACAGTGACAGCCTCTGCTTGCCGTGCAGCACCAGGCAGCAGTGCCAAGAGTGATGGGATGGTCACAGGGTGGAGGTGGGAGCCCAGGGGAGTGCGTGGGGGTTCAGGGAACTGTCCCCGTGCCTGCGTGAGAGGGCAGCTCCCTACTGCCAAAGGGACAATTGGCAGGCTGCTAATTTAATTATGGAGACTGCAGAACGAGGATCTCATCTACCAGGTGCTGAGCCTTGTTAAGCTAATTGTCTCCCTCTCTCTGCTTTCTTCCCCCTCCCACATTGCCAGAGATGCTGCAGTTGCCTAATTAAGTTATCAGAAAGATCATGGCTGGTTCTGAATCCAGCGCCTTTAAGAAAAGCATCCATCTAATAATGGCTTTTCTGGGAGCGGATAAATGCTGAGGTGGAATTTTGGGTGGCACGTGCTGGGGGTGGCCAGGGCTTTCCCCAGTGCAGGGTCAGCATTTCTCCATGCCACTCTCAGCAGGGTGGCCCTGACAGGTGGGAGAAGCCTTCCTGCTGTTCTCTGCTTGATGGCACCTCCTGCTGTCCCCTGGCCTTATTCCTGGTGGAATCAAAGCCTTAGTTTCTGGCCTGCTTCTCCTGCTGGGATCTTCCCCAAGCCCCACTGCAGTCCATCCCCACTGAAGGAAGGCTTTCCTGGGATGGGCTCTCCAGCATTCTCTGCCTCTCCCCTCAACAGTCCCTCCACTGATCCAGCCCTTCGAGTTCCCGCCAGCCTCCATCGGACAGCTCCTCTACATCCCCTGCGTGGTCTCCTCCGGGGACATGCCCATCCACATCACCTGGAGGAAGGACGGGCACGTCATCCTCTCTGGTTCTGGGGTCACCATCGAGAGCAAGGAGTTCATGAGCTCCCTGCAGATCTCCAGCGTCTCCCTCAAGCACAACGGGAACTACACCTGCATCGCCAGCAACGACGCCGCCACCGTCAGCCGGGAGCGGCAGCTGATCGTGCGGGGTGAGCTTGGGGGTGCCCCGGCCCCCTGCATCCCACCCAGCCCTGGGGGAGAGGGAGGGAATGTGGGAGGGTGAGGAGCAAGGCTGAGCACCCACGGGGAGTGGGGAGTTTTAGGGATCTGGTGGGGATTTTCCTGCAGTGACCGTCCTTTCTCCCAAACTCCTCAGTGCCTCCTCGTTTCGTGGTCCAACCCAACAACCAAGATGGCATTTATGGAAAAGCCGGGGTGCTGAACTGCTCTGTTGATGGGTACCCCCCTCCAAAAGTCATGTGGAAGCACGCTAAAGGTAGGGATGGGTCAGGGCAGTGTGTGGGGATGTCAGTGCAGACTGGGGAGAGTCCCTTGGCACGGCCACCCCATGAGAACTGCTCTGCCTCAGCTGAATTCTGTGTCTCTGTGTCCCCTCCTAGGAAGTGGCAACCCCCAGCAGTACCACCCCATCCCCCTGACGGGCCGCATCCAGATCCTGCCCAACAGCTCCCTGCTCATCCGCCACGTGCTGGAGGAGGACATCGGCTACTACCTCTGCCAGGCCAGCAACGGCGTGGGCACGGACATCAGCAAGTCCATGTTCCTCACTGTCAAGAGTAAGTACCCAGGGCTGTGCCACGGGGCACTGTCACAGGGACAGGACCTGCTCACAGCAGTGACCCTTGGAGCAGAGCTGGGCACGGTGAGGGTGGCTGTGGGACTTGGGGCCACCAGCAGAGCCTGCTCTGCTGCAGCCTCCTTCTCTGTTCCAGCTGCAGCAGCCATGCTCCAGCCTCAGCTCCACTCATCCCCACGATCAATGCAGGGCACGGGAGGGCATTGATTCCTCCCCTCCAGGGACCCGCTTCCCTTTTGCTATTAAACACACTTTGTCTTTAATAAAACCAGGCAATCAATCTACATCATCCAGGAGGAAAGGAAATAGCTGGGCTGCTTTGACAGGGATGGGCTGGGAAGTGTTGTTAGACACCGTGTTTGAACTGTGTGTGTTATTGGATTGCTCTCCTGTTGCTATCAGCAGAATGTATAATTGCCAGCTCCGTGTTAGTTACTGGGCTCGTTGCTGCAGGGAGCATTCAAACCTCCAAAAGGACGTGGTGGAGGGTGTGCAGAGCCATCACCCTCACTCCTGCTGCCTCCAGGAGGGGCTGGGCTCAGGACTGGGCTCAGAAGGACTAAACTTTGCCTTGACCATGCTGGGAATGAGGCAGTGAGCATGCTGTGCCAGAGGGGATGGAGGCTGCTGGTGAAGCTGTGGGGGCCACCACCCCCTGATTGTGCACCCAGGATGCAGAGGGGACGTGCAGCCTTCTCTGGTCCCCACCATGCCCTGGCCTCCTCTCCCCTCCCCAGCCTGGTGCTTTCTTCCCTGACACCAGCAGCTGTTTCTCTCAGGGGCTTCTCCCCTCCCCACCCAGCCTCTGCCTTCCCAGGTTCCTGTTCCTCTCCCTGTCAGCTGTTTAATTTATCCCTCCAACTGATGAATCAAACCCAGCGACTTCAAACAAGGCACTTCAATGAGGTGCAGGTACAAAGTCGAGGCGATTAATCCCGAGTGAGCATGAGAAGTCTGGGAGCCCGAACTGGTGCCGTGTCCCTGCTATCTCCTGTAATTGCATCCCAGGACAGGTTGCTTGCTGACTTGAATAGCACATAACCTTATTATGCGAGTGCTTTTGCATCTCCCGGAGCCTTTGCTGCCTTTGAAAAGGTTTGGATGAATAGGTAGACGAAGCGCCACAGCCAATTAAGCATTAGATGGGCTCTTTGTTTTGTTTCAGTTTGGAGTTTTTGTTTGTTTAGTGAAATGTCAGCCCAATTAACGGGAGATCAGCACTGGCTTTCCCTGAAAGTCAGGCCACTGCAGACTGAGTTAAATGAGAGTTAATCAGAGCCCAAACAAAGCGTGCTGGCAGTCAGCAGGGCAGAGGGCAGTGCCACAGCCAGCTGGTGTCACACGTGCCCTGCCCTGGTAGCACAGTAAGGGGGGACAGGGACAGCCAGGTAACACACTGGTGACACGCTGGACAGCGTGTGGTTGAATTCCATGGAGTTGGCAGAGCCAGGAGCAGCTGAATGCTGCTGAATGGCTTTTGTCAAGGAAAGGCCACCAGATTTGCTAGGGGAATGTCACCCATGGGGTTGAGGCTTTCCTGTCCCTGGGTGCCACAGCCCTTGGGCTCCCACAGCACAGCAGCCTGTCCTTCCCTGCTTTGGGAAGGAACTCCAGCATCCAGCGGGCTGCAGCGTGGAGTGGAAGGTGAGGAGCGCTGGAGTGTCTGAGCCTGTGCCTGAGGGGACAGCAGGCTGGGCTGGGCGCAGGTGAGGGGCCCAGCAGCCCGTGATAAATGGCATTTAGCACATGGCTGCACACCTGCCCGGGTGTCGGGAGCGTGTGGCATGGGGACAGTCATGTCCCCAAGGGTCCTGCCAGCTGTGCCGGAGCGGCAGCACCCTGGGCACTGAGGAGGGGGCTCCCTGCCAGCCCCTCCATGCCAGGGGCAGGTAGAGGGGTCTCTGTGGTCGTGGCACAGCCCCCTTTGCAAGTTCGCTGCCACATAGCACGAGCATAACTGATTGCTTCCATGCAATTTGAATTAATCTCATGCTTCAGGTGAAACTCAGCTAATCAGCGAAGAAAGGAAGCTGAGACGGGTGCAATCAAATTAACATCACAGAGCCAGCTCCAAACAAGAAAGAGGGGGGCGAGGGAGGCAGGCACAGCCCTTGTCACCCTTGTCACTGTTCTCATTCAGTTGTCACCAGCGCTCGTGCCCCAGCCGGCCGTGGGACCACAGCGTGCTGGTGGCTGTCGGCTTCCTTTGTTCCCAGCCTTATCTGTGCCCAGCCAGCAATACCAGCCTCTGGTTGTGGCCTTGTTAACAAGGCCGTGGGCACAGGGAGAGGCTGGGAGGGTGGGCTGAGCCCTGGTGGGCACAGGATGGAGGGCACAGGAGGCGTTGGAGGTGAGCTCTCCTCGAAGGAAGCCTGTCTGCCCAGCTTGAGCTGTGGCTAATGCCAAATTATTGATGTTTCTGCCCCCAGGAAGGGATCATGGACTGGTGAGGAGCAGCCCCTGCCACCTTTGGAGGTCCCTGCAGCCAGTCCCAAGCAATGTGGTCCCTCTGCAAGTTGCAGAGCTGCTCCAGAGCAGGTGTTGGGCACCAATGCCCCAATCTGTGCTATCCTCACAGCTGCTCAGGGTTTTCTTGGGGCTTGTGCTCTTTTCCTGCTCTGGACTACGTGCAGCTCCCTTGGGACCCTGGCAATTGAGAGAAGTTGATATGTTTACATCCAAGGAGCTGCTTTTAATCAAACATCAATAAGTGCATTTCAGTGAAGCAGAGCCTGAAACAGAGCTCCTCTCCTGGGGCCTCTGCTCTCTGGGAAGGGGCTGGTGTAGCCAAGGCTGCTGCAGCCCTGAGGGGCTGTCCTGCCCCTTCGGCCCCAGGGCCACACACCCGGTGCTGCTGCACTGTCCTCCAGCTGGGCTGAATGAGGGCTGAGTGCAGGGACCAGATCCTCAGTTTGCCAAATAGCAGGGTGGCCCTCGGTGGTTTTCCATGGTAGGAACAGAGGACAGTGGGCAGGAGCCTGGAAAAGCCTGCCATCGTGGCAGGACTGGGTGCTGAGCCCCTCATGCAGCTATGTGTGCCCTTGTGCTGTGCTGTGCAGTCAGCCCTGCTTTGGGACAAGTCCAAGAGCTCCTGCTGTCCCTGTGCTCTGTCCTCACCCCGATGGGACATGGGATGCTGGGGCTGGGACTGTCCCAGTGTGTCCCTGACCCGGGGCTGAGGCAGGCAGAGGTGTCAGAGCACAGGCAGGCAGCTGGGGATGGGACAGGGCAGAGTTAGGAGAAGTCTTGGGCTGCTTCTTGTCAGCCTTGGTGTCCCAATGCCACAACATCCCTGCTCTTTCCCATCCCCTGCCAGCTCAGGGGTGCTGTGCTCCCCTTGGGGCAGGATTGGCACCAGGCTGGGCACTGCACTGTCCTGCACCCCACAAACTCCAGCAGCTCAGGAGGGAAGGTTTCCTTCTCTGTTAATTGAATTACATTGCCACAGAAAGCCGAGGAGTCGTAGCTCATTAGAGCCTCTTGTGTCCCATTAGAACAGTGTGTGTTGCCTTTGCGGATTGTCATTATCATACATTACTGCAGGACTCAGCACTGCTGTTTGTTTATGCATTACATTTTTTTCTGCTTACCCAGCCTGCCCTCGGTCCCCCAGCCTGTTCCTCCTGTGTGGTGCCTGCCACAGCCAGCCCGCTGCATGGCACTGGGATGGCACAAAGGCCTTGGCTCTTGGAGCAGAGAACAGCCAGGCCAGGGATCAGTACAGCATCCTCACAGCACGGGTCAGCCATCCCCATCTGTGCTGCACCCACTGCTCGAGCACCTCTGGGTTCTGCACCCCAGCCAGGAGGTGACCACAGCACAGAGTGTCCCCACTGACCCCATTTGCATATTGGGGTGGCTATGCAAAAAAAAAAAGTCATCTCTGGTATCTGCAATTCAAAGGCGGCCTTGCTGATGGGAAATCACACTCTGTATTCTGCCCAGGTTTATATGAGTGAATTATGCAAATCCGTGATGGAAAACATTCTTCCTCTCATCCTCGGGAGTGTAAAACCTTAGTCAATAATTCATACCCGCACGTCTCAGACTGGAGGCTTTCTCTTCATTATAGTGTGCACTTGGTTATTTGTCTTTCACGTTTTATTGTCTACCCCGGTGTAATGCTATGCATTATAAAATTTATCTGCTTCATTATTTTATGATCCTGAGCTGTATAATGCAGCGAGACGGTTCCGCTCCGGGCTGCGGGGCCTCTCGGTGAGAGCCGCATGCGCCGTGTCCTCGGAGGGTCCGTGGGCTCTGCGGGGCCGGGCGGCCACAGGTGACACTTTGTAGGAGCTGGTGGTGGACGATAGTCAGGAGAAACTCAGGTGTTCTCTATATTCTGGTGTTGAAGTTTGCAGTTTATTACGTCGGGTGTGGGTGAAAAGGGCTCAGCTGGGAGCTGCCAGATGCTGCTCAAACAGGCTCAGAGGAGTGAGATAACAAAGGGGTAAAGCAAGGGTGAGGGGTGCAGGGACAAGAGCAAGGGAGAGAGAGGGTGTCCGAGGGTGTAAGAGCAAGAGAGTGTGGTCTCCTTTTACAAAGTCTTAAATCTCCTTCTATGCTGGATATTCTACTCTTTCACTAACCAATCTAGTACAAGATACAAATTCTCTAACATTTACATACAACCTATAGGAATGGCTACATTACCATGCTTTACTGCTTTCTTATCTCTAAACCTTATCCTGGACCCTTCCTGTCATGCCAGGAGGGGGTCTCTGCTGGCTCTTTG
>JAOTQZ010000948.1:999370-1011946 GCA_026546895.1 Pogonocichla stellata | reverse complement strand
CCAGGAGGGGGTCTCTGCTGGCTCTTTGGTATGTTTGCAGCAACTGGCATTATCTTAACAAAGAGAGAAGACCTTCAGGCATCCATAGTGCTGTTCTCCAGCTGCTCAGTCAAGCACTGCTTTCATTTCAATCTCACCTACAGCTTCTATACTCTTAGCATCTTTTGCTAGGCAATCATATCCATAGGGCATTCCTATTTCCTCCTCCCCTACAACGCTTTGCCTCCCCGCAGTCCCAGCCATGATCACCTCCCACCCCAACACCACCATCGCCATCAAGGGCCAGACCAAGGAGCTGAACTGCACGGCGCGGGGCGAGCGGCCCATCATCATCCGCTGGGAGAAGGGGGACACCGTCATCGACCCCGACCGCAACATGCGCTACGCCATCACCACCAAGGACAACGGCGACGAGGTCATCTCCACCCTCAAGGTGAGGGCTGCGGGTCCTGCACCTGCCTGGGGTCTCCCTGGGCGTTGGAGAGAAGAAGGGAAGGTGCAGGGAGGGTGTGGTGGTCCCCAGTGGGTGTCACAGAGCCTGGCACTGCGCTGGGCTCGTGAGAGGCAAAGCCGAGCCCAGAGGGGTAGGGTGTTAGGAGTGCCTAATTATGGGAGGGATTGCAGCTCCTGTGAGTGGCAATGTGGTGGGAGCAGGGATGGCAGGGGAAGGCAGGGCACAGTGCTGGGGTAGCTCAGTCTGAATTGGCTCCTCTCCCTGGAACTCTGGCAGCTGAAACCTGCCGACCGCGGGGACTCCGTCTTCTTCTCCTGTCACGCCATCAACTCCTACGGCGAGGACAGAGGCTTGATCCAGCTCACTGTCCAAGGTACTCCATCCCCTCTGTGCAAGCCCTGCAGTGCCCAGCCTTGCTGAGAGGGTCCCCCTGCTCCTGGGGGCCTTCTCTGCCTGTGTCCCCAACCTGCCTGCGTGTCCCCAAGAGCCCCCTGACCCGCCGGAGCTGGAGATCCGGGAGGTGAAAGCCCGGAGTATGAATTTGCGATGGACGCAGCGGTTCGACGGCAACAGCATCATCACCGGGTTCGATATCGAGTACAAGAACAAGTCAGGTAGGTGACAGTGATGTCCCCTCCCCGTGCCACAGTGGGGCTGGGGGCTGGCCTGCACAGGCAGGTGTGGGACTGCCCCACCGGTGCCTCCAAGGGAATATTCTGCATCCCGGTTCCTTTGATGAAGAAAGGAGAGAGCGGCATTAATGAAATATGGTAATTTCTGTTGGATGGGAGCATTTGAAAGGGAATATTAAAAGAGACAATATTTGCAAGAAGTTGAACCCCAGCGCACAACAGCAAGAGAGGGAAGCAGCGCCTCTCCAGGGGTGCAAAAGCTGGAGGTGCCTGGAGAGCTCACCTGTCTGAGCATGGCCCCCTCAGCACTACAGATCCTGGACAGGATTCAGGCTCTTACCTTTCTGCCTGGCTCCTCTGCTCTTCCAGATTCCTGGGATTTTAAGCAGTCTACACGCAACATCTCCCCGACCATCAACCAGGCGAACATCGTGGACCTGCACCCCGCCTCGGTGTACAGCATCCGCATGTACTCCTTCAACAAGATCGGGCGCAGCGAGCCCAGCAAGGAGCTCACCATCAGCACCGAGGAAGCAGGTGCTGATCTGGGTCCTGGTGGGGGTGGTGGGCAGGGGCTGCAGCCTGGGGGAAAGCTGGCTGAGCTCTCCTAAAGTCAGGCGTTTTCCTGGTGAGGAGCTCCTGGACCTTCTCAATGTGCTTTTTTGTGTTTGTGTCTCGGCAGCTCCCGATGGCCCTCCGATGGACGTCACCTTGCAGCCGATCACGTCCCAGAGCATCCAGGTCACCTGGAAGGTGAGTGAGGCTGGGATGGTGTGTGAGCTTTTTGTGGCTGTGGGGGATTGGCCAAATGCTGTCCCAGACACCCAGCATGTCTTCAGTGTTACAAGGATCAGGAAGAACTGCTCAGGAAAAAGGAAAACCTGGAGGCTGTGCAAGCAGCTCACCTTATTGCTCAGGGCTCTTATCAATCATGTTTTACAACAAGCTCATTATCTCATAGGGTGTCCATGAGGGACCATGGGGCAGAGAGGATAAATATGTAAAAACTGAGGTGCTGGGTTGCAAAGTGTTTGAGCAGGGATCAATAAAGCTTAGAATCGGATTTATTTTTCCAAAGCTGCCTAATGAAAAATAAAATTGATTGTAAAGTTAGGACTTGGGAATGAACTGCTAAGTCAATAAATTTAGGGTTCCAGCTTCTCCCCCCACCTCCCCTTAAGCACTGAAAAACAGATTAATGAAAAGTAAGATTCACTTGAAAGATAAGTCACTTCGTTTTAGGAGTATTTCAGCAAGATGGATCGCCCTGGCATTGTAACATAAATTTGCAATCAACCCTATTGATTTCTTAATGCTTCAGAGAAATATTGTTAAGATTGATCTCAATCTGGCCTTTCAGGCTGCCAGACTTGGGATTTCTCCTGCTCCAGTTGGGGACTGATGCTGTCCAGGCAGCACTTTCCTCTCTGCTAGCTCTGAGGACACACTGGACCTTTTTTATCACTATTTTGCCACTCAGCGAAAAGTGGGGAGGGAAACAACTTGAAAGCCTTGAGAAAAGCCACTGAGGAGGGGTGGTTGGGGCACGGAGCCCTGTGAGGTCTCGCCCCTGTGACACTGCTCCATCCTGCCCTCGTCGTCCCTCAGGCCCCGAAGAAGGAGCTGCAGAACGGGGTGATCCGTGGCTACCAGATTGGCTACCGGGAGAACAGCCCGGGCAGCAACGGGCAGTACAGCATCGTGGAGATGAAGGCCACGGGGGACAGCGAGGTCTACACTCTGGACAACCTCAAGAAGTTTGCGCAGTACGGGGTGGTGGTGCAGGCGTTCAACCGCGCGGGCACGGGGCCCTCGTCCAGCGAGATCAACGCCACCACGCTGGAGGACGGTAAGGATGGCCCAGGGACCAAACCTGGCACCGTGGTCGCACCCAAGGGACCCTCAGTTGATCCCCGTCCCAGGTCTGGGGTGGTGGCTGTGTGCACCCTCACAGCTCCCTGGGAAGGAACTGGGAGCACAGGGACACCCGTGGCACGGGGGTTTTGGCACAAATAAAGGGTGCAAGGGGGATTTTGGTGTTGCCCAAGTACCAGGCAGGTTTCCATCTGGGACACGGCTGCTGATGGTCTCAGTCGTTTTAAAAACAATAAGGAAAAAGTTTTGCAGTGCGTTTGCTCAGCAGTTTTTCATACTTAATTAAGGCTCTCGTTAGCCTGTCAAACCGCAATCGTTTCCTGGCTGCATTAGCACTCCTCCCGGGGTATTCAAGGGCCCCTGTTTTAGCAATAGTGTCTTTTCCATAATTATATTACCTTCATTTTGTTCAAACGGACTATCTGTATTAGTTTATTATACTCTGTCCCTAATTACATGGTGCTTATATTTTTGCACCTAAGTAATATGAAACAATAATCATTTTCAAAGAGGATCGTTACGGTGATGTATTATCGTTTAAATGCTCATAAAAATTAGAGTTACCTCTTGTGGGGCAATGGGATCTAATTACCTTGCATCCAGCCAGCTCTCCCACTCTCCCCTCACTGGGAAGCATCCTCCCTGTCACCACCAGCACAAGGTTCACACCCACCTGGCTGGCCCAGGAGAAGGAAAAGTGCATGTTGGAGGCAGAGCACTGCTGGGCAGGGCTGAGGGCTTCCAGCAGCACAGCAGGGTCCGCGTGGGCAGAGTCAGGGTGGCTCCTTCAGCCTGGAATCTCCATCCTCCTGCTGATTGTCCTCCTCATCCCTCCCTGCCCAGTTCCCAGCCAGCCCCCCGAGAACGTGCGCGCCATCTCCATCACCTCGGATGTGGCCGTGATCTCGTGGTCGGAGCCCCCACGCAGCACCCTCAACGGGGTGCTCAAGGGCTACCGGGTCATCTTCTGGTCCCTCTACATGGATGGAGGTGAGCACACGTGGGGAGCAGGTGGCACAGGGGCCGTGGGGGGCGCAGGGGCTGAGTGGCCGTGTCTCCTGCAGAGTGGGGCGAGATGCAGAACATCACGACCACGCGGGAGCGGGTGGAGCTGCGGGGCATGGAGAAGTTCACCAACTACAGCGTGCAGGTGCTGGCCTACACCCAGGCGGGTGACGGTGTCCGCAGCAGCGTGCTCTACATCCAGACCAAGGAGGACAGTAAGTGGCTCTGTCACCAGCACGAGTGGCTGAAGGGCACAGGGGAAACCCCCCGTGTGCAGCCATGGGCAGGGCATTTCCCTTTCCCTTTTTTCCCTTTTCCTTAAGTGCCGATATTTAAATATTTACACCCTGCCTGCCCTACTTTAATGCCATTAGCTCGCTAGCAGAGCATCCCTGGGCCTGTCCTAGGAAGCACCAGATGCTGGGAGGGAGGCGCAGCTGGGCAGGGTACGGCTGACAGATTAAGGAGATGGCCATTAAAAGCCAATCATGATTTCTAAAGCAGAGCTCAGGCTGCAATTAACCCTCCTGCCTCTGCCTCACACGGGGGCCAGGACCACCCGTGGAGAGGTGTCCTGCAGGCAGACCTGTCCCTGCCTGTGTGTGACACAACCGTTGCAGCTGCTTCCCAGGCTGTGGTTGGGGTGCCAGCCCCACGGCAGGATGCTGTCGCATCTCCCAGCTGGGCAGAGACCTTGGAGACCTCCTGGCAGCAGCTCTGCCACGCTCTCCCTCCTCAGTTCCAGGTCCCCCAGCTGGGATCAAGGCTGTGCCATCCTCTGCCAGCAGCGTGGTGGTGTCCTGGCTGCCGCCAGCCAAGCCCAATGGCATCATTCGGAAATACACCATCTTCTGCTCCAGCCCCGGCTCGGGGCAGCCGGTACGTGATGGGAATGGGGCTGGGAATCACCACAGTGTGCCAGGAGCGGGAGGGAGAGCTGATGCCAGGCAGCAGCCGCAGCAAAGACCTCTTGGGGTGCACTGCGGAATTGTCCAAGGGCATCCATGGGCGCTGTGCACCAGGGAATGGTCCCATCATCTCTCTGTTCCCATCCTCTGGCATCTGCCCTGCTCAGCATTTGCTCCAGAGGGGAAAACATGCCAGCAGCTGACCGAAAATGAAATAGAAATCCAACCTGGCCCCATCCCTCCTTGGTGAGGGAGAGGTTGATGGGAGGTCTGCAGACTAGTGCTTATCAAAAGCTCCTTCTCAAACTCATTTCACTATCTGAGCCTCTGGTTTCCAGGGCAACATAATCTTTTCATCAAAGCAACTGGTAAAACCGCTGGGATCCGATATTGTTTTCTTGGCATCTTGTCAAAACTGTCATTTGGGTAAAAAAAAAAATTATGTATACTATACAATATTCATATAGGTGTGTCTGCTTTGGGGTACACTCACATCCGTGTCCCTGCAAGGGCAGTGAGCGCACGGGTACCTGCCAAGTCATGTTTAAATGCACCCATCCTGTGCCACGGGGGTCGTGGAGCCCCATCCCTGCCCGGTGCTGGCACGGTGGCACAGCCAGTGGTGTGCTAGGCAGTCCTTCCCCTCGTGGCGTGCTTGGGGCAAGGTGACTTTGTGCCCACAGTGATGGGGACTGGCCCCAGTGCTTGCCCCGTCTGCACGGCCATCACAGGGCTGGGGCAGTCGCTGTGGGCGATGCGGTGACCCCATGTGGGTTTTGGGGACCCCTTGGCCTCTCGCTGTGACTGCGGAGGGTTTGGAGCAGCCCGGCTGGGGTTGTTGCAGGCTGGCCCCGCTGCAGCTCGGCGGTGCCAGGGCAGCGTCCTTTCCCTGGATCAGGGATGCTGGAGCAGCCATCTGTTCTCTGGCTGCAGCCCGGCTCCCTGGAGGAATCACGACACCAGCCGGCTCTGCCTGGCATTGAGCGGTGTGAGCGGAGCTGCTGCTGCTCGGGATGACCCCGAAGGGGCTGGGGGTCTGCGCTGAGGGCGATGGCTGAGGGTCTCACAGAAACTTCACCTTCTCCCGTGCCCCCCTCCGCAGGCTCCCAGCGAGTACGAGACCAGCCCGGACCAGCTCTTCTACCGCATTGCCCACCTGAACCGGGGCCAGCAGTACCTGCTCTGGGTGGCCGCTGTCACCTCCGCCGGCCGCGGCAACATCAGCGAGAAGGTGACCATCGAGCCTGCGGGCAAAGGTACGGGGGGTGCCAGCCTGGGGGCACCTCCACTGCAGTGCCCTGCCCCATGGAAGTGACAACTGAGTGACCCCAGGGCAGAGGAGGGGCAGCTCTGGGGTCCCAGCTCTCCTTACACCTCGGGGGGTCTGTGCACCGGGCCTGCCCCCCAGGCTGATCTCCTCCTTGCCCCCAAGCCCCCGCCAAGATCATCTCCTTCGGAGGCACCGTCACCACGCCGTGGATGAAGGACGTGCGGCTGCCGTGCAACTCCGTGGGAGAGCCGGTCCCTGCCATCAAGTGGACCAAGGACAGGTATGGAGGTGGCTGCCAGCCGTGCTGGGGGCTGGTGCCGGCCCTGGCTGTGCCACACACGGCTGATGTGCCCCGTCTCTCCCGGCAGTGAGGACTCTGCCATCCCGGTGACAGTGGACGGCCACCGCCTGATCCAGGCCAACGGGACGCTGGTGCTGCGCTCGGTGAAAGCCGAGGACTCCGGCTACTACACCTGCACTGCCACCAACACCTGGGGCTTCGACACCATCATCATCAACCTCCTGGTGCAAGGTGAGGTTCCCAGCTCTGTGTGTGCCCTGCATGGACATGCTCCGTCCCCACTGACCAGTGCCCGGGCTCTGACCTGTAGCAGGGGCTCGTGCTGGCCCAGGGATGGGTGCCGTGTCTTGTTGGCACTTTTGGGGGCACAGTTTGGGGCACTTTGCATGTGTGAGGTGCTCATGGGCTTTCCCTCCTCCCCAGTGCCCCCAGACCAGCCCCGCCTGACCGTCTCCAAGACCTCAGCATCGTCCATCACGCTGGCCTGGATCCCTGGGGACAATGGGGGCAGCTCCATCCGAGGTAGGGCTGCTGTGAGTGACGGGGCTGGTGCCAGCAGCTCATCCCAGAACCATGACTGGTTCCATTCTCATGGAACGTGTTTTCAGGCTCACTATGCCACATTTCTGTATCTGCACCTCAGTTTCTCTCTCTCCAAAATGCTTCAGGGTAAGGTTGATGTCTCTGAGCTGTTAGCAGGGGCTGGCAGCCCCGGTGAGGGGTTTGTGAGGTGTTTTGGACAAGATGCAGGGACCGAGGTAGCTCATGAAGGGCACATCACTGGGTGCTGAGGTGGTGGTGGCCAGTGCCAGCCCCAGTGCTGCTCTGTGTCTCCTGGCATTGGTGCTACCCTGAAGCCACCAGAGCAGGAGTTGTCCCACATCCCTGACAGGCTGGGGGCTTTGGGAGGGCTCCAGGAGCATCCCAGCTTTCCCAAGTCTCCTTTCTGCTCTGATTCATCTCATGAATTATAGGCTGAAACAGCTGCGTGCGGAGGGGGGAGTGGGGAGCGAGGAAGGAGACCTCGCTTACAATTAATTAAAAGCATGAAAGTAATTACAAGCAAATCTCCCCAGCCAGCAGCCTTTCACTCCAGCGGACTCTGTTGATAAATTTGGTTATAATTGGATTAGAAATATTAAAAACAGACTGCATGTACAAAATAAATAAATAAGCAGTGGCAGGCACCAGGGTGGGTGGTGTGGGGGTGTCAGGGCTCGTGTTGACACTGCTGGGAATCACGTGCCCATGGCCTTGGAAAGGTCCTGGTGTCACCATGCACAGGGAATCCTTGGCAGTGGGAAGGTGTGGGAAGTGTCCCCACTGCTCTGCCCGAGCTGGAGCTGGGTGTTCACAGAGCTCCTTCACATGAACCCTCTGGCACTGCCACGGTGGTACCTGGGTGGGGCTGGCACCGGGGCCATCCTGCCACCTCTGCCTTGTGCAGCTCATTATGCACACAGCAAGGCAGGAAGCCTACTCTTCTATTAGAGAATTGGCTAAATACCCTGCAAAAACAGCCAAACCTCTCAGTGCCCCAGAGAAGTTTGGTTGGCACGGCCGGGCCAGCAGGGATGTGCTGTCAAGAGATGTTCTGATGCCCTTGGGGCTGTCCCTGTGTCCCTGTGCTCTCCTGGGAAGCCCAGACCAGCCGTCCCCAAGCACCTTGTTGATGGCAGCGTAACAGGTTCGCTCATCTAGGACACAGTGTGCTTCCTAATACTCTTCATCACAGGAGAGGAGGCAGTGTGCAATGACAGAAGCAACTTCCCTGCAGCCTCCCAAGGGAGCTGCTTAATTCCAGCTTTCCCTTTATAGCCTTGCACCAGTCAATCACAGCGTGCACTCTCATGTGGAAATGAGCAGTGGGGCCATGCTGGGGCTGCTGGGGGCAGCTGAGGTGTGACCAGGAACGCTGGCAGAGCTCTCAGGAGGTTCTGGGTGTGCCCACGCTTCTTTTGTCCGTGGCTCTGTGTGGTGGGCAGAGCAGGCAGTTTCCAGCACTGCTCGTGAGCGCAGAATTGATGTGTGATGAGTGCCCTGGCACTGCCAGGCTGTGCTGGACTTGGGCACAGGCTTTGTGCCACCCAGAGGTGACCCCCTCCTGGCTCCCACAGGCTTCGTGCTCCAGTACTCGGTGGACAACAGCGAGGAGTGGAAGGATGTATTCATCAGCTCCTCCGAGCGCTCCTTCAAGCTGGAGAGCCTCAAGTGCGGCACCTGGTACAAGGTGAAGCTGGCTGCCAAGAACAGCGTCGGCGCCGGCCGCATCAGCGAGATCATCGAGGCCAAGACCCACGGCAGAGGTGAGCCCGGCCTGTGGTGCCCCTGGCCCACCAGAATCCCCTCCCCACCCTCCTGACAGCTCCTCTCCCGCAGAGCCCTCCTTCAGCAAGGACCAGCACCTCTTCACCCACATCAACTCCACGCACGCCAGGCTGAACCTGCAGGGCTGGAGCAGCGGGGGCTGCCCCATCACCGCCATCGTCCTGGAGTACCGGCCCAAGGGCAACTGGGTCTGGCAGAGCCTGCGCACCAACAGCTCCAGCGAGGTGTTCCTGACCGAGCTGCGCGAGGCCACCTGGTACGAGCTGCGCATGAAGGCCTGCAACAGCGCCGGCTGCGGCAACGAGACCGCGCAGTTCGCCACGCTGGACTACGATGGCAGTGAGTGGGGACACGGGCTGGGGGAAATGCCACCAGAGCGAGGGGGTCCCAGCACGCTGAGTGCCCACCCGCCCGTGCTCTGCCCTAGGCACCATCCCCCCGATCAAGTCTGCCCAAGGGGAGGGTGATGACGTGAAGAAGCTCTTCACCATCGCCTGCCCCGTGATCCTGGCCACGCTGGGAGTGGCCCTGCTCTTCATCATCCGCAAGAAGAGGAAGGAGAAGCGGCTGAAGAGGCTTCGAGGTGAGATGGGATTCAGGGGCACAGCACACGGGACCCCAGATTGCGCTCCTGGACTGCCTCATTGTGCCCTAAACTGCTCCCTTACCACAAACTTCTTGGGTTTTGTGTCTCCTGCACAGATGCAAAGAGTTTGGCAGAAATGTTGATCAGGTGAGTTGATCACGCATCTGCCTGTGGCTGGGACTGGGTGGGCAGGCAGGGGAATAGGTGGTACTGGGGGTGGTCGTGGCTGCTTTTAAGCCCAGGTACAGCCCTCGCTCAGTTTCAGACCTTCTCACACTCACACCTGTGAAGGTTGTGGCAGTGACTCTGTAGCACAGCAGCCCAGTGCTCCTGGCTGCTGCTGCCTGCCCGAGGGTCCCAGCATCCACACTGGAGCGTGCCTGGGCAGAGCTGAGCCCTGGGTGGGCTGGCTGGTGGCAATCCCCAGCCCGTGCCAGGCTGGAGCCACCGGGGCTCTGTCCGGTAATGGGCGGGTCTGCGTCCCCTCTCACCTCACAGCAAGAATAACCGCAGCTTTGACACGCCGGTGAAGGGGCCCCCGCAGGGCCCCCGCCTGCACATCGACATCCCACGGGTGCAGCTCCTCATCGAGGACAAGGAGGGCATCAAGCAGCTGGGTAAGCACAGGCAAAGCTCCCATCCCCTGCTGCCCCAGTGTGCTGGGGTCCCATGGGTGCAGTGAGTGTGGGCCAGCAGGTGCCTGCAGTGCCTGGCCAGAGAGAGGTCTGAGCTGCAGCTCCCTCCCACAGGGGATGACAAAGCCACGATCCCGGTGACCGACTCGGAGTTCAGCCAGGCAGTGAACCCCCAGAGCTTCTGCACGGGCGTGTCTCTGCATCACCCGGCCCTGATCCAGAACACGGGGCCCCTCATCGACATGTCCGACATCCGCCCCGGCACCAGTGAGTGATGGGCTGGGCTGGCCGTGCTGGGGGCTGTACACACAGGGCGTGGGTGTGTGGTGTGGGGAACTGTCCTCCAGCTGGGAGGGCAGAAAGGCTGGCAGTGCTCCAGGGAGGGGACAGCATCCTGGCTATGAGTGGAAGGGACCCACCGTGACTTTGTGCCGTAGACCCCGTGTCGAGGAAGAGCGTGAAGTCTGCGCACAGCACCCGCAACCGCTACTCCAGCCAGTGGACACTCACCAAGTGCCAGGCATCCACCCCCGCCAGGACCCTCACCTCGGACTGGAGGACAGTGGGCTCCCAGCATGGCATCACAGTCACTGAGAGTGACAGCTACAGTGCCAGCCTCTCGCAGGACACAGGTATGCAGGGCCACAGCCTCCCTGGCACTGCTTGGGCAGGAATCTGCTGCTCTGGGGTGCACAGACACCCCAAACTGTGAGTTGAGAACTTACCAGTGGGATTGTGGACCCACAGTGTGGTGGCTCTGAGCAGCCAGGGCCATGCCCAGCTATGGGGACAGATAGAATCATTAAAGAACAAAGTGGTTTGAGTTGGAAGGTCCCTTATTGCTCATCCTGTTCCACCCTTCCACTAGACTGGGCTGCTCCATGTCCTGTCCAACCTGGCCTTGAGTGTGGCCAGGTGTATCCCAGCAGGGACAGCCTGGGCATTCCTGGGACATGGAAAAAGGCACTCCTGTGCCAGGGAGAGCTCGCAGGTAGGTGACACACCCTCTCCCCACAGACAAGGGGCGGAACAGCATGGTGTCCACGGAGAGCGCCTCGTCCACCTACGAGGAGCTGGCGCGCGCCTACGAGCACGCCAAGCTAGAGGAGCAGCTGCAGCACGCCAAGTTCGAGATCACCGAGTGCTTCATCTCCGACAGCTCCTCGGACCAGATGACCACGGGCACCACGGACAACGCCGACAGCATGACCTCCATGAGCACCCCGTCCGAGCCCGGCATCTGCCGCTTCACCGCCTCCCCGCCCAAGCCCCAGGACAGCGAGCGGGGCAAGGGCGTGGCCGTGCCCATCCCACACCGCGCCAGCAAGAGTAGGTTCACGTGGGCTCTGCGGGGGTCCTCAGCACCCCAGAGCTCCCCAAAATCCTCAGGAGGCCTTCCCAGTCCTGCATTCCTTGGCATTCTTGGTATTTCTCCCCATGCTGTAATCTTCTTTCTCCGTTGATTAATGTTGTTCCCCATTGCTTGGTATTCCATCCTTTCCTTGGTGTTCCATCCTTTCCTTGGTGTTCCATCCTTTCCTTGGTATTCCATCCATTCCTTGGTATTCCACTCGTTCCCATTTCTTGGTATTCTATCCATTTTTTGGTATTCCATCCTTTCCTTGGTATTCCGTCCTTTCCTTGGTATTCCATCCATTCCCATTCCTTGGTATTCCACCAAATCTTTGAGGGTATTTTTTTCCCAGTTCCTTGGTATTTCTCCTCATTCTTGAGTATTCCTTCTCATTCCTTAGTATTTTTTCCCCTGTATTTTACTGTTTCTTCCCATTTTTCACTATTCCTTCCTATTCGTTAGCTTTCCTTCCTGTTCTTTCCCCATCCCTTGATGTTTCCCCATTTCTAATTATTCTTTCCCATTTTTTAGTATCCCTGGCTATTTTTTACTGTTCCTTCTCATTCTTTAGGATTCCTTCCTATTTTTTAGCATTCCTCACTGTTCTTTCCTCATTCCTTGATATTTTTCATGGCTTTTTTGTCGGTTTTTAGTGTTCTTTTCCTTTCTCTAGTGTTCCATCCCATTTTTCAGTATCCCTGGCTATTCTTTTCTATTCCTTGTCATTTTTTTTAGTATTCCTGGCTATTCTTTATTCTTCCTTCCCTTTCCTTAGCATTCATTACTATTTTTTAATATCCATCAGTATTCCTTGTTATTCCCCCACATTTTTCAGTACCTTCCTCGTTCTTTGGTGTTCTCAGTATTTCCCTGCTTTGTTTTTAGTATTCCTCAGTATTTATCAGTATTTTTCCCCCTGCCTTAGTGTTCATCAGTATTCCTTGGTATTCCTCAGGATTTCTTCCCTATCCTTAGTCCTAAAACCCAACAATCGCCCAGCCCCCTTGAGTTTTATTACCCCAAAATTGAACAATACCTGGAAGATACTTTAAAAATACATAGGTGGGAATTTGATAGTTAATTTATTTACTGATTATATAACACACAATATAATGGGATCATCTTTCCATGATCAGAAAATTAGACCACATATTTTTATGGCATAGTTTAACTAGCACAGAGTGTATTAGGTATAACACCACTGTAACCTTAAAAAAATGGAATTTAC